>JAQFVV010006719.1:0-429537 GCA_028023455.1 Epiperipatus broadwayi | reverse complement strand
TTATATGTATATGATAAGTATTGAAGTATAAAAGCCAGACTTGTGCAGGCTATCATAGCTTATCTATCAATAAAACACATATAACTATGGGTATTGGGTGCAATAAGATGGCCTGTTATAAGTCTACTGTACCTCTTTTGCATGGCCTGGGTTCGATCACACCACCCTGTGCCTTAGCATATTGTATTGGTCTACATGGGTTAGTAATGATAATAAGGAAAGTTAGATTAGAATGTATGCAATGTAATGATCATTTCATAACCAGTGTTTATAAATCTCCGATAGTGTTTGTATTTGCTAGGATTTAATATAGATAAATATAATGATATGAAACAACTATACAAATGAGACTTACCTAATGTGTAACAATCCATGAAAGAATACTACTTTATTTTATTTTGGTGTGGGATTAATTTATATTTTATAATAAACGTAATAATTAATAAATATTATTTTATTTAAATTTGCCAATCGTTTGTTTTTCTGTTATCTGCCTATGAATTGTTTAATAGTCAATGGTCTCATACTCTAAGCTGAGATAGCATCAGGAGCAATTATTATATTAAAATATGTCTGGATTATCATATGTTTAGTTCACACAAATAAATTTTTTAAACTGGTATGCTGGTGCCCTTAAGTGATGGGTGCTTGGTGTCCTGTACAATATGTATGTATTTATTTACAGATATATGTTTCTAAAATTCTTTGTAAATATATATTAATAGATTAAGTTTATTTCTAATTACAAATGGTTAAAAATGAGATTTTATCTCTTTCCAGTTATAGAATGAATAAGTTTATACAATTCATTTTGCAAGTTATATATCATGTACACAATGGTGAGCAAAGATTGGATTATATAATAAGTTCTAAGCATAAGTGAACCACTTATTGTTCTATAAGCCATTTATACAATTTGTTTCACAAGTTATATATCATCAAACATCACATGATCACCATCTCTATACTAGCACATAATTTGTTGTAAACAAAGGCAAAACTCCCCATACAGTAGTGCCACCCTGTACCAAACAGAGTAATCAATGGATGCCAGAAGGCTTGTGCATAAAATCCCTATCTAGTGCCTACTCATCCAATATCCCCAGACTAGTTTCTGGCTTGTGGCCATCATCAGTGAGGAGCCTTGGATCTGAGAGCACTGCACCTAGATCTTAGGATCTAATGCAACCCTCCAGCAGCCACCTTTTAACTCTACTTTACTACAAAACTATGAGAATGAAATTGAAAACATTGTTAATATCTTCAATCTAAGCTCAATAGCTTATATAGTCATATGGGTCTGAACTCAATTCAGCACCCATACATTTTGGTGTCTTTGGCTCTTAAACAACCATAGCCACCACTATCCTATTAGGCAGGATTGGTGTTAAACCATCAAACATCACATGATCACCATCTCTATACTAGCACATAATTTGTTGTAAACAAAGGCAAAACTCCCCATACAGTAGTGCCAACCTGTTCTGCAGTGCTCTCAGATCCAAGGCTCCTCACTGATGATGGCCACAAGCCAGAAACTAGTCTGGGGATATTGGATGAGTAGGCACTAGATAGGGATTTTATGCACAAGCCTTCTGGCATCCATTGATTACTCTGTTTGGCACAGGGTGGCACTACTGTATGGGGAATTTTGCCTTTGTTTACAACAAATTATGTGTTAGTATAGAGATGGTGATCATGTGATGTTTTATGGTTTAACACCAATCCTGCCTAATAGGACAGTGGTGGCTATGGTTGTTTAAGAGCCAAAGATACCAAAATGTATGGGTGCTGAATTGAATTCAGATCCATATGACTTTATAAGCTATTGAGCTTAGATTGAAGATATTAACAATGTTTTCAATTTCATTCTCATAGTTTTGTAGTAAAGTAGAGTTAAAAGGTGGCTGCGGGAGGGTTGCATTAGATCCTAAGATCTAGGTGC
Organism: Epiperipatus broadwayi; assembly: GCA_028023455.1. Lineage (NCBI taxonomy): Eukaryota > Metazoa > Onychophora > Udeonychophora > Euonychophora > Peripatidae > Epiperipatus > Epiperipatus broadwayi. The sequence goes on along the minus strand of JAQFVV010006719.1, from coordinate 427,592 downwards.
AGTGCTCTCAGATCCAAGGCTCCTCACTGATGATGGCCAAAAGCCAGAAACTAGTCTGGGGATATTGGATGAGTAGGCACTAGATAGGGATTTTATGCACAAGCCTTCTGGCATCCATTGATTACTCTGTTTGTCACAGGGTGGCACTACTGTATGAGGAGTTTTGTCTCTGTTTACAAGTTATATATCAGACACACAATAGGTTAAAGCCCCAATTTCAGCACTGGTGAACAAATGTTGTCTTATATAACGATAAGCTTTAATCATAAGTGGTCCACTGATGTTTACAGGTGAGTGCTTGTAAATTCATGAAAGCACATGACCAGAGATTTATTTCCTTCATCAGATCCTTGTTGGATCATTAAATTTTTAAATATTTATTTAATCATTTATGTGACATTTTATTTTTACATGGAAGTATGTTGAAAATGTATTTTATTTTTAAAACTGATTTGTATTGGTTTTACTAAGATATAAGTGAAATAGAATTAAGCAATATCCTTCTATTATTAATAATAATTTTCTATTACTTGCTGCTTCAGTAGACAATTTATTATAGGATAACAGTAAAGAGTGAAATTTTAATTTCAGAAAAATGTTAATAAACAAAAATGTTTTGTTAATATAATTCTAATAATTTGTAAAATATATCAAAAGTAAAAATACCATAGGAGGATTTGCCTGAAGGTTTGTGATAATGATATATTATTAGATGTGATATGTTGGGCCATTTCTATCATCTATGAGTGAATGTAGAATGTATAGAAAATTTTAAACTTTATTTAAACTTTTCCAAATACAAACAACTTGTTAGGAATAAAACACAATTAGATCAACCCAGGTTAGTAGTTACATAATGTTTCGAGTAGTATTCTCCACTCTTCTTCAGATGTTGGTGGCCTGATATGCACAGTGATAGTATTCGCATAGAAGTTGAACTTGCACCTTTAGATTCTTGAATATCGAATTTAAGGCAAATGCTCTAACCAACTTTAACAGAAGATCTCAGTTGGTTAGAGTGTCTGCCTTAAATTCAATTTTCAAGAATCCAAAGGTGCAAGCTTGATTTCTATGCGAATACTGTCACTGTGCATATAAAGTCAGCAACATCTGAAGAAGAGTGGAGAATAATACTACTCGAAATGTGTAATTATTAACCTGTGTTGTTTATTTGTGTGTTATGACTAACAAGTTGTTTGTATTTGGAAAAGTTTAAATAAAGTTTAAAATTTTCTATACATTCAACATTTACTCGTAGATGATGGAAATAGTTCAGCATATCACATCTAACCATAGGAGGAGTATGATCGTATGTATGTAAGTTTTAATTGAAATAAAAAATAACAGGTATACTTTCTTACAATATATAAATCTAGTATATGATCGTATGTATGTAAGTTTTAATTGAAATAAAAAATAACAGGTATACTTTCTTACAATATATAAATCTACTTGAAATGAAAGTATACACATTATATATTGAACTTTCCAAGAGTTAAATATCAGTCTAAATTTATAATAAAAAATATATTTTTCCTCACTGACTATATATTTAAGCACTGTTGTTTTTATTTTGGCATCTTATAACATCTGGCCCTTGTGTGTTAATTTCTAAAATTTTTAGTAAATGTGAAAAGGAAAGCAATACTGAGAAGTGTGAATGATTTAGATCCAGTTATCTATTGACTTTATTTCTTACAAGGGGTATTAAAATGAATAACTCTTTTATAAAAAAATAATATGATAGTGAATTAATGAATGTATTTGCTCACTCATATATAAATCAGGTAATGAAGAGAGAAAAGATCTTATATATAAACCTCTATTTTCTCTGCTGTTTGATTGATGAATGAATGTTTGTTCATAAGGCTGTCACGCGTCGAATTCACAACCAATTAAAAACATATTACATTTATGCAAAGAAAGTAATTCTGCCATTAATAAAAAACACTGAAAAAAAAATCCAGTACATGTGCTTTTAACTATAGAGGTATAGGATTTAAATCATGAAGAAAATGTGACATAGAATCATGTTTGAAAAGTGATATTCAGTGAGAGGAAAAAATAAATAATACCATATTTACATTTAGTTTTTTTTTTTATAAGTGTCATAGCATCGGCCGGGATGCGAACCCGCAACCCGGGCAACTGCCTGCTAGTGCAAGGCAGTCGCGCTGACCTCTCAACCACCAATGCAAGACATATTTACATTTAGTTTTTGTTAATGTATTATTGTGTTTAGGTGAAGGAAGTCGCCATTTATAAAAATCCCCCCCCCCCAAGTCCATACATGTGCTTTTAAAAAACTACAGAAGTTGCAAAGAAAATGTGAATACAATACATAAATTCATGTTTAAAATATGATATTTAGTGGGGGGGGTAGATGTAATAATACCATATTTACATTTAGTTTTGATTAGGGCGCATATAATTGAAGTCAAATGACCGCCTTTCAGACTGGTGTACAATTCTCACATTTATTTATATAATATTAAAATCTTTTGTTTGATTTATATTAAACCTTAAATAAATTGTGTTAAAGCAACCAATAAAAAAACCTCGACTATTTAAAATTAAACCCAATTGTAATTACTAAAGCAGAAGAAATGAGCAAATAACATTTTTCCTTTTGTGAATAAGAAGTAATTCTTTGAATAAAAATTAAATTGAATTAATAAAAAAGTTTTCAATATCAAGATTTGAAACAAGTAGATATTTCACAAGGTGGAAAAAATATATTAATTTCAAAATTCCAAAATTACATTTACAATTATCCCAACTTGATTAAAAAAGTATGTAAGAGTTAAAAAGATTTTCATGCCTGTTGATACTGAATCTTAGCACCAAAAAATTGCTATCTTGGCTTTTAATGATTTAATAAAATTAATTATTTAATAGAATGGCAGTCTTCAACTATGTTTATCTTTATAGAGGAATTGGATAAATAGAAATAGAATCAATTCATTTTTAAGTATTCTCTTCATTTAATAAATTCAAGTTTTTATACTTATGTAATAAGATCGTTAATGTTAATAAAATATTTCACAGTAAATTGTATGAAATACTAGGGAATCTAATTCAGTCTAACAGGTTTATTATGAATCTGATATAAGATTGCGTTTTATATGCAGAGTCTATCTCTAGAAACAGATTAAAGACTTTGCTATAACAATTGATTTTCCAAAAACTTACTCACTCAGAATATCATAAATGCTATTTCATTAAATTTGTGGATATTTATACTTAAAGTTACAACAACAACAATTTATCAATTATCACTCAAAATTGATTTAAATGAAATGACTATTAGAATTATCATAAAGGATCAAACATTATGCTTAATTGGTAAAAAAAGTGTCATATAACAAACAGTAGCACACAAGATAAAGCACCAAATGTCAGTATTTAAAAAGATAGTTTCTTTCATTTGCAAGTCATTTTACTGCATCCCTGGGTCTGCAATAGGGTTTTCTGAACATCCTCTGTCTTTCTTGGCTGGTGACTTTACAGCCTTTAGGAACTAAGGGTCACAATTTAATTTTTGTTTATCATGATTGTAAATAGCAATTTTTAAAAAAAAGAGATCATTTACATATATATTCATCTTGCCTTCAAAAACACTCAAATGATATTTTAGTTAAGGACTATTAAGCAACTGAGAAGAAGGACTATGCTGTTTCTTGATCTTAAACTTCAGAACAAAAACTCAATGAAGTCAATATGCTGTCTGATACATGTTTGTGAGCAACCCATCAATATTCATTCCATGTGAATGTGCTTACAGTAGAAACAGTTATAACAAAAAACTATTTTTAATCAATTTTTTCTATTTAACTTTAAAATATTTGTCAAGCGTTGGTGGCCTAGCGGTTAGCATAGCTGCCTGCTAGGCAGCTGGCCCGGGTTCACTTCCTGGTCAATGTTCTGACATATATATAAAAAAAAACTTTAAAATATTTTCTCTAATCATTTTAACAACCGGATTCATCTTTATTACAATCTGATCATAACTTACATACTATCCATTCACATTCAGTTTCTTTTTTATTCATGAGATGTTAGTATTTGTTTTTGCTTTGTTTTTTGTTTTTTTACTTTTATTTCAGTTTTTCAACATATATTGACAATATCATCATCATTATCGACTTCCTTATTTCATCCATCCATCTCACTTGTGGTCTCTTTCTAGGGCTTTTACAATATGACATGCCTATTTTATTTAAAGTTGAAAGCATAAAGAGTTTTATAAAATGGATCTGATCTACAGTTACAAGATCGTAGCTTAAAGACTATAACGTTATATTTATTGGATTGAAGTTTTTTGTTTTAATAGACTTTTAAATTGGATTGTGCTTTTATAATAATAATGAGCATTATGTAAATGAGTTAAAATAATAACTCTATGCTTAATTCTTCAGATTAGCATGTTATATTATGCACCAAAGTGGCATGGATCATACAGAATTGTTTTTTTTCTTCCCGTTTTTACATTACTCATGCATCAGCCTATAACTATCCTAAGCTATACAGGGCCTTTTTTTGTGTATATAAATACACTTGCAAGAAGTCTTTATTTTTAATGTATTTTTAATTATAGTTTTATCACTTTTAACCGGATTTTCTATAATCTTATTTTTAAAACTATCTTTAATTTAATGTATTGTTGTGCATATATATATATTTCTTTTTAATCTGGATTATTATTATTTTTATTCTTTTAAATTCACTTTTTCTTTTTTCCTTATTGCATTATATGCTTTTGTTACGTATCTTTCTATGGCTGAGACCACCCAAGCTCCACTGAAGCGAATTAATATTTCTGGCTTTTGTGCTATTGGCTAGATAATGTTCAGCCATTCTTAATAGTTAGAAATGAACAAAGGTGGAAGTTCTCAAAAAGAGATATTTTTTTAAAAGAAAAAAGAAAAAATTAGCTTTGGAAGATAAAACTTAAAATAGATATTTAAATAATATATTCAAGATAATTTCGTTTAAGACCTGAGAGGGGTGGGGGTGGTAAATTAATATGCAGCTAATATACTTGGAAGGTCTTTTTTCCTCCGTTTAATATTTTGAATTGTGGTCTTAATATTTTTAATTGACTTTATTTTTCATTGAACCAAATCTTGCAATATGAATACCGTTCTCAGAGAGAGAAAAGGCAATTATAAAAGTTTTTTTTTTTTTTAATTAAAAAATATATATATTTAATTTCAGTTATAAAATCATAAGAGATTTGATGGTATTTTCATTATGCAGTTTATTGCGTGTTTGAAAGTGTATATGTAGTCTGAAGTGAAACTTGGAAATGGTTTAAATTCCACTTAAGCTTCGGTTTTTTTCTTGGAGGGCGGGGCAGCTAGTTCATTTTCAATTAACTAGACAATTATCAGCTAATAAACGAGTATTTAGCAAATTTTTAGCTAGAACATAACAAAGAAAGAAAGCTGTCAAGCGTGCCTTACAAGCAGTTGTCGCGGGTTTGCTTCCCAGCCAATGCTTTGACACATAAAAAAAAAACACACACACATAAAAAAAAGAAAAGAAAGAAAGGCCCTCGTTTCTCAACATTGGACTAGCATCATCAATTTAATCTTCTCTTTAATGTTTGTGCAGAGGGATTCTAGCACAGTTTTGCCTTGTAAAATATTGTTTAAATGCATCTTCAAGTTTCTGGTCTAACAGGCAATGCCAGACTTCAGTGCGGAGGATGCTGTTCACTTCTGGAGAAGGGGATGAAGAGGATTGTGCTTAAGAATGGGTTACAATAATGTGGCAGGTGTTTATGAAGAAATGGAAAGGTACACAAAGGAGAAAATAGCAATGATCCAAAGTAAAAGTTGGTTTTGGGAATGAAAAAGAAATGTTCAAGAATATCATGAATAATTGTTTTAAGTCAAAGTCTTATTGGAAGAATTTGTGTATTAAAAAAAATTGTGAACTTATAAAGAGTATTAATAAAACAGAACAGACATGTCAAGGGTTGATGGCCAAGTGGTTAGCACAGCTGCCTTACAAACAGTGGTCCCAGGGTTCGCTCCCCAGCCGATGCTTTGACACATTAAAAAAAAACAGAACAGACCTTTACCGCTTTTTTCTTATTTTAAAGGTACTTTTTTAAAGACTGCCCTTATGCTTTATCACAAACATATTTTAAAAAGATATACACCTGGTTCTCATTTTACGCGATAGATAGGTTCCTCAGAAACATGTGCAAACAAAATCGCGTAAAAGCAAAGCACCAACGTAAAATTACTTTAAAATTCGCGCAAAAAAAAATAAGGAAATAAAATATGACTAATAAAAAATTTCAAATTTGAAAAAAATTGATACAAGACCAACTTTTTTTAACTATAATATTTAATTTTATTCAAGACAATATATTTTTATGCATAATTTACAGTAATTTACATTTTTTAATACACGTTTTAATTATTATCGCTATTTGCCGTTAAACAGGTTCGTTTGCAAACTGGTAAAAAATCAGATTCTTCACAAGAGGAAATACAACTAGCGCCAACGTCACTCTCATGTTGTGTTAATGGTTTTCTGGTGACAATGTAATTAGTAATTAATGTAACAACTAAAAATTAAATTCTTATTTTTGTCTTTAATTTTTTAATTTTTAATTTTAATTGTGCCCACTGCTATTACTCACCTTTTAAAAATAAACTTGCAGACACTAAATGATTAATAATTGATTACGTTCTTTTTTAAAAAGCAAAAACAGAATGTGATTTAAAATGCAAAATTAACACACACAATGTTTGAACAAATTTACATTATAATCTTGTAAAATTTAATGTGTATATACATAAAATGTGGAAATCATAATTTTAATTTCATTATTGCATAAAATCTTACTATTATAAAGCACTGAAAATATTGAAATTACTAAAATGAAAGTGAAATTCCAATAATGTGCTATTACTTTCAATATGACGTAAGTGCGCAAAATTTATTATTTAAAGTAATAGTGCATTATCGGAATTCGACTTCCAAAGAAACGTGAATCGCGTTACTTCAAAATCGCGTTAAATAAATCCACGTAAAAAGAGACCCAGGTGTATAAGAAAAAAGTTTCATTATAAAAATAATAGCAGTAGAATACTGTGGTTAATTCAGTTCTACACTTATTGGTAACTTCCACCTTCCAAAAAAAATGATACAAGAGCCTGTTTAAATTTCCATTACTGCTAGACTTTATTATTTTAGCATGATTTATTATTTAAATAATATTTTTTTTATTTAATGTTGAATACTCAGTCATTAACAAAGTTAATAATCATGCCTATATATGTAAGTTAATAAGTCTAATTCACATGAACACTATGTTTCTATTTTGCGTTTTAATTCACTTTTACTTTTTTCTAAAGAAAAAAAAATTATAGATATAATAAACGGCTCCATACTTCCCCATTCTTTTTAAATACATATAAATAAAGATATAATAAAAGACAAATGACCCCCAAAATGCATTTCGTGCTGAACCAGCACTCATCAGTTGGCCTAGGTCACAATCTCTCATATACATCTTTATTATATGCAAAGTATTTATCTAGAGTAAATTGTTACATTTCCATTTACCATTATCAAACTTCCTCCACTCACAACTTTGACGCCATCCATTTCAGATAAATACACTAATGATTATTACTAATCATTTTCAAAACTAGAGATTATCTCTAGCACAGATATAAACTTTAAACCTCAGTTAAACGTTAATATATCTGATTTTTTTAAATTTACACACACACAGTTATTCACCTTTCTCTGTCCCATATGTAATATCTTTATAGATATAATAAACATCTACCATACTTCTCCATTCTTTTTAAATACACCTGGGTCTCGTTTTACGCAATAGATAGGTTCCTCAGAAAACATGTGCAAACGAAATCGTGCAAAAATAGACGTAACTTACCTTGAAAAAGGGGGGATACAGACTGTGATTTTTCAAAAATCTTGTAAAAGCAAAGCACCAATGTAAAATTACTTTAAAATTCACGCAAAAAACAATAAGGAAATAAAATATGACTAATAAAAAATTTCAAATTTGAAAAAAATTGATACAAGACCAACTTTTTTTAATTATAATATTTAATTTTATTCAAAACAATATATTTTTATGCATAATTTACAGTAATTTACATTTTTTTATACATGTTTTAATTATTATCGCTATTTGCCGGTAAACAGGTTCGTTTGCAAACTGGTAAAAAATCAGATTCTTCACAAGAGGAAAAACAACTAGCGCCAACATCACTCTCATGTTGTGTTAATCGTTTTCTGGTGACAACGTAATTAGTAATTAATCTAACAACTAAAAATTAAATTCTTATTTTTGTCTTTAATTTTTTAATTTTCAATTTTAATTGTGCCCACTGCTATTACCTTTTAAAAATAAACTTGCGGACACTAAATGATTAATAATTGATTACGTTCTTTTTTAAAAAGCAAAAACAGAATGTGATTTAAAATGCAAAATTATCACGCACAATGTTTGAACAAATTACATTATAATCTTGTAAAATTTAATGTGTGTATACATAAAATGTGGAAATCATGATTTTAATTTCATTATTGCATAAAATCTTACTATTATAAAGCACTGAAAATATTGAAATTTTAAGATGAAAGTCGAATTCCAATAATGTGCTATTACTTTCAATGTGACATAAGTGTGCAAAATTTATTATTTAAAGTAATAGCGCATTATCGGAGTTCCACTTCCGGAGAAACATGAATCACGTAACTTCAAAATCGTGTTAAATAAATCCGTGTAAAAAGAGACCCAGGTGTACATATAAATAAAGATATAATAAAAGACAAATGACCCCAAGATGCATTTCATGCTTAACCAGCACTCATCAGTTGGCCCAGGTCACAATCTCTCTTATACAGGTTTATTATATTCAAAGTATTTATCTAGAGTAAATTGTTACATTTTCATTTACCATTGTCAAACTTCCTCCACTCACAACTTTGACACCATTCATTTCAGATAAATACACTAATGATTATTACTAATCATTTTCGAAACTAGAGATTATCTCTAGCACAGATATAAACTTTAAACTTCAGTTAAAGATTAATATATCTGATTTTTTTTTAAATTTACACACACGGAGTTATTCACCTTTCTATGTCCTGCATGTAATACCTTTAAACATATGTTTATTATATCTACAAAGATATTACATACAGGACAGAAAGGTGAATAACTCCGTGTGTGTACATTTTAAAAAATCAGATCTATTAATCTTTAACTGAGATTTAAAGTTTATATCTGTGCTAGAGATAATCTCTAGTTTCGAAAATGATTAGTAATAATCATTAGTGTATTTATCTGAAATGGATGGCGTCAAAGTTGTGAGTGGAGGAAGTTTGACAATGGTAAATGAAAATGTAACGAAAAAAACTTATTGGCATGAATTTAAACTGTAAAACTAGAAAGTATTAAAGGAGGTGGAAGGGGTGGGTGGGTTGTCTCTAAATCAATTGATGTAAACTTTGCAACATTAAAAATATAGATTTTAGCAACAAAAAGGGGGGGGGGGATTAAGCAAAATTTATTTGTTTACTAATTTATTTTTGGATTCTATAAAATAAGAATGTATGATTTAATATTTGTTCTTTCCATCTTAGGAAATGGGTTCTTTAATAAAGAACAAAGATTTGTAATAGGTGGGAGGATATGAAATGTAATGCTGTCTCTCTTCCATTGCCAACTTTCTATTTTTTCCAAATATAAGTGATGTTTCAATAAAATAATACTTTTGTGTGTGTTTGTGAAAAAATAAAAATATTTTATTGCAATTTATATTTATTTTAGTATTCTGAATTGAGTTCAAACTTGATGACATTATTTAAATAAAACTTTTTGTTCACTTATTTCATTTCTAAGGTTATCTTAATTAATTTGAAGATAATTTAAATAGTATACCTTGTTATTAAATAGTATTTGTATAATACATCGTAATGTAAAATGGCTGTATATATTTTTAACAAGCAATGTATTAAAATTTATTATTGTATCTCGTGATACAATTTTAAGATTTTTTTTTTATTCTTAGGATGATATAATAAAGTTAATGACATATTATGTATATCATGTTCGGAACATATTAATCAAAATATATACATAATTTCATATAATAGCAATAATAAAATAAAGTATGTATTGATAAATTTATTTCTTGACATTTTATTTATTGCTGAGATTTCAAAAATAATCTTTAAGTATAAACAAATAGTCAAGCGTTGTTAGCCGAGAGGTCATCACAGCCGCCTTGCAAGCAAGTGGTTTGTTGCAGACGATTGTGAGTTCGCCTCCCGGCCAATGCTATGACATATCAAAAAAAAAGTATAAACAAATAGGATATTCAATTATTGTTAAAAGAATGGTATGCATGTGTAAGTGTTTAATATGTTTTGGGGATAACTCACAAACATTAAATTTTAGGTATTCAATATATTATTTTTAAAAATTTAACTTATTTAAAATTGGCATTTAAAATATTGATTATAGTATATAAAAATAGATAAATAGAAAGGAATGTCTATTTTATTTGAATGTAATTTTGAATCTATTTTGTATTTGATTTATAGAATTATATTTATTTTTATTATTTTTAAAACATATTGTAATATTTATTTTTATAAAGTTTTAAAAAAATATTTTATTGTTATGGAACACTTATGTATTATCAAGATATTTTTATCTTCCAAATGCTTTTAACATTTATAAGTTTTAACTTTAAATTACACTTTAGCATTGTAACTCATTATTTGCCTGATATAAAAACAATTCAATTATTGGTAAAAAAAAAAATTGAAATTCAACAGAAATTCCATACAAAAATAATGAATTTGAATAGTTCATTCTTTTTTTTAATGTTAAACAAAATAGTTTAGAGATGATTTTTTTTTTTACGCTTGTTCTTATTACACTATTGTATGTGCAACTTGTTGGATTGATTTTGTGAGGTGTATATATATACATATTTTAGTGAATTTTTAAAATTGAATTTTAGTTAAAGGTTTTGAACTTTTTAGTGACTTCTTCTACGGAAACACTCATTCTGTTCAGTACATCAAGCCTTTGTCCCTGATTGAAACATATTTTATAATGGTTTTTAGTTATTGGATTCTATAACTAACAAGGATAATTTGAATGTTAATTAATTTGTTTATATTAAGTTATCTCATTAGGTACTAATTATATATTTTTAATACTTTTTTGAATACCATCACAGATCAAGTTTCAATAGTAAATCGATAATCAGGTATGAAATGAGTAAAGATTGTTATGTATGTCAAATGTAAGTTTCAAATATGTTGCTTCCGAATTTTATTTAGCAGTTAACCATAGCACAAACTCTAATCATGTGTCTTGACACATGCTTGAATATTACACATGTAATAACTAGCAATATGCATTAAGAACCCAATTAGTCTAATACATACATACTGTAAACTAGCAATCCATGGAAGATTTTTTTGGTGCCTGAGAAAGTTTCTTGTTAGTTGCAGATTAGTTGAAAGGTAATTCCTTCATCGATGGTTAGCATGACAATGCAGGTCAGATGAGAGAAAGAAATATAAGAATGGAAGACAAGCTGATTTCTGTTGTCTGCTATTTATACTATAGTTTTGTCTAAAGAATTTTTAATTTTGTAATTAAAAACAGATTTATAAATAATTGTAATATATTTGGAAGTAAATCAATCTTCACACATGTGATATTAAAATAGTATATGTGTGAGGATTGGTTTTCTTCTGAATATATTATAATATTGTGCTGCATAAAAAAATAATTATATTTTTAATCAAACTAAAAATTTTAAGTCAAGGAAATAAAATATATAACAAAGCTTAATTACAAATCCAAAATAATGGATCATTTTTAGAGTAATATACTATACTACAAATTTTTATCTCTGATTTTAGTTGATTTTGTTTAAAAATCTTAATTTGATATCTCGTTTTTTTTTTTAACTTTTACTTCATTAATTAAAAATTTGTTTAACTAAATCTTTTTATCTCACGGTGATTAAGTAAAAAGAAATACTTTTTTTTATATATTTTCTATGTAAAATGACATAAAAACTTTTATTTAACCCCCAAAATATTTTTTATGTAAACTTAAAATAAGAGTATTTTTATTTAAACACAAATGAAATTTCCTATCCCATGAATGGGTGCATATATCTATGTTAACGTTAACATGTAACCTATTAGATTATATTTACTTACCTTTACTACTTCATCATTATGCATTCTAATGTTTGAACATCAAATTACTTTCCCTATAGCCAGCCACCTAATTAAGCTCATTAGATAGTTGGCTATACAGATTGTAATTTAAGATTCAAACATTAGACTACATAAATATAAAATATTAGTGTAGATCTTTATACCTTTCTATATATGGGTAAACTTATTTCTAAAGAATTTTTTTTATGCATTTTACCCTTATTGCTTATATAGACATGGAATGGGTGGATATAGGAGGAATATAATCTTAGATATGATATAAATAATTATTCTATGGTGTCATTAGGTTTGAAATATTTACAGGGTAAATTATAGATTTGATTCTGAATCATACCTCTAAATAAATACATCAATATGTGTATAATATCTGCATATGATTCTCATATTTGCATTACTTTTAATAAAAGACCTGAAAAATACATATTTTGCACTTCAAATGCTTTTACGTTATTTTTATCTTAAGTTTTGCATAATATATGTATTCAATCTTGAAACATCATGTTGGTCAGATCTACACACACACATATATATATATATTAAATAGAAGGATTTGAACTTAGGATTTTCAGTCTACATTCATCCTCAATTCCATCTCAAACAACCAATACACCTGACCACACACATGTGAAAAACATAATTCATCCCCAATATAGATTGAAAATCCTGAATTACAAAGCCCTCTATTTACTATAGTAAACATTTAGCATACTCATTGAATAGGTTAATTATATATTTATATGGGAAATGGAGTTATATATATATTTCTTTATATTCAAGAATACTACCCAATTTATAAAAATTAAATAATTTGTGGAATATTTACATCAATAAACATTCTCCAGACACACTAAAAATAGCAATTTTATTATTAATATCACCAAAATAAAATTGAAAATTAGATCTCACAATTAATGGTGGGAAAAATTTGTTGAGAAAGTTTTATATTTCATTTATCACTAATCATTTCATAACTAAGACATGCAATTTACATCAAAGTTTACTATGCAAAAAAAAAAAAATTATGTGTGGTCTGCAATATGAGTAAAGATTTTGTCAAAATCAGGCTATTTTTAATAAAATTATTATTAAAATTAATTTTAAACATAACTAAAAGAATTTAAAAAATACTAAAAGCTATGAATTTAGTTGATGCAATAATAAAACAAGGTTGTTTTTTTTACATTGGCTAGAATAATGTCTGTTTTTCTGTACTAATAAAATAACATCTTTTAAATGACAACCTTGAAGCAAAACAAATATTTTCTGAATCACTTGATTGAGAAAAAAAATTAAACAAGTGTCACCATTTTGTGTAATGTGAATTCTGCATTTTTTTAAATTAAACTATAAAGCTTTATTTTTGATTGATAATTTCTGTTATCTTGTAATAAATGTAGAAATTAAAATATATAATTTTACCAATCATTGTGGTGTAATTATTTCTTTTAATTCTTTCATTGTGTACTTTTTTGATCGCTCTTAGCATCACTTTGATTAATTTTCCAACTTTTTGTTTTAATGAATAAACCTTTATTTGGTATTATATTTTTAAATATGAGTTTCAACTTTGTAATTATAGAAATGAAGTAATAAACTGGAAAACATAAACAGAACAATAACTTTTGTTATTTTTGTGATTGCTAATAGAAATGCATTTGGAATGAAATAAAAATTTATTTGAACTATATTTCTAATACCCAAATGAATTTCATAAAGAATGGATAAAAACAATGAAATCATGTTTTAAAATGTAAAATTCCATTTATAATTTATTTTAAAAAATGATCAAAAAAATAACAGTTTTGATTGTTATATAGGCAGTCACAATGTATTGTTTTATATTATCATATTTCTCTTGCCCTGTATTTTTATAAAATAAATATCTTTGAATAAATGTGATTTTAATCAACAATTTTTTGTCAAAAAATATTTCACAAATATTTTGCAAAAATATTTATAAATATATAAACAAACTATGAAAAATATATGATATTCATTTTCAAAATTTTTATAAAAGATTAGCTCTTACAATGGCAGTAATCTATTTTGAGAACAAAGATACTCAATCTTACACTTTTTGTATTAGTTTCTTTGTATGATACTGACATCTTGAGATTTTATTTAAATTAATAAATCAACACATATTTTAATTTCATTTTTTTCCATCAAATGAATACCAAAATGATAAGTGAATTCTATTGCTAGTGGCAAGAAAATGAATTTAACATAAAGTGATCAAAGGGCTTTTAATTGGAATATGAAATGAATCATTTTTATAAATGAGCAAGTTAAAATAAGTCAATAAACACATTTTAAAAATTATTATTTACAATTTTGATTGCCTAATTATACATGAAGGATTATGTAAATATTAATGAAGATGGGCTGATTTTTGATGTTCTTTTCCCTTTTTTATTTTATTTTGGAGAATAGACATCTTTCATTATTTGTTCTTGCTTTGTCCACAATGATGGATATTGATTATGATGCTTAAAATTTCAAAACAAAACAAGAAGCTTACAATTTTAATTGAACCTTGCTTTTATAAGTTTCCCAGCTATTCTTCTTTGTAGTAACTATAGTTATTTGGTAGTGTTTTCTAATCAATGCATTGTTTATCAGTTTTTTGGGGAGAAGGGGATTAATATAACCTTTCTAATTTTTGAATAGTTTTCCATTTACTCTAAAATCTAATTAATAGTGTTTTTTTTTACTTATCTCATAATGATACTTTTAATCCATATCTACTATGTTTTCATCTGTATTAATGACAGACAAGATATGTATATTTCTTTAACTTCCTTCAATTCATTATTATAACTCTTTTTTTTTTTTGAAACCATTGAATATAACTTTAGTTTGTTAGCATTTTATTTTAGACCTACTTTTTTTCATTTTTGTATATCTTTTATAATATTTGAATGCAGGTATAATGTATTTACTGAACTTTAGATGTTATTAGAGGGGAATTGAACACAGCCTTTTAAGTTCCCTTCAACTATCTATTCCATCTTATATAATCAATACACATGACAACATATATATATATATGAAATAGATAAATGATCTCCAACATATATATATATATATATATTGTGCTGAACCAGCACTCATCAGTTGGTCCAAGATTTGCTGTTTTAATATAAAATAAGCACTGATTATTTATATGTGTGTGGGTGATTATGATCTCGGCCAACTGATGCATACTGGTTCAACCCAAATATGTATATTGGAGATCATTTATCTTTTTCACATTATATAAGCATGTGTATTGATTATATAAAATGGGGTCCATAGTTGAAGGGAACTTAAACCCTCTAATTACATATAATATATTTTATAACATTTTCTGATGCTCTGAAGAATTTTTTTGCAAAAATATTCACATCACTTGGAAAATTTAGATAACTTTAGGCATTTTCTTTTATTTTTATTTTTGACTTTCTCTTTTAATCCACTAATATAAAACTATAAAAAGTTTTGGAGATGTCAAAATTATCAATATTAATCTTTTTAGTGTATCCATATAATCATATTGTTACTGCTGCATTCTTAAAAATATTTTTCAATATCTGACAATATTCTATATAGTTGTTTTGATATTTTAAATCTTTTATTACTGCAAAAATGATTATAGAGTTAAATTGTCTTTTCATAATCTATAAATCCCAATAAAAATATAAGACATTCTTTTCTACATGTTCTCTTATTTCCTACCTCTTATTTAATTCATATAATTGTTTTATTGGTTTGAAATTAGTATTCTTTGTAGGTGAATTTGTAATCAACTCATGTAATAGCAATTTGATAGGCCTGTAATTAATAATGTCTTGTTTTCATCTTTCTGAAATATGACTTTTGGATTCTCACGATCATGGAAATTTTTTTATTTCTTTACCTGCTTTTCCTTTGAAATATTTATAATGATTCCATCATTTTCTGAAACTTTCCATTCTTTGTAGAATTAATTGTGTATACAATTTCTTCATTTAGAATACTTGGATGTTCAACAAGTGTTCTTCAATTGCAGTAGCTATTTGTTTTTATTACTATGTAGGCTGTTAACTTCTTTCACATACTTCATGACATCACGTATTTTTCCAGTAAAATTGTTTTTTTCTTTTTTTTATTGTAAAAAAATCTTCTTTCAAATTCCAAGATGTTACATTATATTTTTGAGACTTCTTTCTTTTATAACTTTTCTAGTTATTTTGCAATATTTACATATTAGATCTCCTGCCCATGTTTGTCATCGCAGAATGCCATACCTTTCTCTAGTGTTTATGACTTGAAGAGAGGGAGTTTGTGATGGCAGGATCGTTTGTTAAAAAATCCCAACTGCAGCATTCTGCTGTTGCAACACCCTCCTCTCCTCTTTGGAGAAAGTTATGGCATTTTTGCCATTGCAAACACAGGCAGTAGGTCTAATATCTATTTCTTTCTTTATACATTATTTTGTTGTTATGGAAAATTTAAGAAACATGGTATAATTTTCATGATTAAATGACTAGAAAATGTTAGTACTTGCTAATATGATTTACTTATTTTGTAATATTCAAATAATGTTGTATAAACTAAAACAGAGTTATGGTTTTATTATTAACATTTTCAGCTAAATTAACTGTTCAACACAGATTTTGTAATGGAAATAATCTTATTTAATTTGCGATTTCTGGATATGAAAATAACATTGAAAATGTAGATTAATTTTTAGTTTGGAAATTCTAGAGGTAAAAAAAGAAAGAATGTTGAGTTTAATGAGAATTTTCTTTTATTGGAAAGAAAATGCATGTACATGTTTCAAAAATGATGTCTTTTGGCCTGTCATTATTGCAGCATCTTTTCTAATGATCCAATAATAATTTTTCAGCATTGCATGACACCATTTATCTTTGTGATGTTGTTCAGAGACTGTGATTTTCTAATGAAGATGTTTTTTATGTGTCACCACATATAAAATGAAAACAAGATACACAGTTTTAGGGACTTTCTGCAGGCTAGTTTTCTTGTATGCTGTTAGAAGTTCATTCACAAGCATGGGAATTTCCCCCTCTATATTTCCTAGTAAAACATTTCCCACAATTTTAAAAACCTTCCATAGCTTCTCTTTCACTTTTTTCAAACAGTTCTTGTAATCCTGATCTTCTGTGGACCAATAAATATCTCCTCCTTGATTTCCTCTGTGATAATTCTCAGAAGTAGTCAACCCAAATAGGTAAATGCATCACCATTTCTGTTTTGAGTCTGAGTTTGATATAAAGATGGAAGGATGACTATCTGGAATGACAAATGGCTAATATCCTACATTCTTTTGGCCTAGTGTAAATGAAGATTAATGTTGCTAATCCATCTTGTAATGGATTTAATTTATCATGACTGTGATTCACGGAGATAACCGAATATTATGTAGCTATTCTATAGTTTTACTATAAGTAGCAATGCCTTTAAAGTCATTGCTCCCATATCACTCATGATTCTTGTATTGTATAAGTCTAAGAAGATTTTTCATGATCGTATACTTTTTTTAGTTCATATTGTATATTACAGTGGAAGACAACATGTTGCTGATGTGTAAAAGCACTGCCTTCAAACTTGCCTTTGAAGAATCTATAAAAAAATATAATTTCATTGTGATTGGATGTGATGTCTAAAGCTGCCATAACACTATTGACAGTGTTACAGATAGTGAGATCACTTTCCTTAGAATAAAATTGCACAAAGTTTTTACTGGTAGTGAAAGTAAATGACTTTCATCTTTTCTAATGAGATGATTCCATTGGATCAATCTGGAAGCCAATAATCTGCTTTACTCTTATGCAATTTCAGATCCCTGATAATATCATTGAGTTCATTCTGTGTTGTGCTATTTCTCAGAAATATTTAATCTACATTGGCTCTACCAGTTCATTTATGTCTGGTCCATCTACAGCATTCTACATTGTGCATTCAGGGGTTTTTGAATTGGGCACACTGTGTAATACAGATCACCTTGCAAAGTAGTATTAGGGTAGCTAATTTTGTCTTTATGTTTTAAGATTGGGTACCACATCAAGGTAACAATTGTAGCATGATTACTTGGTTTCCTCCATTCTATTGGACTACAAATTGCATGACACATCCCTTCTCATGCAACTATAACCTGAGATTTTTGCGCAGATATTGCAGTAAAAATGTGGGGTACATGATTTGTCTTGATTCTTACATTATGACCAAAATATAAAAAGTATGCTTTTCATGTGATTGCTTTTATATGATACTTAGTAAATGCAAATATAACATCACCACAAAGGTAACAGAATTCCTTAGTCTTCAAGCACTTACATATATTTTCAACATAATAAATGTATAATAAAACAAATAAAAATTTTCTTCATACATCACATGAACATATAGGAACAAAAAATAACCCAGTAACTGAATCCTAATGTAATCTGACTTGCTTTTCAACCTGCATTTGTCTCTTTTTTCCCAAAGCACAAACAGCCCAAAGTGCTTCTACATTCATTCAGTGATAAAACTTTTTTTAACATATATTTAATAGTGCCAAAACATATTCATTGTTAAATAAATAATTATTAATATTTTTTTCAGAATACTATATTTTTTTATCACAAGATTAAATAAAAATATTTTTGGAAATATGAACATTCAGCTTTTAATTACAAAAAAAAAAGTACACGAGATAATAAGAAAGTTGTTAACAATAAATATTTCCTGTTTATTATAAGTATATTTTCAGTTGATTAATTTTCTGCTAATAGGCTAATATATTACCATAATATCTAAATTTAAACATTGTGTATTAATTAATAAACAATTGTTTAGATAATAAACAGATAAAAAGGTTATTTCAATTTAACTAATGCCTCTGTTATATGTCACACAAGCACAGAAGTGTATTTTTGTTTCTACACAGAATGAGAATAACTCTTTTTGGGATTGCTAATAGCTGTTAACATCTAGATAGTTTAGTTAGAATTAAAATCTTCCTATTAGTAACCATTAAAATCACACTATGTTTTTTTTTGCCAATTAAAGTTTGTATTATCTAATTTAAATAGATTGATGTTGAGATAAATTATAATTGCTTGCAGTATCAATGACGGATTTAGGAGAAAATCTATTAAATGATTAAACTATGATTTTAATTCATTTTTAGATACTTTATTTAGAATCAGCTTCATCTGTAGTAACATTAATCAGTCTGTAATTTAAACTACTGAATGCTAGCACTATTTTTGGTGTATTAGCCCACGTATTCTCAGCTGAGTCAATTTCTAATTCATCTTCGAAAAAAAAAAGCTTTTTCTATAACAAATAATTAAGAGGCCAGGTATAACAATAAATATGACATACAATTCAAAATTCTATTACTGAATAGACTAAAATCTGAAAACTATATCAAAATTTGTTAAAAATGTGACAGAAAAAAACTTTCAGAGGCAATGCTGACCAGTCTATCTATAATTCAGGATATTGGTCTCATTCAAGAAGGATACTTCACAAGAAAATACATTAAACTGAAGGTTCCAAAGTGAGTAAAAGATTTTGAATGAAATTGTGTTAGGAATTGAATTTAATCTTTATCACTTGAATTAAAGCAAATAATATACTACTGTTAATAGAGCTTGATTCTGACTTGGCAGTTCCAATCATGTTAAATAATAATTGGTCACTAATTAACAAAAACGAAACTTCCAAACTGCAGCCCTTAGTAAAGTACTTGTGGCAGTCTGATAATTCTCTTGGTAAGATTAGAGTGAAAATTATTTTAAATGACTATAATCTTTTTTTATTTTAACCAAGAAAAGCAGCATTTTAATCAGCAATCTAAGATACACAGTACTTGAAACAAGCATCAGCTCACATGAATCTGCATCTGATAGCCATAGATATAGTGTTATATATAACCTTGGGAGATAACCCATCCATCAGCTGTATCAGTTTATCCTTTGTTTACTAATATTGAATTTAGGGTTTAAAATTTTACACATTACTCGGCATAAATCACCACTAAAAACAATCTGTCACTGGCCTGAACTCGACAAACTTACACTTAGATTCCACGTTGAAAATGTTAGTTCTTGGCATAACAAATAACTAATATTAATTGATGCTTTTTCTAAGTGCTTGAAGTCGCTAGTGTACCACCACTTTATACCATCGCACCTATAGAAGCCTTCAGATAACAGTTTGTTACTTATGCCATTGCTTTTGTTTTTGATAATGGGACAACTTTGGTATTATCCAAATTTCAAATGATTTCTGTAATATTGGACAGTTGTTTTACACCAATTCTCTGAAAGAAATAAGAAGTTAAAAGAGTGTTGCAGAAACAAAAATATTGATCAATAAAAAAAATTTGGGAAGCTAGAATGCTTTTAGGATAGCAAATGTCTTTAAGCTCTTTAGTTAAAAGTTAAAAGTATTTATGAATCATTTTTGATAACAAGGTTTTGAAATACGTACTTTAAATGAGTCTTGAAGTGACAATGTCAAGTTTACAATAGTGTTAACAAATGAGTTTCTCTTACCATCACTAGCAAATAAGGGCAGCATATTTTTGTTATTCAAACTAATGATGATATTTCATATCATCAACACAGAATGTACTTGATGCTAAAGCATAGATGATACTATTAATTCAGAGAAGCTAATGCAGGAACTTTATTCTAGTGGTGAAATATTAGTCCAGTCATCACTGAGCAAGACTAGTCAAAGCAACACTTAGAAGGCATCCTAGATTCAGAACTAAATTTTCATATCCTGAAGATCTTCATTATATAATTCTACTGAAAGATAAGGAATATTGTGATATGAGCAAATTATTTTTAGCCAATCACAATGCATCATTTGAAACTTTGAAATTAGTGTGCAAATCTTTTTTAACCAATCATAGTAAAATATTTGAGCTTTATATTTAAAATAGGATGATGAGTTTAGAATAGTATTTATAACTGCTAAACTGATTATAACATGTGAATGAAAATTGTCTTGGTTGTAAGAAGGTTGCTAGAGAAATTGAATTCAGTTGCATCCTAGTAACCAACATTGCTGACATGAACTCAATTACATCCTGGTAACTAGCATTGCTGATATGGTTCTCAGTGTGATAAATTATTCAGTGCTCTGCCACTGTACACACATTTCATCATCACTATAGATGCAAACACAATAAACTTATAGTAGTAAAGTTATAATATGTGCTCTACACCTTTTTATACCTTTGGAACTCTTGAAGTCCTACTGAAAATACGAAATCCTTAAGCCTTTCATCACAAAATATAGTAAAATAAGGGTGATGCATACTTTAGTATTAATACAAAATATTGAATGTTATTGTTTCATTTTTTTTTTTATAAAAAAAGTATGAACAAAAATATACGTAAATACTTAGAAATTTGTTATTCTGTGATTGGTTATTGCTCACTCAGGGAGAGGGGATCTGTTATCTATAATTGCTGATTTGGGGATATTAACAAATGAAATTAAAAATACTCTCGATCTCAACATGCTTGCCATTTTTAACTGCACAAAGATTTATGTTTTGGCATGTACCTATATATTTTTTATTTTTTCTTAAAAATGTGATTCTGAAAGGATTCTATGGGCAAGTAATTACCAGTGGGACAATGTTTTGGCATTTTTGTACCAGAATGATTTGCTGAATAAAGAGAACAGCAAAAGGCTTTGCAGGAAAAACATATCACCTATGCTATACTGTCATGGTGGCCAAACAGCCTGGTCAGTCCAAAGTGGCAGTGAATTCTTCCACTATGCTATATGAGATTTTGGAGATCATTTTCTTTTCTTTTTTTTTTGATGGAGCTCTCTTGAAAAAATTGATCAGAAAATCTTCTAGCACAGTAGTGGTAGGGTTTATTTTATGCAGGGGAGCACATGGTAGAGATTAAATATTTAAAGCCAAATTTATTGGTAGTTGGAAATACAACTGTGGCAAGATTCTGATAGGTGACTCCTCATCCATGTGGGAGGATTCAACTGTCCACAGTGTGGATCAGAAAAATCACAGGTCTTTAAATAGATGGACCCTGTGTATTCTTTTTAAAAAAGTCTTATTGCTGCTACTTCTCTGTGCCATGCTAAGACTTATATCTATTCTTATTTTCATCATTAATACACAATGATACTCTTAGCTCAGTCATTCACTCTGACAAATGACTGGCCTATGTTGACCTCAACACCAAGGAATTCTGCTATTCCACCATCTGCCATCAATTAAATTACATTGATTTGGTGACAGGAGTTCACATGCAAATGAGTGAATGTTCTTGGCCCAAAACCAAGTGCAATATTCTCGATAAAATGAGAGCATATCCTCAGAATAGTCTCATCTGGGTAGATCTTATATACTGGAAAAGGTCATGGTGGAATGGCAGTGGCAATCCAGATCTTTTTCTAGCCTTCCCTCAGGACATTCATTCTATTTATAATTGGTAAAAAGTTTTCCTTGTTATTTTTTTTTATTTAAAAACCTTGCATATTTTTTGCATTTGTACTACATGTTTTTGTTATTGTTGCTATTTAGGTAAATTTAATAAAAACAAAAAGAGGAACTAAAAAAAAATGTATCTTTGTATTCTATTATTTGTTCTTAACATTTTGCAACTTTTTTTACTATCTACCAATTTTATTACTGTCACATGCCTTTTTTTTTAATTGTAGTTATTTTCACATTGTTTTATTTCATCATTCTTATTTTACTGAAAGCAAATGATGTTCAATATTTTGTATTATTTTGGTAAAAAGTTTATCGATCAGTATTTTGGAATTTCCAATAGGATTTCCATGGCTTCACAAAATATATAAAAGAACATAGAGCATATACTGCCACTATAACCTTATGTTTATTGTTACATTTTGATTTACAAATGTCAAACTCACTCCATTCACAACTTTGACATTATCGACTTCAGACAGATACATAAATGATTATCACTAATCATTTACTAAAACTAGAGATTATCTCTAGCACATATATAAATTTTAACCTCAGAAATTAATATATCTGATTTTTTTAAAATTAAACTCTTGGAGTTATTCACATTTCTCTTTTCTATGTGTAATATCTTTTATAAATTTATCAAATCACTTCCACATATTCTTTTAAAATCATATAAATAAAAATACAATAAAAGATAAATGTTCTCCAAGAGATATTTTGTGCTAAATCAGAACTTATCAATTAGCTTAGGTCACCATTTTATATATATCAAAAACCCCAGTCAACGCTTAGACAATCCTAATATCATTAACAATCAACAATTTCAAACTGTTGTAAGCATTTATCAATAGGACATTGTTACATTTTCATTTGCAAGCGCCAAATTCACTCCACTCACAACTTTGACACCATCCACTTCAGATAGATACGGTAATGATTATCACTAATCCTTTACTAAACAAGAGATTATCTCCAGCACAGATATAAACTTTAAACCTCATTTAGAGATTAATATATATTTATTGTCAACATGATACAAATGTCGTAATTTGATTTCAAAATATAGTCAATCATCAGCATGATGTGGTTACATTATATAATGGTTACATTTTATAAGCAAACGTCTGTGTTTAAAGTAAAAGTGAATTTTAGTTATTATTATTTCTAACTAAATGTCAACCATAAACATGAATATTAAAGTATTATATATAATAACAGTACAGAAGTTTCCTACGTATTGTTTATATGTAATACTTTAATAAAGATTTATAATTGTAGTCCTTGTTTTATATTATCTCTAATACAACAATGTTCATCTGTTTCTCATTCTTACGTAGCTTTTTTACTGTTTTTTTATTTTTATTTTAAATAACGAGAATTTTTAATATATATTTTTTTTAAATGTATATATAGAATTAAAAAAAAAAGCTCTTTATTATCATTAAATCAAGATTTTTACTTCTTATTAAAACTAGTGTTATCCACATATGATAAATACAAAGTTTAAGTCATATTTATTAAACAGATCGAAAAAGGTGTAACCAGTTATTTAAATTTTGTTTATTCCGAAAAATTGCTACTTTTTTTTTTTTTTATTGCTACTTGTATTCACATTTATGTTTTTTATCACATTTTTGTTTTTATCAACTTTTGTCACCCGACATTTGTTTGACATTTAAAACCGAACCTTTCTCCACTTCAGGAAATTAGACTGGACACAAAAGCTTCTGATAATGGAATTAAAAGCCAAGGGAGGGCTAAGGTTACCTTGACCATTGAAAGGTTGTACCACGTTACATGCTTGAAAGGTATCATTCCTAATAATCAAGGTAATAAGTGACAAGACAGACAACTGTTTTTATCTGCCCTCTTTCTCCTCCTTACTTCCCACAATTCATCATACAATGAAGATAATTTGCGGGGAGCCATTTTCGAATAAGTTTTAATAGGTTTAAAAAAAATTATTGAAAAAAGTTTTTTAAACATTCCATTGTTCTTCGATGCCTATGCAAAAAAATTATTTCTAGATAATTCTTAAATAGATTTTAACGATCCCCCTCCCCCTGTCTCACATACATTTATTTACTTTTTAAAGCTCTTTCTCTTGTTCATCTTCACTTTAGGGAATGTAAGTGCAATTATAAGCACACTTTCATTTTACTTATATAAAACTTCATTATTTATTATGAAAAATCTTTTTCTTTTTCGTTTTTAAACCAATATTATAATCCCACTTAATCTCCCACGTGATAAACGCGCTATTTGATTACATTTTTTTTAAAAAAGATATTATATAGTCTCCTTGAATGTGTTTAATAGAATTCAAGAGTTGGTTTAGGGCCATGAAAGAGTGTCAGATGCCGAAGCATAATATACAAGGTTCTATTGTAGTTCTGACACTTAGGATATTCAAGTTTACACTGAGGTAAAACTCTCAGTACAGTAGCGCCACTTAGTGCAATCCAGAGTAATCAATGGATGCAGGAAAGTTTGTGCATAAAATCCCTATCTTGTGCCTACTCATCCAATATCCCAAAACTAGTTTCCAGCTTGTGGCTTGCATCAGTGAGGTGCCTTGGATCTGAGAGCACTGCACCTACATCTTAGGATTTAATGCAGTGGAGAGTTTTGCATCTGCTTAAACGGCTTATGTAAGGATAAAGAATGTGAGCAAAAATCAGGAATTAGCTTTAGATTTTTTTTTTTTCGATGATAATTATAACTAGTCATGTTTCTGTTTAGGGGATTACATTTTTATATTTTTTTCTCTTGAGACTTTTTTATCTCTCAAAACTTTTTCAAAGATGTAAAACTTTGATTCAAAATGTGATCTTAGGACTTTTTTTTTTTTAGTTACTAGAAGTAAGTTTTTTAAAGATGTTATGCAAGTTGTCTCTGTCTGTGCCTTAGTTTGATCTATCTTTGATCTATTTTCTTTGATTAATTCGACAAAAAGTTTTAAGAAATATGGGTGTCATGCCTCAAAGTATTGACATAAAAGATGTCATCTGCTGCAGAATTTTTCTATTTTTATTACTGCAACACAAGAATACAAGGTGATGGATCTAATTTTCGATCTTAAGTGCCAATTTTTTTACTTTTTTTATAACTATTTGTAAACTTATCAAATGTAGTTATTCTTTTTCTCAAACATATTCATATTTTTTTATTATGAGGGAATTTGTGATATTGAATTTAGATAGTTGATGTTAAGACGAGCATCATGGTATTTTTGATATTTATCTCTAGTGAAGAATTAATACATTTTAGCCATATATTGCGAAGCAATGATTGCCTCACTATAGTCATGACCTGCATTATCAATGAAGAGACACTTCTCTTTAAGACTCATGATGTTTTTTGTTTTAAAGCATGGTTTTATTTTGCTGATCAAGGGTTGATTACAATATTGCCATTAGAATTTCTAATTAATATTTAAGTGGTGGCATTTGGCAGAGATGCGGTGGTGTTTGATTTTAATCTGATCTTAAAAGTGAAAGCTGTATTATTTTTTAACTAAGTTTTACTCATAATTTCACAGATGAACAACATCAGCTGGCTTTGCATATACTTAATATAGCAATGGTTCTCCGGATTTACCCATTTGTTGAATTTCTGCAAACATTTAAAAAAAAATTTAGCATAAGGGTTATTTGAGATGAATAGTATCAAAATATTTTTGTAATTATTGCAGTCACATTATAATTTTGTTTTTTCTAGAGTGTTAAAAGTCATAATACTTTGAGAAAAAGCAGTGGACCATTCATCATTCTTATTTAATAAGTAATGCAGATTTACCCACAGTTTGAGAAATCTCATGGTTTTAATATTAAATAAAAATTATAATTTTATCTACTCATTATACATTCTATCAACAGAAAAGATTCACGCACTCCATAGTCAAGAAAATGGAACATTTAAATGCCACATTTACATATTGTCTGTATGTATAGACATATTTTTAACTGTTAAACTTTAAACAGTACTATGATTCTATTCTGGCAGTAATCTGCTGAAAGCTTGCTCAATGCATTTAAAACTTTTGAACTCAATTATTACCTTTTCTTAATAACTAACTACAACGAGTTTATAAGAATTACATTATTGGATGAAAAGAGAAGTAAACATTTAGAATTACTTATTAAATAAAAAAAATAGTACAGCATTAGTTTTTTTTCTTCCAATTGCCCTTAAGAAGCTTTATAGGAATATTGTTTCACTCTTTCAAAGAGTCAAGAAGATATTGTCAAGTGGCATCCAAATTTTTTTTTTCTTGGAAAATTGAGTATGGAAGTTTATAATTTGTCCATATGATATCATTTTGAATAACTTGTTAAATCATTACTTTTTATCATTTACGGATTTGCTACACACAAATATTTTTGGAATGTTTTGTTGAAACATAGCCCAAGGACCATTTATATTTTTAGACACTGATTTAATATCCATCAGAATTATGGAATACAGGCTTACAAAATAGTCATACTTTTCTTTGATTCAAGTTATAATACTATTTTCCTATTTTCATATATATGAGATGATCTTTTTACATTTGCAAATTATTATTTTTTATAATTCAGTAATGTTTTTTTTTATTTTCATGTTAATGAATATTATTGCATTTTAGAATCATTTTGTGAATTAAAATGGGAAGCTAAGAGGATAAAAGTAAATAGAGATTATTTAAATCATCTATATTTTGCAGATGGTGTAGTTGTTTTTGCAAATAATGCTTCGGAGTTTTAGGGAATGTTCAAAAGTTATCAGATGAATATAAGAAAGTAGGATTAAAGGTAGATGTTAAAAAGACTAAAGTAATGTTCAATGGATTTTCTCAAAAGATGGAAATAAAGATTGATAATGATACATTAGAAGAAGTTAACAACTACAAATATCCTTGGTCAGATTATTACAACAGATGGAAACATAATGAATGAAATTAATCATAGAATTAAACTTGGTTGGAGTGCTTTTGTTAGAGATAACTTAATATTAAAAGAAAATATCCTATGTGTTTGAAAAGAAAGGAATTTAATAAATGTATTTTATTAGTTCTTACTTATGGATCTGAGACTTGGACAGTTAAAAGAAGAATACAGAGACTTCAGACCCTCAAGGAAGTATAGAGAGATGTAAGTTAGGAGTAACAAGAAGACATCCAAAATGAAATACATAGGGGAGAGAACAAATAGATATTACTGACCTCATTGAAAAAATTAAGAGACTGAATTGGAGTTGGGTTGGACAGATTTTTAGAAGAGATGATAATGGCTGGACAATTGAAATCTTAAGTTGAATTCCAAAATATTGTAAAACGCAAATCACGTGTGAAATGAATGAATGAAATAAGGAAGTATGCTGGAATGATGTGATGAAGAGAGGCTAGAGTTCGGAGAAGATGGACTGAACTTCGAGAGACCTTCATCCTGCAGTGGATTAATAATGGTTGAAAATGAGGATGAGATGACTAATCCATTTTTTTATTTGGGAATTTTTTTTTTAGTCAAAGGAAAAGATTGCTTATTTGTGTTATTAAAATTTTTTGAAGAAATAACATTTACCATTAGGTACTATATGAATATCGTATTCTAAATATATTTTTAAAATCAAAACCCAATTATAGACATTCAGTAAATTTTTATCAACTTTATTCGCCTATATCTGAATTCACTCATGTAAAGATTGAACATTGAATTATAATCCTAACAGAGTTGTAAAGAATTATTTCAAGTTTTTATAATTGCCTGAATTTATTATTTTGGTGAGGGTTAATATTTATTAAAATTATATTTTTTGTTCTCCTACATCTATTTTAGTTGTCGCTTTTGAATACAAAGATGTAATGTCCAGCTGTTTTAATAATTCTAAAAAAAATTTTTTTTACATGTTAACAAAACAGTTGTTTGAGAGGACAAAAAAAATCATAGTTTTATTTGATGCTTCACATCTACACCCAACA
This sequence comes from Epiperipatus broadwayi, assembly GCA_028023455.1. Taxonomy (NCBI): domain Eukaryota; kingdom Metazoa; phylum Onychophora; class Udeonychophora; order Euonychophora; family Peripatidae; genus Epiperipatus; species Epiperipatus broadwayi. The sequence continues at coordinate 398,889 of JAQFVV010006719.1, read as the reverse complement.
TACAGGCACATACATTTTTTTTTTAATTAGGAAAAAGCAAGAAAGGTTAAATAGAAATGGTTTTGTCCAGTTTTTAATAAGATTTCTTTCGACATACAACACTAGAGATTTAAAGAAATTAATTTGAAGTTATGTATCCAAAATTTTAAATTAATTTCTCAAAGAAAATCTCAATTAAAATTTTGAAAAATGTTATACGCAGTTCTTATTATTGTTAAAATATCTGAGGGTCAATTTTCAATAGGTTCACATTTTATTAAGGTTTTTTTGTTTTATTATGTTTTTATATAAATTGTTAAAAAGGTTGAGGATAGGATAGTGTAATTATAAAATTATTATATGGTGCCGTGATTTTATTATAAGTAAAATAATTTCTGTTGTTTATGGAAATCTTTTAAATAAATTATTTCCATTTTAGTTAATACAATTAATTTGTTTTATTCCATCATATATCTAAGAACATACTTTGAGAAAGAAAATGTTGCTTTCCATCCCGTCAAGCAATAGGGCAACTGCCCCTCGAAAATGAATCAGCCTACACGTTTTTGTTCATTGCTGACTTAATGTTTCTCCTCAGTAATATGAACAGGTGCAAGAGTTACCATATTTTGTAAATAATTTTATTAAATTATTATAGGAAATAATAATTTCACTCCGTCATGAGTTCAAGATATGTATGTCTTCTAATTTATATAGAAAGAGTTTAAAAGAATATATTGTTTTTCTGAAGGTTTGTGATGGTGATATTTTAGTTGTACATATATATATAGTGGACTAAAGTATTGAACGTTATTAACTTTATTTACATTTTTAAACTACATTCAACTATTAGTAAAAGCACACAGGCTAGTATATATATATATGCACAGTTTTGAGAAGTATGGCCTGCCCAGTGACAGTATTAGCATGGGAATCGAACTTGGACTCTTAGATTCTTGAATATTGAATTTTAAGGTAATGCTCTAAACAACTGGTAGAATGGCTCAATATTCAAGAACCTGTGTCCAAGTTCTAGTAATGTCACTGGTCAGGTTAGCAACATCTGAAGAAGAGAGGAGAATACCTCTGGAAATATTGTGCATATACTAATCTGTATATTATACTAACAGTTGACTGTAATTGGAAAATGTAAATAAAGTTAAATTTTTCTAAAGACATTCAAAGCAATATATTTCTATTTTTATTTTGGACTATTTCCATCATCTAATATAAATGATGATGGAAATAACCCAGTAAATAAATACATTGTTTTTTTTTTAAATTTTTTTAATAAAGAATAACATAAGGTTATAATAATTTTAGACTAATGTGTATTGGATTTGTGATAAAAATATGTTTATGTAGAATGAAAATCTGTTGTAATTACAGCTTTGAAAAAAAAAGTAGATTACATATATTGCCAATAAAATGAATCACACTTTAGAATAACGTATAAAAATTTTGCTATACAAGATTTAATTCTTTTTGCACACAATAGCTGTTAAAATTCCTATTGGCTGATTGAGTCTAAGTTCTAAGCTTTTGATTGGCCAATTATAAACCAGCAGTAAATATACATGTGAATGTGGAAGAACATATATTGGTGAGACTAGTCCCATTGAAAAGCGCTTCAAGAACACAAACTGATGATTAGAAGAGAAAAACAGATATGTATAAGATAGCAGATCATGTATGTGTCAGTGAACATATGTTCAATTGGAAAAATATAAAAAATATTGGATAGAGAAGAAAAGATATAAAGAAGAAAATTTAAAGAAGCTGCTCACATGACAATGGCAAAAAATCCCACAAGCCAACCTAGTGTGACTATACATAATGTATGGAAACCACTAATCAACTTTGCTCTTAGGAAAAAGTAGAGAAATCAGCAGGAACCTCATACTTAATTATATGAAGTTTCTACAGACTGTTGCCTTTGGCAGGATGGCTCAGTAAGTTAGAGCGTTACCTTAAAATTTAAGAGTCAAGAATCTAAGGGTCCAGGTTTGAATCCCATGTTAGTATTGTCACTGGTTAGACAGCAACACATGAAGAAGAGGGAAGAATAATACCTCTCGAAACATTGTGCATATAACTAATCTGTTTGAGGTGCTATTACTAACAATTGAATGTACACTCGGGTCTCATTTTATGCGGATTTATTTAATGCAATTTTGAAGTTATGCGATTCATGTTTCTTCTTAATATCTTTGTATGCGGTTTTCTTTTATGCGATAAAAATTATTAGATCAGAAGTCGAGCTCCGATAATGCGCTATAACTTTAAATATCATAAATTTTGCGCACTTATGTCATATTTAAAGTAATAGCGTATTATCAGAGTTCGACTTCCATCTAATAATTTCAATATTTTCAGCTCTTATAATAGAACTGTAATAGATTTTATGCAATAAAGAAATTCATAATTCACTTAAAATCAGGATTTCCCCATTTTATATACACACATTAAATTTTATAAGATTATAATGTAAATCTGTTCAAACGTTATAGATGCCTACACTATGTATGTTGTTGTATTTGCATTTTAAATCACATTCTAATTTTGCTTTAAAAAAAAAAAATAGTACGTAATCAATTAATCATTTAGTGTCCACAAGTAATAAATTTTACAAGATTATAATGTAAATCTGTTCAAACATTATGTATGTTGTTTTTGCATTTTAAATCATGTTCTATTTTTTGCTTTTTAAAAAGAGTACGTAATCAATCATTTAGTGTCCGCAAGTTTATTTTTAAAAGGTGAGTAACAGCGGTGGGCAGAATTAAATTTGACAATTAAATTCTGATTTTTAATTGTAATTAACAATTTAAAAATTACGTAATGTGATCTGAAATTAATGTCATGTGAAATGATGGAATTTGATTTTTAAACGGAATTGAAAATTAAAAAATTAAAGACAAAAATAAGAATTTAATTTTTAATGGTTAGTTTTAATTAAATTTTGTCCAACAGTGGTCAGTCAGTGTCTTTTTATTATTGTAAGTCTAAGTTCTTATTTTAAACTTTTACTTTATTCTAATGGAGAGGAAAAAACACCCAAGAAAATGAATTTCTTTGGAAACAAAATTTTCAATTTTAGATCACTTAGCGAAAATGGGAAGGATCAACAACGATTGGAAAACATTTTAGTTTGGACGAATCCACTATAAGACCAATTTAAAAAAAAAGAAGTTGGCGCTAGTTGTATTTCCTTTTGTGACGAATCTGATGTCTCAAATAGCGATAATTAATAAAATACCGTGTAAATTACGCACAAAAATATATTGTTCTAAATAAAATTAAATACTGTAGTTAATAAAAAAAGTAAAAAAAGTTTGTCTTGTATCAATTTTTTTCAAATTTGAAATTTTTTATTAGTCATGTTTTATTTTCCTATTTTTTTTTTATGCGAATTTTAAAGTAATTTTACGTTGTTGCTTGGCTTTTATGCGATTTTTTGGAAAATTACACCCCTATCCCCATTTTTCAAGGTAAGTTATGTCTATTTTTGTGTGATTTCTTTTGTGCACGTTTTCTGAGGAACCTATCTACCACATAAAACGAGACCCAGGTGTATTTGGAATATTTAAATAAAATTAAAAATTTCTAAAGACATTCAATACTCATATTAAATGATGGAAGTAGTCCAGTATAAAAATACAGTAAATATATATTTGTATTTTAAAATTATATTTCTTTTAGTGTAGCATCTAAAGTGCACATTAATAATTCATTAGATTATTAAAGTAAATAAAGGTTTTTTAAAAAATAAATTTCTATTTATAATTGATGAAAATAATCTATAGTGGTCAACATTAAACATATTTTTACCAGCCAATTACAAATTGCCATCATACATCATTGATTTCTTTGTCACTTTGTATTCTTATAAAAGTAAATATTTTCTTTTAATATTTGAATTATTCTTCTAAAATAATTAAAATTTCACAACTATTTTTTTTTGAAAAAACCAATAAATGTGTAAAAAAAAGGGATAAAAATGTGTTTTCATTTACAAAATCAAAATTAAGAAATAGAACTGTCAAAATTGTTGACAGGTGTTCTCTTGCAGAGAGAACAAGAAACCTACCAACCAGCACCTTTGAAGGCAGGTACTTACATCATTATAATAGTATCATATTTAAATATTATTGATTTGTTCTAAAATATATAAAGATGGCAGCAATATTCGATACAGTTATTCCTTTAAAATGAATGTAAAATAGGCAAAGCAATATTAAAAATATCAGTTAGAGAGTGAGTTAAAGTTGCATATGAGAAGCCTCATTCCATGCTATTAAACCTGTTAAGCATGTTGTATTTAGATAAACATTTTTTTCAAAATATTGAATCACTGGGTGTAAAAAAGCATGTGCAAAATAAAGAATATCGTGGAATAAAATTAAGAAAATCACATAATTTTATTGTAATGAGATTATTTGATAAAATATTAAGTGATATCAAACAAAATATTAATATAGATTCAGAAATTGTTTTGCAACTGAAATAAATAAAAAACCATAGAAAAACAAATTATACACAAGCAAAGTTTCAAAGTTGGTATTGTAAAAAAAAATCTAAGAAGAATTTCCAATAAACATTAGATCTAGTGAAGAAAAAGAAAGGTTGACAACATTATATTCAAAATCAGATAAAGCTATTAATGAATCATTGGTTGATAAAATAAAAGAACATTATAATATGAATGACATCAATAGAGTTGTACATGGAATAAATATTGTGCACTTTAAAAAGAGAAGACAATTCATAATTGATATGTAGAAGATAATAATTTTATGCAATCTAAAAAAATTATCAACTATTCAAGAGTAAAGCTTAATATTGAATTTTTCATTTTATACACCAGAATTCATAGAATTGCAATATATGAACTTTATTGATGGAAGTATTATATCTTCTTTTTGAGTGTAATCATCTTTTTGGGTATTTTCACCCATTATAATGAATAAAGCTTCACAGTTTTATCACGAATATTAATTTTAAAAGTAAATGTACCGAGGTAAAGCTCTGCAGATTATAAGAGGTGAAACAGTCTTTTATTGCTGTAAAATAAAGTTTTCTAAAATAACAGAAGTATTCTATGGAAACAACATACTATCACTTCTAAACCCCTATCAGCATCAATACAAGATTATTGATTATTTTATCCTCATGTTGAATTTCTACACTATTTAATAGAATTATCAAGTAAAGATTTTTTTTATAATTAAAAAACAAAAAATAAATACTCAAACGGCTTTATTGTTATGGAGTTCATAAGAAGTTTGACGGCCAGAGATATCAAAACAGGAATCAATCCATGCCCTTTTCCTTCTAATCTTGCACCCTTGTGGCAAAAAAGGACTCTCTGGAAGGAGTAGATGTATTTTTGTGATATTTTTATTTATTTATTTTTAATAGCTAGATTAATCCTAAAACTCTTAAAAATAATCATTACTTAAATGAAATGTTCATTTTTTGAAGATTTAAATTTAAATTTACGAATTATATGGAATCAGCTAGTTTACTTTCATTCAATAAGAATTACCAGTGTCAATTAAAATGATTATGATAAAAGGAGTGTGACAGTAGTATTCAAATATAGATTATATGTAAGCCTATTAATTATTGTTTTGACTAATATATTTTTTTTTATTTCTTTTCAAATTATTTTTTTATGTAAAATATTTATTAATATTTTTCTTTTACACACTGTTTTTATTAACAAATATAATTAATAGCTTCTTTCATTTATATTTTATTCAATGGCAATTAGTTTTATTTTATATTTTTACAATTTCGACTGCCCATCAGTCTTCATCAGTGCTACAAAAATATTTAAATTCACTTTATTAGATGGAAATGATATACAATGAAGCTAAAAATTATGCTGTATCAATATATGCTACTTCAATTATATGTCATCCATAAGAAAAATAAATAAACAAAGAAAAATATAAATAAACAAATGAAAAAGCAATAAAATTTGTAAATTTAATACAATTATGATATATCAAAAGTCATTTAACTTTCTGGTGCATCATACATGATCACATTAAAAAACATTAAAATTCGTAAATATAATAAATTTCACAGTAAAACAACAGCCTTTTTTTCTGTCTTTGTATACTGTGCACAATTGTGTTTATTAATAATTTTTTCCCCATTTTTGTTTAATATGCATATATTTTATTCTTTATTATCCTTTCTGAATTTGATCTACAATATTTCACATAAAATGTTTTCTAAGTGTAATTTTAAAATTTTTTGCAAAATTTCAGAATATTCATAAAGTCATTATGGTTTTAAAAACATTGTAATGACTAGAGAGGTGTAATCTGCTGAAAATGAGACTGCTGTTATTTCTATAGAAAGAAAAAGGTTATTGAAATAAAAATGGATATTGCCCAGAGTATATTTAACTGTGATGAAAGTCAGACATTTCACTATTCATTTTATTTGAACATATGGTATAGTAAGTGTTTTTTTTTCACTTTTTGAATGAATGTGAATGACCGAATACACGTTCATTGAAATATATGAAAATTTACTCACTTCAATACCCACCCCCAATTTATTAAACTATAATCTTAATTTATACATGCATTCTATATATTTTGATAATACTAAAATATTTGATAATTTGGAAAAGTATGATTTGAGAATCATGAAGGAATCTATTGAAATATTAAAAAGACCAAGTGTTTTAAGTAGAACTGATGAAACTCAATGTATTCCAGCCTTTTAGAGACCACTAATATCAACTCAAAATCAATTAAAGGTGAAACTGAAGAAAATAAACGTTTTGTTAATTCATGCAATTTATCTACCAAATATATATAAGATTGTTCTTTACTTCATGCACTTGAAATGTAATGGTTTTTCTTTAAAACCTTGACCCTGACAATGATGTGGATGTTATTTCATCAAAAGGTCAGGAATCAATGCAAATTAATGTACAGTTTAACTCAAAAAATACTTTATTTACATTATATAACCATGAAAACATTGAATTAAATATAATATATATATATATAAGTATACATGTTAGAGATGTGTCCATGTTGAAATATATACTTGCAAAGTGGTAAACAATACATGTATGAGGTAAGTTTATAATAAAATATAGTGGGTGTTATGACTCTATTGTATTATACTATAAACTTATCTAAAAACACACAATTAATATTTAATTACAATTGTACAAAATATTACACATTTTAATTTTGATTAATAACCATAATATATTATTTTTTTATTATAATGTTTTATATATAACATATTTAATGACCAATTTTATATTTATTTTTTTAAATTTTACTTTTAATTATGAATTATTGTAATTTAATTATTTAATTTAAGTTATTTTTAATTTAATATCAATTTATAAATGTAAAAATACATTTCTTGATTTATTTTTTTATGTTTTAAATTACCTATCTTATTAGTTTCTCTTTCAACTGTCTAAAAGTTTTAAATTTTTAAACTATTTCTACTCTATATTATAAACTCCCTCTATACTTTTTTTACTAATCCTTTTTTTGTTTAGGTAATTATTATTATTATCATCATTATTATTATCTTTTATTTTATTATATTAGTAGTTTTTATATCTCAATTTTTATTTAAACTTGAATTGATTTTTAAAATTAATAATGCTTCTTCATTTTTTCTTTTTTAGAATTAGTATAATAAATTATTTTTATGCCCTTTCAATTTTTTGGCCGGTTTGTATTGTACACATATGTATAAGTGATCTTTTGTTTGATTTATGTTGTTTCAGTATTAACCTATGTAATTGGATTTAATATTATTTATCTAAAATTTTTTGCATTTAATGTGGTAAACACCATTTAATGAGTTTTTAATATTTTCACTATTATTTTTTATATATTTAATATATCAAATATATTTTTCTTTATTTTTTATTTATTACTTTAAAATTTATTTTTATTAAATATTCTATTTAACTTATTAATAATCTTATCTACATGTTTTAATATGTTATTATAAGTTTTAATTTCTATATATTTATTTTTATTTCCATTTATGCATATTTTTGTTTTTTATCTTTACTACCATTTATTTTCTATTAATTTTCATTTATCTTTTATAATATTTGTTGAGAAATTGCATATTTTAATTTGTTTATTATTAAATTTATTTGTTTTTATGTGCTTCTGAATTTGAGCCATATTTCATAAATTGAATTTATGAGATTAAATGCAATATTAAAAAGAAGAACATAGGTGAAATGAAAGATTCAATTATTACAAGATTGAACATGCATAGAATGGAAACAGGCTATAAATTTGAAAAAGAGTATAAAAATGATTTATTATACTAATAATAAATATTTAAAAAAACATTAATTAAAAAAAAATTATTAAACTATTCTAAATAAAGATTTAGATATATGAATTAATACAATATATTAATAAAAATTAAATAATTAACTAAATAAAAAAAAAATGTATTAGTTACAAAAAATAAATAAAGAGGGAGTTAAAATACAAAATCTTTTGCAATTGGAAGAGAAACTAATAGAAGGTATTATTTAAAATATAAAGAACATATGTGGATTTGAACACAACCTTTCAAGCTTCTTCAGCTATCTCCTATCTCATATAACCGATACACACGACCACAGACCGGAAAAAGATAAATGATTTCCAGTATATGTATTTCGTGCTAAACTATCACTCATCAATTGATCCAGATCATCATCTTCCACACATATATATAATCATTGCTCAGTTTATACTGATGAAGAATTGGACGGTGGAGTAGATTGAAACCTGTCCATTAAAATTTGAGTATTTGCTATCTTAATATAAACCGAGCACTGATTAGATATATTTGTGGGAGATGATGATCAGGATCAACTGATGAGTGCTGGTTCAGCACAAAATGTGTATATTGAAGATTAAGTATCTTTTTCATATGTGCGTGGTCATGTGTATCGGTTATATGAAATAGAGCAGATAGCTGAGGAGAGCTTGAAGGTTAGTGTTTATATCCCTTATATACTTACATCTCAAACTCTAGGTACATAAATTATATTTGTATTCAATCAAATATAAAGAACAAAAAAATATTTAATATTAAATTAATAATTAAAAAAAATAAAAAATAAAAAATTAGTAATTAAATATCAATTATATATAAAAGATTATAAGACAAAATAATGTATGATGGAGATTTTTTCTAGAATTATATTCACTCTCTTATTACACATTTCAGATGAAATACCTATCTCTCCAGCCACTATTGGAAGTTTTAAAGTGTTATATCATTTCAAGTGTGACCAGTGTAAAAAAAACAACAATGGCTACTTCTCTTGTGATTTGAATGAAAGAAGAACAGCATGCAGGGATTTGTTTTTGAGGTCTGAGGGTATATCTGGTGCTGATATTATCAAAGACTTTATGCATAGTATGGAGATTGGGTTGTCACCAAATATATATGAATGGATAGAGAAGTTCAAGGAAGGTTGCACAAGTATAGGCCATTTAGAAGGAGCCAGATGCCTGTCCACATTCACAACTGATGATAATATTGTGCATGCACATGAACTGATTTTGTTGAATAGATGAATGGCAGTGGATTATGTGGAAAATCAGTTGTGACTCTGCCTGTATAATATCCTATAACAGACTTGAGTTTTAAAAAGTTTGAGCAAGGGTGGGTATGGAAACAATTTATGAAAAAACACTGACAGAAACATTAGGATATCTGGAAACAAAATTTGGACTGGTACTGTAAGGAAAATGAACATTTCTTAAAAAAAATTATTAGTGGTGATGAGACATGGATTCATTAGTATGAGCCTAAGAATAAATGGCATACTATGGGGTGGAAACATCTTTAGTCAATGATCAAGAAAAATCAAAAATCCAATCATCAGTTGGAAAATTGATGATTATGGTAATGTGGGAGTGTCAGGGGTTGGTATTAGAACATTATCAGCAATCAGCAGTGCTTGTTGTGGAGTGATGCTCACTGAAGAATTGAAGCCTTAAATTTGAGCAAAAAGCTGAGGACTGCTATCCAAGAGCATTGTGATGTTGCTTGACAATGCTTATCCATACACTCCTGCCAATATTGTTGATACTCTCCAAAAATTATAATGTGAAGCATCCTCCTTATAGTCTCAATCTTGCCTCATTACCAGTTTAGTGCTGCATAAGGATGAAGATTTATGTTTGATAATGAGGTGAAGACAATAGTGCATTCATGGCTGACAGTTCAGCCTATAACATTTTAAGTAAGGAAATATGAAAACTTGTTGGCAAATTGATGTGTAATGAAAAACCGTTGTATATCTGAGTTTTAAACATTTATTATTCTATTCAAATATAGTCTTGTATTAAACTTTTGAAATATAATCCTTCAAAGATTTACTATAAGAAAGAATGAATCCCAAAGGAATTGGCTAAGAAATGTTAGCAGTCATTGTACCATTAAATTCTATAGCCACTATTTGGATAATTTTTGATTCATCTTTGTATTATGGTAATTAACACTTTTGCACTGTGATATTTTTTTCTGCTTTCATTTGCTGTAAACTTTAGACTTTAAATCAAAATATAATAAATTTGACCGCATTTGATAGATATTATTGTTTAGAAAAACATTTGAATTTCATAATTATTGAAAAAAAAAGATTATAATCAAAATAAAGCATTGTTTCATCATTAAGCAGTTAGGATGAGCAGATTGATTTTAGAAACAAAATCTTTTTTATTGAAGATTTGTATTTACAATGTGAATGATAAATATGAGTATCTGATATATTTACGAAATTATGCTTTAAAAGTTTAAATTTTTAAAAGAATTTTTACAATATTGTTATTCTAACATATTATCAGTGATGATATGTTAATAAACAGCTTATAAATGGCTTCTCTGCAATTTGCATTGATAAAATTATGCAGAAAAATATAACCTTTTATTTTTTAAAATTAAATATTTACATACAAAATAAATATGTAATAATATATATTCTTGATTTTTAATAATTATTACACAATTATTGTGCAAAAATAATTAGGAATGTTAATAATCTTTGCAAAAAATAAAAGAAAGTCTTTGGTCTTCAAAAGTATTATCTTGAAACATTCATGCTTAGTGTATGAAATACTAGAGCAATAATAGATCACCAACATTAACTTTAAAAACCTTTGAAATTGCTGCATTTTCAATTATCCTAACATCTTTAGATTTTTTTTGGAATTAAAATATCAGACTAAAATATATGTGATTCAAAAAATCTATAAAAAAAAGTTAGCAACATCTCTCAACAGATGGCTGTACTTGCAAATTGAATTTTTTGAGTTCTCATGCAAAGTCTCTGCATGACCAGGCAAGAGACTTAAGTAAAACAAAAAAATCATGTATTTAAGATTGAAATAGAATTAGGGTACATGTATAATCATCTATTTAAATATTTTTGTAACTCTGATGAAGACTATTAGGCAGTTGAAACTCAGAAAGTAAAACTTTGTAGAAACAATATGTTGCATTGAATAAAGTGTAAATGAAATGGGTTATTAATTATATATTTTAAAATATATAATTCAAATTAAAATTTAATTCTTTTTTGTAACTGAGTCTTTAATTTTTGAATATTGATGATGCTTGTTAATCTCATTAAACATTGTTGTCGGAATGCATCTTAACTCACTGAAATATGATTTTTGTAGTTACCATAAATTTCTCATATATTATATATATATATGTCTAGCTAATTATGTGTCACCAATGTGACTCATTTGAAATTTAGATAGAGACCTGACAGTTAGTTCAATGGGCTTATAACATTGAATGATAAATTAGCAAGGTACTGAACATGGATATTTTTAAAACTACTATTGTTTTCATCATCCAATTGAATTGTCAAATGTTTTATTATTATTCTCTTTCCTGAGCACCTGATCATTTTATGATCTGAGACAGCTAGCACAGCCATTGAACTGGTGATCTTTAAACTTATTAATATTTATTGTAATTATCAATATATAGGATGCAGTGGCATATAAAATGCATCACCTTTTTTATACTCTTTAAAAAAAAAAATCTACATTTTTTTTACACATTTCCATAAAATATTTACTGTAATAATTTTATAGTTCCTTATGTCTACAAAAAATGTAACTAGGAAACATTATAATTTAGTACCTTTTAATCTTCATCTTCAAAACCCAGAAATTTATGTCTAGAGCTAAATAAAGAATCACTTGTAGCCTCTTCTTCAAAAAATGAGTCTTCGTATAACAAATTATCCGCTGCTATTAAGTGAATTCCTAATTTGACATTTCTTAAATAACTAAACAACTGTCTCATGTTTAACAGCATTCCATCCCATGAAGTTTTGACCCATTCACAAATATGCAAAATGCTAGGGTTGCATTCAACTGTTATATTTCTCCTTTATGAATTCTTTAAATGGTTTATTAATGCAGATATCAAAAGGGTGAAGCTGACTCATTATCCACCTATAATTACAGCTATATTGAAGTTTCAGTTGGTTGATCTTATTTTTTCACAGCTTCTGTTCTGTGACTCCAAATCTGATCCAATACTAACAAGGCAGATTTCTTTAGCAGTCCACCAGGAAGCTTAGACCACACATTGTTTATCCACAACTTCATTTCCCCTTCATCCATTCAGATCTTAGGATGATTGTGCAGCAACATATCTTTATATATATATTCTAACCTAATCTGATTGCATATTCACTTCCGTGCAATATAAATATTAAATAAAATGGGTTAGCTCAGTTAATGATTACGTTCAGTTAAATGCAAATAATTAATAAATAAAATTCTGCATTAATATTAAATGTTCCACTAGCTCAAATTCAAAATTAAGAATAAGGTTCAGTTTATAAAATAAATCAAATAAATATTTAATTATATCATGAGACTTGGAAGTGAAAATACTGGTGACAAGAAAGATTACATTGAGCCAATATCCCACAGGATACTACCTCAATGGCATAAGAATACTATTACTATTTCAAATAAATAAACTTATAGTATTCTTACGACTTTAATAACTCCTACTCATTAAGATTAAACTAATAATTAAATATTAATCTTTTATTTATAATCATTTAACTCAATAAAATCTCAGGTTCATAAAACTATTCTGTTAATTAAAATCATGGTAGTAAAACATGATAAGGGATTTTTATGTCACACTCTACTACACCTAAACTAATGATAATAATAATAAATAAAAATATTCTTTATTAGATGAACTAATTTTATGTATCTTTTGTCTTCACTGTAATCTTTTATTACCATAATAAAATAAATAAAATACGATAATATAATCTTTTATCTTCATATAATAACGTAAGAAAAATATGTGGTAGCACTTCATAATCTGACAAATATATGTGTGGCAACAGATAGCATATAATTCGATGTACTATTATGATAACTAATTTATGGCCATAAGATAATGTAAATGTGATTTCTTAATAAATGAATACCAAGAAAATATTCGAATTCTTAAAATAATTCTTTATTTATCTCTGTGTATAAATTATATGTTTGATTCTATTATCCTAGGTGTATCATGCATTTGAGTGGAAAAGAAACAGTCTTAACACACAAATTTTTGAAAACAAATTTTAACAAAGTTTTATTATAACAATAAAATAAAATAAACAATTTATTTACAGTATTTACACTGGATATCCTCATTTTACACTGTTATACATTTTTTATTACTTAGTTATTAAAAAAATCGTGTATTTATTTAAGTCTTTATTCTGACTTAAAATAATAATAATAAAACAATACAATTTTATTTATCTTTTTGAGATCAATCTTATGATAAAATTACATTTTTATTATACTAATTTTATACATAAATAAGCATTTATTTTATAACGTCTTGCGTGCGATTATAATTACGATAGAATGACAGCCTGTTAAGCTAATTGCGCAGACGCTGTGAGAATGTTATTAATAAATGAATACCTTCGAACAACCACATGATATAGTATTTATATAAGAGTAAAAAGGAATCCTCTTACTCTTACGACTCAAATGTTTATATATGAGCAAATCTAAAGTAGTTGTAACGAAGGCGTGACTACATAATAGTCACTTTAAATTACTATATATAATGTCTGTATGAATGACGCCAATGAAATTTTCTAGAATTTACTAAACGAGTCGTAAGAGTAAGAGGATTCCTTTTTACTCTTATATAAATACTATATCATGTGGTTGTTCGAAGGTATTCATTTATTAATAACATTCTCACAGCGTCTGCGCAATTAGCTTAACAGGCTGTCATTCTATCGTAATTATACTAATTTTAATATATCGTATCTTGAAATATTATTTCACTATACTTCCTTTTATTAACATCCATTGAAACATAGTACGGAAAAACAAAATAAGAATACTAATCAAGAGTATGGATCTTTTAAAAATAAACAATTTCATTTTGCAATGTTAAAAGATATCATATCAAAATATCTACTGATAATTTATTATTAGATTGTGTGGATATCGTTGTTCACTGCACTAGGATTATAAAATATAATACATCCCACTTAATATTACTATAATACTATATATTTGTAATCACTGATATATTCCCTATTATTTACTAAATATAAAATTGTACCTATGCTTATTGTTTATATCATTTTACTTTATAAACATTGTATTTTAAAAATACTCATTTTAAAAAAATAAAATATTTAAAAGTTATTTAATATTTCAAAAAAGCAACTTTGCTTTACATATTATATTCCTGAAATTTATTTTTATTTTCCAAAATAAAAATCTAAAACATATTTTATGATTCTTTTTCCTTTTGGATCCGTTGGATTTTCAATTCCAATTTGCACAAACTATACTTCTTCTTACAAGTAAATGAGTTTATCTCATTCAAACGATAGCATATCTTAAATTCTAAATTATCTATTATTTCTTTTAAAATATACCATACTGTACGATGTAGTTACATTGGAAATCTAGATAGCGAATAGATGAGTAGGCAAGGGAAGGAAAACCAGAGTATAACTCATAGCACATATCGGAGAAAATACCATGACACAGTGTATCTATAAGAAATAGAGGCATGACCTATTCTGTCTAATGTCCTCCAATACTATCAATGATGTTAAAGCTATTCCTTCAGCTTTATTAAAACATCAATACTTAAAGAAAATAGACACTGTCCAAAATAAATATATCAGTCATAGGGCATTGTTAACGGTACTGTATATCCACTAAGATTATAAAATACTATTCATATTCCCTTATTACATCCTACCTTAATATCATCTCTTGGGTTCATGTTCATAATACTACAACCAAGTCACTACCTTATCATCATTTCCTGAAAGATTTATCAAATCTTACATCGACAAAAAAACTAACTTGCATATTCAAAATAATAAACAAAGTTCAATTATAATTAGAGTGATCTTACTAATCCACAAGAAAAGTTTGTTTTACTTTCTTATTTCATATTCTACACATACAAACTTGTCATATGAATCCTTGGAACATCCAATAATATGAAAGTTTTTTAAAAGAATCACATAAATATTCATTATCCTGTTGTGTTATATTACTAGTATAAAGTTATGGTATGCATATTCCCAAAATAAATCCTAATCTCATAATTTAAAAGTGTTGTACAAAATGTGTTTGCATATAATTTAACATTTAAACTTCCATACATTATAATTCATAGGCAATCTGCAAAAAAGAAAAACAAAATATACATCATAAAAATATATCAATATTCATTAACTATTATCAAGTGATTGACTTGTCATCACTTTTGCAGTCTTCAGTTTTCCATCAATTAGAAAGAACATTGCATACATGAAAAAAAAAATACATCCATACTTTTATTTTAAAATGTTCTTATTTAAATTATTAATTATTCTACTATAAAATTATAATATTATCAATAAATTAATATACATGTTCCTATTCTTATCAACCAAAATAATTACATTTTAAAAAATTAATAAATGAGTTAAAATTATATTACTTAATCTTCAGCTGAAACGAAATTTTCTTTATAAAGTTCAAAATGCTTTTTATTTTCTCAAGAGTCTTTTTTTTTAAATATTCTCTTCAAGAGCAATTCTACAACCTCCCCTGTTGTTACAACGATGAGCAGGACAAAATATTTCCAGCGGTAAGTGTTGTATGAACTTCCGGTATGAAAATCTCAGATTTAAAAAAATTGAATAATAAAAAATAATACGACATCTTTTAAAATCTTGAAAAATTAAATAAAATAATCATCAATCCGTTCTGGAAAAGTTAATAGAATAATAGTCTATGTTTATATTGTCCAGAGTGATGATTATTAAAATCATAAATAAATTATAACATTTAAAAATAATTCCTTGAAGCTTCTATACTATAGTATTCCATATCGGTGTATTGATGCATCAGGTTCCTTTGGCTTAGCTTGAACTATCCGAATAAACTTTTTTCGCAATATAAAATATTTCTATAATTCCATACTTTTATTTACTCCTATGTTCCTTTTCTTTAGTAAAATTTATTACCATTTATTATCTATTTTCAGCGGTTTCATTATTGTCTTAAAATATGAGGCAAATGGCCTCGAAAGCGCTTAGCGTATAATAATTTTTGGAATCTTTATAGCTTCTCATTCAAGTGTTTCATACGCTTCTTAATTTGTATATTAAAACAATTTTATAAATGCGTATAACCCTATATGCTTTTGTAAATATTTCCATTATTCTTTACTTAAGATAATTTCTTGAAATGTTTATAATGTTTTCCTTCAAAAGGGATATAATATTAATTTCTGTAGCATTGTTTCCATAAAATTATTATAAAATATACTTGTCATGTTACTTATTAATCTTGGACAAGCCTATCTTGCTGTTATATAAAATAATGCGTATTTTACTTTTAATCAACAAACAGCTTTTCTATTAAGCTTCTTGTACAATGTGCATAATTATAATTTATCTACTGAAATAGTCCTCTTGGTCAATATTATTACTATTATATTTACAATTATTATATTTCTCTTTAAAATTTCCATTAAATATATTTACTTATCAGCATTTCCATACTTTTATTGTGAAGCTATTAAGTTTCTGATAAATACTCCTGGTAAAAAGACTTAAAAAATTAGTAGTGCATATTAAAATGAAGTTATTAAATATATTTTATTACACTCTCTTTGCAAATACTTTAAATAAATGTCCTATTAGCTTTGCAAATAAATTGTACGAGAGCACTAAAAAAATTGACTAAAATAATACAATTTAAAAATTACTATCTCCTCGATAGCTTCTACACTTGATCACTAATACATTTGATCAACTTAATACATTTTTAATCACCACTGATACAGCCTGTTCAACGGTATTTATATCCTAGAAAATACCTCATCCCATTGGTTGATTCTTACTTTTCATTTGATACCAAATTTGCATAATGTTACAGTTTTACACAATTAAATTCTAAAATAAAAAATATGATATATTATAACTTTAAAATATTATTTAAAATATTAATTCTAAATCAATTATTACTTTACTAAATATTCATTAAACATTTAAAATGACTTGTAAAACAATATTTAATAAATTTATCCCACTTTTAATATTTAATTTATCTATTTTATTTTAAAACAAAATATTTAATTTTTATTAGCTGTATTCGTCTTTATTACATTATTTAAACATTTATAACGTCTAACTTAATATTTGCTTTTATGATAGGTAATAATTATATTCAATTCTATAATGCAATTTTTAAATAATTTTAAACTTTACTAATAAATACTAGCAAGCAAGTGTGTACAACCATATATTATACAAGTCACATGATTGATATAACCAAGACAGACGGCGTCCGATTTTCTGTCTGGGAATAAATAATAAATTGCAACACTTGTTGTATTAAATAAAATAATACAATTATACAAAATTTGGAAGAATAATTTGGAAAATATAGAATTAAATTTAACTTTCACTACCATAAAACTTACTTTTAAAACATATGACATTAATTATAATTATCAAATATAATTTATAAAAATAAATATAACATTTATTTAACTATAAGTTTAAGACTATTAAAATTGAACTTTTTTAAACATACTTTTAAATATTTATAGCTGTGTTATTTATTATGGCCAGCTTTTCCAACCATATGTAACAGTAATTTTAGCTTTTATTTAACTGTTCTTAAGTGATTTATCATAATTTTAAGCATTACGTAATTTTATTTAGCTTTAAATTGTACTTTAAGATATTATTACTACAATATAATTAACACATCAAGAGAACATAATCTAAATTTAAATTTTTTTAATAATTTGCTGTGATGAGCTGATTCTGACCTATAGAAAATGGCACAATATATATATATATCAGAAGTTTTAGACTGACTGAAATTTTGACTCATAATTTAAGATGCACCCCATATTTTAAGCATATTTTGCAGGGGAAGGGATGTCCAATATGTTGGCAAATATAGTAATTTAAAGTGATGCTCTAAAATAACTTTATCTTTCTGTCTAAGGCAATAGTCAAACAAAGATTATATATATATTCACCTAAAAAGGATATCCTCAATTTTTTTAAGGACATTGACAATAAGTTATTGCCAAGCACTATGGTTATCACATTAGGCTGAATTATTGGGATTATTTGCTTGTCATATCAGCAACTTTTTATTTTTTTTTACTTTTTTCACTCTGTCCAATATTTTTGGATTTTCCCTATCAAACATACATGTAATGATGCATGTATGGTCTTCTATTTAAGACACATCTATTTTTTTTCTTTTTAATAATAGTTTTGTGTTTCTTTAATCATTTTTGGTAAGATAATGGTGAAATTAGCACCTCATAAAATGATAAACATATAAAACTATGGTTATAAAAGAGAAAACAATGTGTTTAATGGAGATTTCTTGCACTATTGAAAATACGATCTTTTGCAAAAACACAAAAATATTGGGTAAAAGAGAAAATGCAAAAAATAGCAAATTTAAATAAAGTTAAGCTTGTGGTGGCTGAAGACAGAAATTTTCTGTTAATTGAAAGGAGATCCTTTGATTCCTCTTGGAGACCTTAAAAGAACTGACCAGGGTAAATTCCTAATGTCCATTCTATACATTCTTGTCATTGCAGATGTTGTTACTATGTGATTATTCATATAGTATATGGACATTGATTGGTTGCTCACCAACATGCATTAACCAGCATGGTGAATCTAATGGCTTTTTACCTTTGTGTCTAAGATCAAAAAACATTATAGTCTTTTTTCTCAATTATCTGATAGCTTGTAACAGAAATATCAGTTGAGTTTTCTTGAAGGCAGAATGACTGTGTGTGAATGATTTTTTTCTCTTCTAATAGATATTTACAATTATGACAGACAAAAAATAAATTATGTCTCTGATTCCCAGGAGGCTGTAAAGTTGTCAGCCAAGGCAGCAGTTGGTGGCTGAAGGCAGATGATGCTAAGAATCTCCTGATTGCAGACCCAAGCTGCCATTTGATAATGAGATTTTATTTAAATATTTACAATTTTCAAGTGAAGGAAGATTGCAAGAATTGGAAGAACTGTCTCATATTAAATGGGAAATTATTGGAGTTTGTGAAGTTAGAAGAAAATATGAAAACACAATTGATTTGAAAATTGAACATGTGCTGTATTACACAGGAACAAACATTGGAAACAAAAGTGAGGTAGGATTCATTATGACTAAAAAATGGAAGAACAATATTGTGGAGATTATTGATGTATCAGACAGAATGGCAAGATTAGTTATTCACCTTAATAGCAGATATCAAATGCAGATAATTCAGATTTATGCCCCAACAAATTCTCATTGGGATGAAAAAGTTGATGGTTTTATATAGATATACAAAAGGCTTTTGATCAGATCAAACAACGTTTTAAAATAGTCATTGTTTTAATGCTAGAATTGGTAAACAATTGAAAAAAGACAATGCTGTAGGCAAATTTGGTTATGGTGATAGAAATGAGAGAGGAAAGACACTATATTATGAATTCTATATTTTTTTGAGAAAAATGTTAAATGCAAATGGATATTGAAACATCCAAATGAAAATACAGCAGAATTGGATTATATTTTGACTGGCAGAAAGTAAGTATTTCAAGATTGTAACGTTCTTAATAAATTTAGCACAGCAAGTGATCATCAATTAGTAAGATGTAAAAAGCATGTGAATGTAAAACTAGAGAGAGAGAAAAAAAACAATATTCACAGTTGATTTTCCTAATCTTCAGAAACATTCCAATAAATTTAAATTAGATTTGCAAATTGTTTTCAAATATTAGCATATTTTCAACAGAATTCCAAATTTGAACAAATTCAATAGAAAGATAACTGATACACTTTTAAAAACTACAAAAAAGCAGCAATTGTTCAGTAAAATTTTTTTGAGACAAGACAATTGATGAAAAAAGGAAGAAATATGAAAATATATAAAAATGATGCATTAAGAAGGATTGAATATCTTGAATTTTATAAAATGGTTTGAAAAAGAGTTGATAATAATATAAGAAAGTATAATTGTAAACTAGCAAGGAAAGATAGAGAAGAGAATAAAAGTCTCAAGAGTGTAAAACAACTTTTTGGTATTGGTAAGAAACTTATTTCTGCAATAAGAAAAAAAAGATGGAACTATTACTAAAAAGAGAGATGATTCATGAAATGTGTAGAAGAGTTCTTTCAAGAGTTATGTAGTAATATAGAACAAGAAAAAGTACCTTCTGTAACTACTATCTTTTGAATTGCCCAAGATATTAAATGAAGAAGTGAGACATGCAATTAAATTCATGTAAGGGAAAAGCTTCAGGTAATAATGGAATTATAATTGATATCTTAAAAGAAGCAGGGAACAAATAGAATTTTTTTTAGCAAAGTTACATACTAAATGTTTAAATGATAAAGATGTACCAGATGATTGGAAGAAAATATTACTAATATTAATATTTAAATAAAGGTGATAAACAAGATATTAGAAATTACAAAATTTTTACTAAAATAATTACAACTCATCTACAGCGAACTTGGATTTTAACCAACCAAAAGATCAAGCTGAATTTAAAAGTTGTTTTAGTACAGTGGATCACATCCTTGTACTGAGAAGAGTTATAGGATGAACTAGTGAGTACTGAGAGGAGTTATAGGAAGAACTAGTGAATATGAGTTGTCATTATGCCTTGGATTTGTAGATTATGAAAAGGCATTTGATTCTATAGGCATTGTTTCAATGATTAAAGCATTGAATCATCAAGGTATAGACTCAGGATATTGTCATATTTTGAAGAATATTTATAAAAATACAACAGCAACAATTAGATTACATAATGATACTAGAAATATTAACATTGAGAAGCATGTCTGACAGGGTGCATATCTCCAAAACTTTTTACTGCAGTGTCACAAGACATTTTTTATGGATTGAAATGGGATGGTAAAGTAATAAAAGTAAATTATTATTTAAGTCATTTAGATTTTGTAGATGATGTAGTTATTTTTGCAAATAATGCTTTAGAGCTTCAATAAATGTTACAAGAGTTATCAGGTTAAAGTAAGAAAATAGGATTAAAAGTAAATGTTATAAAGACTAAAGTAATGTTCAATGCATTTCTCAAAAAGGTAGAAATAAAGATTGATATTGATGAGTTAGAAGAAGTTAACAACTAAAATTACCTTAGTCAAATTATTACTACAGATGAAAACATAATGTATGAAATTATTCATTGAATTAAACTTGGTTGGAGTGCTTTTGATAGAAATAATATTAAAAGGAAATATGCCTATCTGTTTGACAAAATAAGGTTTTTAATAAATGTGTTTTACCAGTTCTTCCTTATGGATCTGAAAATTTGACACTTAATTAAAGAGCAATTCAGAGACTTCAGACCACTCAACAAAGTATGGAGAGATGTATGATAGGAATAAGAAGAGATCAAAAACAAAATACATTGGTAAAAAAACAAACATGTTATTGATATCATTGAAAGAACTAAGAGACTGAAGTGGAGTTGGGATGGACATGTTGCTAGAAGAGATCATAATAGATGGGCAATTGAAATCTTACACAAGATTCCAAGAGATTGTAAAATGCTTAGAAAAAGACCACATATGAGATGGATGAATGAAATAATGAAGTGTGCTGGAGTGATGTGGAGAAGAAAGGCTATAGAACAGGGATGGATTGAACTTGGAGAGATTTTCATCCTGCAGTGGATTGATAATAGTTGAAATTGATGAATGATGACTCATTTAACAATGGCAAATAACTCCATAAGTTGACTTAAAATGGTAATCCTTATAATTTAGAACTATTTGAAGTCTTACCCTTAAAGAAAAAGGTCTAATTTTTATTGATTGTTGTCTTTAATAAAATAGCCAAGTTAGTTAGAGCATCATTTTAAATTCTCTATTTACAAATCTAAAGATCACCAGTTGAAATTTCTATTACTAACAACCTAAAAAAAAATATTCATTTATATAATCATCTTCACGTTGTTTATTCTCAGTTGAATGTATTTAAAAATATATAGGTAAAAGTTGACTTTTTATAAAACATTGAACAATTCAGCTAGGCTATGGAAATAATCCAACATATAACTACAATGAAAATGTCATCATCACAAACCTAGGAAATTACAAAACTGTTGTTAGATGTAAGAATTTTTATGTCAGAAATTTAGTAATTAACATGAAAGAAAAAAATATTAATTCTTATAATATATATATGTTTGGGGTGTTCGATTTCATCAGAATTCTGAATTAACAGATAATAGACAGTTTATTGATCTTCAGATAAAAGCATTATATATGATCAATAAGCTGGTGTGTTACCAAGACTATCTTCTTTCTTGAAGGCTATATATTGCTGATAATGCAATCTTTTTGTTTTCTATTTGTATTTTTTCTTATTTTCCCTATTTTCATTTTTTATTTTTATGATTTCTATCTTCAGTTAATTAGTTTTAGGCTGGAAATCATGGACCAGTCACCTATCATTCATTTTTAATTACTGATTGTAATGATGGAATTGCAACTATATTTTCACACTTTTTATGTATCCATTAATTATTTCTGATTTTAATCTTTCCTCTTTTTAATTCAATATGCCCATCATTTTGAGAAGTCAATCATAAAACACATTCAGATGATTGGAATTCTGTTATTATGATTTCTCACAAAATAATACAAACAACAATTAATCACTTTGGAACTGAATTTGGGATTATATCTTACTTCAGAAATGATTATATGTATGGAAATCTATTTTGGGATACCTTTGCCTTCTACTAAAATGAAAAACCAGAACAAGTGATATAAAAATAGTGTCTTCTGCCTAGTAGATCTCAGTAAAACAATTGTAATACTGCTTATGACAATGTTAGCTAAGCTTGGAGTAATACTAAAGATAAGTATCACATTTTTTAAAAAGTAGGTAAATGGAAAATGTGAACTTTGGTTGCAAGCTGTTCTAGATCTGAGTATACCCAACACTTCTCTCTAAGCAACTGCCATAGCTTAAGATTGACATAGATGCTTTTATTGAAATTTATATTCAAAAAGAAAGATGTTTAACTGATCAGAATTTGCTTGATATTGGAGCTCCTGTGAGATCTAACTTTATATATTCTTGAATTTTCTAGAGATATTAGTAAAACATACTAATGAAATTTAAAATTGCTTTTTTTTTTGCCTAAATTATTAGTATTATGTTCTTTTACTAGCTTTGTTGTACAGTATTATTATATCCATACCATTAAAATGACTTAAAATTTTTATTCTTTCACATTCTAAAACGTGTTTGTAGAGAGAATAAACTATAAGTTAAAATAATGCCATTGGGTTTGTTAACTTAAATGACCTGTTATTACTGAATTCTGCTTACCATATTATGAAAATCATATTTGAGCAAAAAATGGTTGTATCAAAGCAGAGATACAGCCATAACTCATATAATGCTGTTTTATGGATTATAGTTAGGAATCATAATATAAAACACTTAATTTCACCAATAGATATGAGATTATTTCTGGACAGATAATAGATTAGTATATTCTAAAGTTAAAATGATAATCACATTAAAAATAATTCCTACTGCAAATACATTTATAAGAAATTTGTGTTTTAGAAACAAATACTATTTAATCTAAAAGCTCCACCCCTGTTAAAAACAAAATTGCCAATTTCATGTTATTAAGGTACATAATACTGAATGATAGGCTATAGATAAAAAAGTGTTGGCTTTTTATGTTCTACTAAGATCTCATATCTTGATTAAAAAAAAAAAAAAACATGACATTATGTGCTTGGCAGAACAATATAATGACTATGGAGCTTTATAAGCAACATTAAGGTTTAAGGACAAAAATTCAATAATAGATAAGAAAATTCAATGTGATTGATCTATCAAAACTACAAAGGAGATACACTTACTGGCTATTCATATTCACTTTAGATATCTTTTCTGATATGTTGGAAATAAAATTAATAAAATCCAATTAAATGAGATGTTTTTTTTTTTTTAAAAAAATACTTATTATAATATTTTATATACATGGAGGAAATTATTTTTGTCATCTTTTGAATAATGATGCAAGAATCCAGAAAACTGATTTGTAATGGTACATCTGATTCACGTATTCAGATTAGGACAGAGATATCTGTAAAGTTACAACAACTTTTTTCATTTTTAAAAATGGATTATGAGTACTCCAGAGGTTTTAAAATAATGGTAAAAATGTGTGTTAACTATCGAGGACCCTAACCATTTGCTTGCTTCTAGAAAAGTTATATAAGTAGTGAAAAATGAGAGATAAATTCTTGTTGGAATAATGTTATATAAGCTTGATTTTGTCAAGGCTATAACAAAACATCCAAAATATTGATATGAAATACATATTAATCAATATATAAATATAAATGGTGTATCTAATTCTAACTCTATGTATTGTATTCATTTAAAAGTAAAATAAGATCTGTTATAAAAATAATTACTCAGACTTGCACATGATCCACAATTCTCAGTGCCATCTTATATTGCTGACCCACCTGATCACACACATGTTGGAAAGATAAATAATCACCAATATGTGCATTTCGTGCTAAACCAGCACTCATCAGTTGGTCCAGATTACCTTCTCCACAAATATATATATATATATTCAGTACTCAGCTTTATATTAAGATAGCCAATCTTCATACTTTAATGGACAGGCTTCAAACTACTCGAACCCACAACTCTTCAGCCTTCCATTTCATTGAAAATCTGATAATGGAATGTTCAAAGCCCATGTTAGTCATCCTACCCATGTTGACGTTTAGTCATTCTGACCCCCCTTAAACAGGAGAATAATCCATTTATACATACATATGTGAGGGATGGGCAGACCATTTTACGCACTATTTATATAAATTAATACATTGTACAGGATTAACACCTGCATTTATATATTGTTTATTATTTATCTTTCCAACATGTGTGTGATCAGGTGGGTCAGCAATATAGGATGGCACTGAGAGTTATGAATCTTGTGAAAGTCTGAGTTCGAATTCCGCATATATTGCATATATAAATGCAGGTGTTAAGCCTGTACAATGTATTAAAAATAATTACTGTAAATAATAATAAAAAAGTGCTTATAGTAGCTACAGAACTTAATGAGAAGAACCTAGTTGAGGCTTTATACTCTTGATGTGATAGTTTGTGTTTGTGTGTGTGTGTGGGGGGGGGGGGGTAGATTGACAGGCATATGCAATTGCTTGAGATCTTCACTTCAGACAAATAATGATCTATCCATAATTTCATAATGTATTTTTTCAACTTAATTTAGCAATTGAGTGGCAGTATTTTTTGGTAATTTTTGTTTCCAGCTCTGTTCCTTAAGTAAATCCCAATATCTACCTGTCATTTATCATAACTATAACTATAGCATTGTTTAAGAATTGATCTCAATGTCAAAGTATAGTAGACAAAATTATTAATATAGCACAATATCTAGATATGATATAGTTTAAGATGAATTGTTGTTGACTATATAAATGCTGTCAAGCGTTGTTAGCCGAGAGGTCATCGCAGCCATCTTGCAAGCAAGTAGTTGGTTGCAGACGGTTGTGGGTTCGCCTCCCGGCCGAGCTATGACATATGAAAAAAAAAGGAAAAAAAAACAACAACTATATAAATGCTTTCAAATAAATCTTTTTTCGTCATTTTTAACAATGTGGGAAATAACTATACGCAAAAACATACGTGAGATACGCTTAAAATCATATATATGTTTTTACATAAAGTTATTTTCCATATTACATTTCCTCGAGATATTGCGTACCAAAATTTTCATGTTACATTTTTAATAATGTTTTAAAATCAATCACACCTTTTTTTTTTAAATGAGTGTATATATTTAAGTTTCTGCTTTGTGAAATATTTATTCTGTAATCTTTCAGATCTTAAAACTTCAAATTCATTAAGTAGAACAGAATTTATCACATTGTTTTAAAATTGTTCAATCAAGATCATGCGGAAATGTGAAGTATACAGATATGAAGAACGAGACCACTATACAAAACTGCTAGAATTTTTAATAATATGCTAATTTGATGAAGGTGAAACTATTCCACATAAAAATTTATTTGGGTTGAGCGCTTTCAGAGTTTCGTTACTCCATAATCATAGCCTTGTAGATTATCAACATCATTATATGCAAATATATGCAGAAATATTTTTTTATATTATCCATGTTCTGGAAATGGCAAAGCAAGTAAGTGTCTTTTCTATTTATAGAGTTGGTGTCGCTGGTAATAAAACAAGCTTTTTTGATCTTTCTCTTGATGTCACTCCTCTCTTTACATAATATATCAGCTTTGGAGGACTCAAATCTATGGTTAAGCTCTTGCTGATGATCATCAAACATAGAACTGCCTTCTTTTTTGGTTATTGGTCATGAGTATGTGTATCTGTGTTGAGCCAATCTATTGCCAGTTGTGGTACGAGTCTTATAGAATTTTTAAAATTGTGTCATGATCTGAACATCATTTTGTACCCATCCAATTTATAAAAACAAAGTTGGTAGAAGTGTACAGTAATTGCTGTAGAATATCATTGTTATCCACTATAATCAAGATACCCTTTAATGATTTTATTAAATAGATTGTTTCCAGTTGTAGATGAGCAGTTATCTATAGATTCAGTATGGATTTAGAGAATCAGGAAAATGGAAGTAGGTAACATTCACAGAAACATGGTTTATATGTTTCTTCTATTCTAGTTGGTCAAAGCATTCGATTCAGATGATGAAAAAGTTTTTTAATCAAATGTTTTTGTCTTACTGAAGTTTGTTTATATTTTACAGCATTACTGATGGCAAAATATTTGAATATTTGTTATAAAAATTGAAATGAAATTGGTCTTTCAAACAGTCATAAATATTTTCATAAAAACTGACATCAAGTTGTGATTAAGGTACAGGGTTTTCAATTTGAACTGATTATAAGCAAAAAGTTATTTTTTTTTTACTTATAAATTTACAGTATGCTGATTCACATTCTGATTTATAGAATGTTTTGGTATTTTAAATGCAGTCTGTAAGTATTGTGTTGTAATGTTTGTGGTTCAGTAATTAATACTTCAAAAGCCATGTGTTTTATACCTAGTAATGGAAAAAAATATTCAGCAACTTGGCTAGGATAACTAGTTTTAATCTTAAGAATAGGAATCAATTTAGATATTGTGGTAGATTTATATAGAGAAAGATGGACATCGATGATAAAACATAATACAAACTCCAGTGTGTTGTTGCATTTGAGATGTTAGACAATATACTATGACATCATAGTAATGTAACTACTGTATGTAGATGAGATGAAGTCCACCTATCATCATAACATATTTATTTAAGGAAGTTTAGTACTATCCTGAAAATGTGATGGTAAAATCAAAAAACCAGATATTATGTTCTTTTTATTACTTGAAATGATGATATTGAATGTACTATTATTAAGAGCATATCTTTAATAGAACGGGCATATAGAGTAAAGTATAGCAACAGATTTCCTAAAAAAATATTTTATAATGAATTTAATCTTACTTCCATGGAAGAAGGCAAATTGTATTACTGTTTACATTACAAAAGTTGCCTCAAGGACATTCTAAGGACTTATCAGTAGTATGAAATTACACTGTGAGGATGGAACTGAGAATAGAATGCAAATGAGATAGAATTAAGAAGGTATTGTGCCTTTCTTGAAGTCAGTTTGATTTAAACAAAGAAGTTTGAAGACTGCACTGCAAAATATAATATAAATGTTTTTAGATTAGCATGCAATATATATGCGGAATCTATTTACGGTTCATGATTGGTTTGGTTATTGCACTAATCAACTCAATTTCTTTTTTTTTTCTAAGTGTAATTTCTTTTTTTTTTCTAAGTATCTTATGTTTGTGCAGTTTACCATAATCACTTAGGAGTGACCGCTAAACATGATTATAGCTTTAAAAATATAATTGCAAAAGGAGTTTCATTTAATGAAATTACCATCAATATTATTAATTAAAAATGCTAATTGATATTTTAATCAAAATTGATGATGATAAATGATACATTTGATACAAATGTATTAAACATCCTCCATGCTATCACATATTCTTTTCAAATCATATGAATATATGGATAAAGATCTAATAAAAGACAAATGGCCACCCATATCCATTTCATGCTAAACCAGTACTCATCAGTTGGCCTAGATCACCATCTCTCATATATAAATTTGTTATATATACATTATTTATCAATAGTAAATTGTTAGATGTTGAATTACAAATGTCAAACTTACTCCACTCACAATTTTGACACCGTTTACTCTGGATAAATACTGTAATGACTATCATTAATCATTTACTAAACTAGAGATTGTCTCTAGCTCAGATATAAACTTTAAACCTCAGTTAAGGATATATCTGAGTTTTTCTTTAATTAAACACATACACACATGTAGACTTCTTCATATTTCTCTGTCTTATGTGCAATATCTTATATAAATATATTAAACAACTTCCACCCCACCACACATTTCTTTTCAAATCATACGAATAATGATAAAATAAAAGACAAATGACCCCCCCCCCCCAGTTATTTTTAATAGGTATTCAGCATTATAATGTAACTGATGAAATTTAGAAAGGATGGGAGTGTAGGATCACCTTTTAGCTTCAAGAAATATTAATATACTATAGCTTTTTTCATAGTCTGTTTAGTTAGTTGAATGTAGACTTTATGACAATCTATATATGTGTGTGTTTATATATAAAAGATATTTTTTTTTGTCATATTCTGGGATAAAAGAAATGCTTTATTCTGGATTTAATATTGATTTTTGGCAGCACGATAAATTCTCTAATCAAATTACTTGGATGAAAAATGTTTGGATTTCTTAGATTTGAAAAATAGGAGTTACAAAAAGAGTTTGAAATTTTGACAAAAATAAAAATTGAATTTATATTTGGTCCAAATTAATTGAAAAGTTTGTTCAAGTAAGCAATGAAAGAAAGTAAAAAGAATAGTAAATTTAAAGAGAAATTTTATGTAGTTGTACATTTATTGAATGTAAAAATTGTTACAAAAGTAATTTCAGTTTAATCAAGAAATTAACGAAATTTTCTGAGCAATTTAAGTTTTTGTTAAAACATTAACACATTCTTTGATTATTAGTTTTTAATTGTCAGTATTTTATAATGTTTATCTTTAAATATAGGCAAACCAGTCTTAAATAGCTCATTGCTAGGCCAAGACCTTCACAAAAGAGTTGTGAAAGAAAAGACAATATTCACCAGGCTATAATGAATAGTTAGTGAGAATATTTCCAGTTTATTTTATTTTATTATCTTTTATTGGAAAAAAGGGGATAGCTATCCGAATTGTCTACAATTCAAATACAGAAAAATTAATCTGATTGGAAATGCTTAGCTATTTGGAAAAATTTTCAAGCATGTAATTCATCTACTTCACAAATATAATTTAGTAGTCAAGCATTGTTAGCCGAGAGGTCAGCGCAGCCGCCTTGCAAGCAAGTAGTTGGTTGCAGACGGTTGTTGCGGGTTCGTCTCCCGGCCGATGCTATGACATATAGAAAAAAAAAATTAGTAGCCACTGATCTAGGTAGTGGACAAACACAAACCATTAACCACATAGTCAATGTTTGTGAATTGTAAGATTGTAGTTGGAGAATTGAAGGATTTAAAAAAGCCATTAATAAATCTGTCCCTGATTGAAATATTTGCAAATGTCTGTGATATTTTTTAATAGTTAAGTTATTTTTTAAAAAAAGTCCACATGCTGAACTAAATAAATAAGATTCAAGTACTATTAAAAAATAAAATCTTTCCAATACTTATATTGCAAAAATATTATACATATATATTGTAATGGGCCGGGCATTTTCACAAGAGAGGGGAAGCACATCTGCAGATCTAGGGTCTTCTGGTAGGATACTGTCAGTAGTACGATGAAATACATAACCTGTGATTGTATCTACTTCCAATGGGTTAGCTCTATATTTACTCATTAAATATAGATACAATTGGGGTTAGTTCATTCACATATCTCCCCCTTTCTGGCTCTGTTATGCCTCAGTATTCAAACTCGGAGAATTCTGCCTTTTACTCTCTTCAAGGATGAACTTATACAAGTTAACAATTGCTGCACCTTTATATAGGTTACAATTTAAATATCCACCCACATATATTTCAGTATTATTATATGAGTGAGATGTGTGTATATGCATATCCTAGGTTACCAGTTGATTAATGAATGCAAGATGATTTTAATAAACTAGAGACCAGTTTGACATGAATAAATTCTACAACATTTATTAGATAACAAAACAAAATTAAAAAAATAAAATAAAACTTTTTTACAAGATAAAACACTATAATTATATATGTCAATGATGGATTTTTATCATATCAACAATTGAATATATTTACTATTCCAAACTCTGACCCAATGGTAGACATGCATGACATGGCATGAATTATTTACAAGGCCAAAAAAAATCATTATTATTAAAATGATCGCAAAACTAACTAGCTAATTTAAGATATTATGCTGGTACGTTTGCAGTAGCATCGTCGTCCAATTCATATTAATAGTGTTTGATCTTTTGGGGGACCTTTCCTATCTATGCATAATTCTTTACTGTTGACAGAAAGGATCATCTGCACAAAAGATTAGTCATTTATCTAAAAAAATAAACTTATAATGATTATTAGTTAACAACAAACAAATAACATACATTTCTGTTCTGTAATAAGCATATGTAGTTAATATGGAATAATCTTAAAGATCTTATCTTATTCCATACTATGATGATCATTGTAAAGTTGCTTCAGAGGGAAAGCTGATCTAAACTTTATTTAAAACAAACAAAAAATAACTTAATAATTCCCCCTCTTTTTATTGCTTCCACTTATAATGGACTCTTCCAAGTTATAAACATTTACACTTCCAAGTGTAGAAATAAAATAAAAAAAACAATTTTACAAACATATATATATGGTAAGAATACACAACAAAATCAAAGCTTTTATTAAATCATTTTGGTTAATGTTCATAAGTTCGGCAGCAATGTCCTTTATGGGTACAGTCTATCTTTTCAGACCACTTTCCTTAGAGAAAATATTCATCACTCATTGGAATCCTTACTTAACATGCTCAAAATAATATTGTACCAATTCTCTCCAGTTGCTTTTTCTCTCGATCCATGTAGACATTTAGCATAGGCCAATTGGTGTTTCTTTAGGCATTACAAGAGCAAGTAAATGAAGTTATTGTGCTTCCAGGTTTGGAATAATGGCATTCAGTCCTATGGCACTAGTAAGTTAGTCACAATACACCATACAGTGATTTATAATATAATTAAATTTTCTCTATTTGCGGTTTAGCTTTTAATGGCTTTTCATCATTTTATTTAACTGCTGGCAATGTTTTATTCCCTTTCTGTTCATGTTCAAATAATATTGTTGTTTCTCCAATATCAGTTTGAAAACAATTCACTTATTTTATTAGGCTGCACAAATTTATCAAACCTCTCTTAATTCAAATGTTGATTTTAATTTCTTATGGTTTTATGCTAATAAACTTATATGGATAAGCAAGGCATCCATTTTTCTTCACATTCAAAAATTTGGTCTCTCCATGTTGACTTTTTATGGTTAATGCATTATTTAAAAAAAAAAAAAGAGAATGGAAATGAACTAGGTTTGCTTCTATACTGAGCTTAGTTTCCGGTATTTGATATAGTAAATCTTCCATTTCCTTTGATATTGCTGCAGTTCCCTATTGTTGCATAAATTATCTTAGTAGTAGTTAATTTAAAGAATTATATAATAGAATTCTAATTTTATTTTCACACTTGGTTCCCTCGTGATTAGCTTGACATTGGGTCATCACTGTTTATTTAGTCCCTGTCTCAATTCATGACGTACATTACATTGATCATCAGTTTATTATTAGTATATGTATATATTGTAACAATATGTATATACACACATTGTGTAAGTGTGTGTGTATACTTGTTACACGATTTACTTATTATTTTTAAATAAAATTTAAAATAGTCATAATTAATAGTTCAGGGAAAAGTAAAAGTTAAAATAAAAAGAAAATGTTAGGAATAAGTTAGAAATTATTTATTAATTATAACTTGTCTTTCTTTTATGTACTTTTATTTTTGTGCAATTCTGTCAAAAAAAAAAATACTCTTTGTTAAAAGTACTTTTTAATTAAAAAAATTTTTATAATTAATTTAAAATAAGTCGTAGTAAACGAATCAGGTTCTGGAGAATAAGATTTCAGAATGAGAGTAATTAAAATAGAAAAACAAGAAAATAAAGGAATGTAATTTTTAATTAAAAGAATTTAAAGATAAAATGTATAGATAGTGTGGTTGAAACTCAAGCAAAGGTGGGTCAGAGTGTATAAAAGGCTGACATTCTCTACTGTCTTCATTGTGATTGAGATTCATATTCTTTATTCAGTCGTTGAGATTCGAGATTATTCAGATTTCAGACTCCAGATTCAGGCTATGCCGAAAATATTATAGAAGATTGTTAAAAATAAAACCAAGAACAATCAGCTGCAGTGAATAAAGTTAATGATCCACTAATAGTCCAGCATGATGAAACCATTCTTCTACTATTCTGCCATGAAAGAAATGAGTGGCAAAATCCAAGCACTGGTCTTCAGCTGTTTTTCTCTGCTCATCTCCTGTATGCCATTAGCCAAATGCCATGGTAGTCTTTACTCTGACTCGCATTCTGCCAATGTTTAAACCCGCTATGTCAAATCAAGAGAGCCAGCCCATTCTATAGGAAGCAGAATCAGGAAGCTTCATTTATGTTATACATATGCTTACCAAGAATCTGACCGGATTCAAAGAAAAAGTGATCACCCACATATGAAAACCAAAGACAATGCTTAAACCACTTGTAGAAACCAAAGAATGTGTTTAAACTGCATATGAAAACCAGAAACTGTGCTGTACTTAGACCTAGGTAACTATTATCCTTGATGTCATTATTAAAATTTAAATTTTTTAATTCTAGTATTAAACGTAAAATCTTCCCTTGAATAGAATTCATTTTCAGAAGCATGCATATTTGTTTTTAAATGTAGAATATCTATGTGTTTTATATTTTTTTTATTGTTATTGTCTGTTAATAAATTGATGTGTATTATTAGTAATATTTATGTCTCTCTCTCCATTTATCTAAGTAAATGTGTTGCCAGTCTCATGTTTAAGAACTAGCCATGGGTCAAGTGCTTGAAGCATGTTAGTGACATTTCATGGTTTCCAGTGTAAGTATTGAATGGCACTTTGGGTTTAAACTCTTTATAAATAATCCCCATGAGGTGTTTCATGCAGCCGGGGAGTTACCTCGGTCTGGAAAGATGATCGTTGGTTTAATATTTTTATTAAATCTCAGTCTGAAAGGGGTATGATTGGTATGTAAATATTTATCATATTTACTCCTCTGCTTGAGTAATGGAGTCTCTTATTAAAAGAACATATTAAAAATTAAGAAATAAATAGAAAAAATATATATTTTTAATATATAAAAGGGGGTTCCCCTTACAATATATTTAAACAATTTTTTTAAAGTGTTTAATTATATTTCCTTTCATTAGATGGGCTTTTACTCTTTTTATTAAGTAAGGAAAATTAGTTTATTGTGACATTTATTTACTTTGATATTTAACAAAGTAAACACTCATCGCGTGTGTATAGATATACTTAAAAAGAAAAGAGAGTGTATATTCAACCACTTAGTTAAGCTTATGTTTTGAGGTCTTGGTTTGATGGTATGGATTAATATATGTTAGTTTAGTGGGGTTGTCAGCTACCCTTACAATATATATATATATACAAGCAGTCCCCTAGTTACAAACTTAATTGGTTCCTGATATGTGTTCCGAAGTTGAAATTGTTTGAAAGTAGAGGTATGTAAAAAAAACATCATAAAGGATATTCAAAATACAGTATTTATTTTTTATTGATTAGTATCTGGAGATTTGTTTACAAATTTATCAAGAATTAATTGAATTGTATTTTTTTTCATCTCTTGATAAAAAATTCTATAATGTTCTGTGTCTTTTTCTATTGCTTTTGGACAAGATATAAGCTCACCATTGGGATCACATTCTTCCATGATTGTCAAAAATTTGTCAAGATGCATGAAGGCTTCATTCATATTCTTGATTGTCAAACTCTTAACAAGTTTTGTCTTGCATTGGTGGTCGAGAGGTCAGCGCGACTGCCTTGCACTTGTAGGCAGTTGCCCGGGTTGCGGGTTCGCGTCCCGGCCGATGCTATGACACTTTAAAAAAAAACAATAATAAGTTCATCATCAGGTTCTTCTTTGTTTTGTATTTCATTAATCTCTTGTAGCTTAATCAAGTCTTCATTTGACAGAGGTTCTGAGTGAGATTGCATAAACTCATCAATATCTTCATCAGTGACATGCTTGCTACAAATTCAACAGTAGTCCAGTCTTCTTTTAATTTTTCTTCCAATCTTCATGCAAATGAAGAGCATTAGCTTGAATAATTGATAAACTCACTGGGATGCCTTTTTGATGTTGATCTTCAATCCATAAAGCCAAATATTTCTCCATTTCATCCATTATTCTGCCATGTTGTTTTGAAACAATCTTTGAAGAAATATTTCCACAATTTTTAGCATATTTCTTAATTTTGTTTTTGTTTTTTTTACAATTGTATGTATTGTTGGTTTAAATTACATAAATGTGCGATTGAAGCAAAAGATTCACCATTTTCAGAACGTCTAATTGTATCCATTTTTGTCTCAACCGTTTGGAGTTTATGATACCTTGATTTCTTTTTGTTTGTATCAACATTGCACTTTTTTTGTTTCTCACTCATGTTTTTAATTAATAAGAATGAAAAAAAATCACCAAAACAGAAATATATACAGTGTATATGTAACGTAATCGTGCACAAACTACTTTTAAAAATAAGATGATTCTGGTCAAGACAGTTTGTGACAATGCTAAAATAAAAGTAATTAATATCAGAGAGATGGGAAGATTTACTGTATTTTATATAAGTTATATAAGTTCTCTAAAGTATACTTTTAATTATTTTTTAAATTTCAAAGTTTATCTTTCTTTAGAAAAAATTCAATTATGAATGTAAGTAAATAGTTTTTTTTTTATTATTTTCAGAATATAAAAAAGGATGGTAAATATGTTAAAGATATTATATAAATTGAAAAGGTTAGGAAATATTTTTAAAAAAATTTAAAAGTTTGATAGGAATTTAATAATTTTATATAAAATAATGTATTTTAATGGTTGTATTTTTATGTGTGTTCAAATTTTGTAGATCTGATGAAGACTGCATGGTACAATCAATAATAAAAGTTTTTTTGCTGAAAAGTGAAATAGTGTAAGATTTTTAAAAGTCAATATTATATTATCAGATACTGTAAATTTGTAGCATTAATTACTAAAAGGAATTTTTTATTATTAAAATACTAAAATACTGTATAATTTTGAATACCCATTTCTTTGTACAGTATATAGCACTAATTATATATAAAAGTATTTGCATAGATAGAGATCTAAAATCCAAAAGTGAATATGTAATAGCAAAATATTTATACTCGAGTGTTCGTAACTAGGGGACTGCCTTATATATATGGCAAATCTATGTTTCCACTACATAGAAAATCTGCCTTCAGAATTCCTTCAGAAAGAATAAATTGATTCATAATTTGTCAACCAATAATTAGATAGCTATGTGAGTTGAATAAGGAGCTGGTTACCTGAAAGGAAGGTTTTTCTCAGAATTGTGAGGGGGGGGGGATTATTGACATTTTTGTTTTTAATTCCAAGCAACCATGGGGATTTCTTTTAGGCAACAAGTCCCCAGATAACTCAAATAGCCAGGTCAAAGCCTTTCACATATAAATTATAATGGGAAATCTGTATTTAAAACCTTATTCTGTGGTGATAAAGCTTTATGTTGATCATCTGTTTATATATTGTGAGGTTTTAATCAATCTTCCTTAGTATTGTGCCATTTATGGAAAGGGATTTTGATGAGAAGCTCTATCCTGACTGTTTGTCATAAAATGTTATAGGCTCATTCTTATTTCTTTATATTTTACATTATTAGTGTTTAAATTGATGATGATGATTTCACCATGTATCACTCTGTAAACTCAGAAAATTTTTCTGTAAGAATGACAGCCTATATTTCCTGATTATCAATTTATTAACCATTCATGGGAGGGTCAGTTTATAAGTTGCATCAAAGGATTGCATTATTCATTGACAGGATTAAAGTAATATGACCTTTGAGTACCACTTTCTTATAGAAACTACTGATGATACTATACTATTCTCATGTATCACTACCCCAATTTCTTCTCCTTTGATATTCCAGTAGTTTCTCAGTTTAGAATGTAGTACTCAGAATCATGAGTAAATGACAGAGTTACTTCTTAAGAATGAGCTGGACATAAGTAAGAGAAGCACAAACACTAACGCTAGTTTTATTCAAGAAAAATTATTTGATAGTTCTGATGAATGAATGTTAATCATGCTTACATGCACATAAAGATATCTGTAATATACTTCTGAAATGATATATCAAAAAAATATTAGCAAGCCTTTTTGAATTAATGAGCAAATTTAATTTTGAATGCTTTTAACCAAATAAGATGTTAAAAATATTAGGTTCTAATTTAAGACACACCCCTCTTTTATGGGTCAAAAATTTGGGGGGGGGGATCATCTTATACTAGAAGTAATAGCAGTAGTAACCTACAATCCCATAATTCTAGCTCACTCTCCAGTTACTTTTTCTATAGTGCAACAGTAGAATTAGTCTTAGGATCACATAGTACAACTTTTATAGTTTATAAATTCCTAAAAAAAATTGTAATAGTTTTGAAATTAACATATCACTAAACTTCTGCCGATATATCACCAGTATTCCTCTTTTTGAAACACAAGTATAATGTATATACTTAACCTGGATGTTTCAGATTGACTTAAAGTCAACATGAGTATGACTATAATATTGGCATCATCAAGGGCTTTGAGCATTCCATCATCAGATTTTCAGTGATGTGGAATGGCTGAAGAGTTGGAAAGTGGAGAGAATTGAAGCCTGTCCAATAAAGTGTGTAGATTTGCTATCTTAATATAAACCGAGCACTGGTTATATATCTGTGTGGGAGATGATGATCTGGACCAACTGATGAGTGCTGGTTCAGCATGAAATACATATATTGGATATCATTTATCTTTTTTCACATGTATTTGGTCATGGGTAATGGTTATATTGGATAGACTGAATGATTGTAGGGAGCTTGAAAGTCTGGGTTCAAATCTCCTTTAATTATTCCCATTTTAAGATTATGAATAACTTATTTTCATTAAATAAATAATTGAATGATTTATTGCTTAAGAGATTGAAAAAATAGACCGGAAATGCGCTTCATAGATTGACCTCCAGGGTCCGCCACTTTACTCTCACTAATCCATACAGGACATTCATAAATTTATGTTAGCCATTCATTAAGCAGCAAGTAGAATGAATATATCATTAAACTTTTTGTTTCTTTTCTTAAGGTTTTAAAGATGATCAAAATATTCTCTTATCTTAAAACAGTACTAACTCTTTCCATACAGTGGTGCCACCCAGATCGAAGCCACAGTGATCAATGGATACTAGACGGTTTGTGCATCAAAATCCCTATCTAGTGCTTACTCATATAGTCTAGGTGTAGTGTTCTTGAATCGTGAGATCCACGATAACCAGAATATATATTGAAATTAAGTAACTGAAGACAGAAAGATAAAGAGAGAATATGGAGAAGTGACAAAAGTATTTTGCATTGTTAACTATTTAGTTTTTGTTAAAGTAATATCCTACTCTTAATCTATACTGCTTGATCTTTATTTCTGTAGATCGTCCTCCTATCAACCCGCTAATGAACCCTGTCAGTAGCCTGAGGTCAACACTGATTAAAAATATATAATATAATAAAACATTTATTTCGTAATGATGATAAATTTTAATTTATGTTATTACGACATATATTTAAAATTAAATTATTATTTGACTTAACCCAAATCTGTTTAAAATCATTTTCAGAAAATTTTAGTAATTTTGTCTGGTTTGATTTAGACAAAATGAGTCCACATGTGTTTGTCATTATTATTAATCCTAGTAAAAGTTGAGCTAATAGTATTTTTAAAAAAGTTTTGTCTGTGTCACTTCTTGGTGTAACTTGATGCTTGACAAAAATGTTTTTCTTTGGATTGAACTCTACTTTTAAGAAGAATTACTGAGAAATAAAATTTATCTATCTTAATCCAAACATGGCAGGCAGTATTTGATTTTTATGTATTATTTACTACAGAGGAGTGGTAACTTGTTTTTATATATATCATTTGACAATGGAAAAAACAAATGTTGATGATACAATGAAGTTTTGTGAATTTGGAAAGCTCAAATGAGCATTTATTAACTAATATTTTCACACCTTTTTAGATCAAAGTCTTAATATACTAATGTTAAAATGCAGTCTAAATGATTATTACTTTTCCAAAAAAAAAAAACAAAACAAATAAATGTATACGTATATATTTTTTGACAATTGTATATGAAGTGATTATGTTATTAAATTCACGAATAAATTTACAGCTTCAAGTATGTATGTGCATATATACATATTCGGAATGTATCTTATATCAATAATAAATATTTAGATTTATTGAATAAGTGCAGTAATTAAGATACTGCAGCTTATTGGTTCTACATTATTATCATATTTAAATTTGCCATTAATATTTGCAAATATAATTATAAATTATTTCGTGTAACTTGTAATTTCTATTATATATATAATATGTCCAAATAAAAGTTTTTACGGGCAAACTGTTTTAGAAATAGTGTTTTTTAGGAGATAACAGTGTTTAATAGAGTAAAATTAAGGTGCCACTGTTTGGATAAGATAACACTCAACTGACTAAAGTAGTAATCACGTGTTTGTTCCAGAGATGATAATTGTGTCATGTGGTTGATAAATGGTTTAGCTTAAATTTGGGTGTTTTTCTTTCATTAGCGTGAGATTCTTCTTTAGGAATGACAATTTTTTAATTTTATCATGGCTGCTCATGTCATTTGTTTGTTGTTTTTTTTTTTTTTAATTTTCTATAGTCTCATTAAATATCATCTGATGATGTCTTTTGCACGAGGATATGATTATAATATTTGAGAAATCTATGTAATAATCGGTATTTAAAACATGGAGAGTAAGAAGTTTTTTTTTTTACTGCATTAATATGTTCATCTTTTCTAGCGTTTATATGAAATGTTCCTTACCTAAACAATTTGGCACATGCCACATGGAATCTCATAGATTCCTTGAACATCTAGATGGTGTTAAACCACTAAACATCACATGATCTCTATTTCTTATGCTAGCACATTACTGTTATTAAAAACAGGCAAAACTCTCCATACAGTAGTGCCACTCAGTGCCAACCACAGTAATCAATGGATGCCAGAAGGCTAGGTGCAGTGCTTTCAGATCCAAAGCTCCTCACTGATGAAGGCCACAAGGCAAAAACTAGTCTGGGGGTATTGGATGAGTAGGCACTAGATAGGGATTTTATGCACAAGCCTTCTGACACCCATTGATTATTCTGGTTGGCACTGAGTGGCACCACTGTATGGAGAGTTTTGCCTGTTTTAATAACATCTAGATGGATTAAATCCTTAGATTTGATTAAAATACCATATATATATAGCGACAAAATTTCATTAACTAAGGTTTTTTGCCTCTTTCAAGGTTCGAAGTAATATGATTAACTCTGATATAGTTTTGCAAGACAAATATTTTTTATCATATATAATTCATTTGTTGCTTGGGAGTTTATAAGATATTTGGTAGGGAATCTGATAGAGATGAGGCATGATCCATGGACCTTTTTTAATCTCTGAGTCTACCACTCACAAAGCCATATGGAAATTTCATTTGCATGATAAGTTCTTTCTGTTTAGTATCATTCAAAGCTTTTCTCAATTTCACTTTTCAGTCTTTGCTTCTATTTTACTTTGTCAAACATATTACTCTATTTTGAGTATTAAATCATAGCAGAATTGAAATTTTAAATAGTAGAGAATCTAATTCCCAATTAAAATCTTACCAGTTTTTTTTTTTTTTTAGATTTAATATTTAATGGTATGTAATATTTACTGAGGCTATAACCTTGAGCATATGCATGTAAAATGCGATAGTAGGGACCTCTACAGATGTTTAACCACAAGCTTACACTATGGAAGAAAAGAGGGGTATGTTGTATTATCAGTTTCATAGTGTTTTCAATATTTTACTTTTCTGCATTATTGTATGAATGGGATTTTCACCACCTGCATGCACTTTTTAGTATAATTGTGAGAGTGCTAGACCCAAAAACTAAAAAAAAAAATCAAATTTCCAAATTAATTGTTGTGTTTGTTGTCCTATATCAGTGTTCCAGTGTCATTTTTATCTTTCAAGAATTTCATTGTATAATCAATTTTATCATGTTGCAACAACTCTTATCAGTGTTTTAGTTTTTCTTTTTCTTTTATTTTTGATGCCTAGTTTCAGTTGCAACTGTGCCAATATCCATTTAGAATCTTTAATGCATTGTTTTGTTATTGTTGTTGACTTCTCAGAATGAAACTTAATAACAATTAATCATACAATCATGAATTAGACTTGTGTTTAGGTTAAAATAAATTGCTTTAATTAGTTAAAATGTGAAGATATTTGTTGCCAGGAATGAGCATAAAATTAATAAGTATAGTTTGGATCATCATCATCATTAATAGTGGTAATAGTAGTTATAATAGAAGTAGGAATAGTAAGAGTAGCAGGTGTATTTAACATTCTCACATTCTTTCTTTTTTATATATTGTTTAAGAATATGTTGCACAATGGAATAAAAATGAAATAAATTGGATCAATGATATCATGTGGATATATTTAATTAAAAACACCCCAGATATGTTAGTCTTTAACTGGTCTTAAAGTCTGATGTGGGCTAGGAGTGATATGATGACTTCTAGCTTAGTACATGATTAGTGATAATCAAGTCGACGGTATCAAAGCGGTGAATGTAGGAAGTTTTGGTAGATGAAGCTGTAGTTGTTGAATATATTGTTATTTATGGAAATATAAATTTATACAAATACTATTTTATTAAAATAAATTTATATACAATTGTGAAAGTTTTTATTATTATTAAATATTATAGATTAATAACTATTAATTGTAGCATTACCATTAAATATGAAAAAAAAACAATTGTTATATAAAACATAAATTTATATTTGGATTTAAGTTTATCGATGACTTCAATGATAATAAAAGAAAAAGTACAGTAGTTTTCAGTTACATAAAATATGATCTTATATAGAAAATTCCAATTTTCTCAGTTGTCTGATTGGTAAATGTATGTTTATTTGTAAGTCTGTCATGTGTCAAATTTATAACCAATTAAAAAACTATTTACATTTGGCTACATTATGAAGAATATTTTATGCAAAGGAAGTAATTGCCTCATTAATAGTTTTCCATAATGCTGTCTAATTTGCATATCAAATATGACAGATATATTTAAGAAATTAAATTTTAATTTAGAGGCTTAATTTGATTACGAGCATTTTATTCAAAGCAAATAATTCTGCAAAGCAAAAAAAAAATTGTTAAAGCAAGTGATTTAAAAAAAATATTACCAAAACGATGGTCTAATCGTAATATAAAAATGATTGGATAAAATTTATTACACTTATCTATTTAATATTAAATTTTTTTGTTTTATTTTTATTAAATCTTTAAAAATATTTGTTAAAGCAATCAATTAAAAAAAAAACAATGGCCTTTCCAAAGGCCAGGAACAATGGCCTTTCAGGCCAGATAAAAAATAGTTCCGCCATTAATAAACCATAATACAAAAATGACTTGGTACATTTATCACATTCTTTTATGTAATATTAAAATGTTTGTTAATTTATATTAAATATTTTAAAAAAATTGTTAAACCAACCAATTAAAAAAAATATGGACTTTATAAACCGGGAACATCTGGTAATGGCCTTTGAGCGTTCCATCATCAGATTTTCAATTGGATGGACGGTTGAAGAGTTGGAGTGTGGAGTGCATTGAAGCCTGTCCATTAAAGTAGGAGGATTTGCTATCTTAATATATATCTGAACACTTGTAGCATATATGTGTAGAGATGGTAATCTGGACCAACTGATGATTTCTGGTTTAGCATGAAATACGTATATTGGTGATTATTTATCTTTTCGACATATGTGTGTTCAGGTGTATCAGTGGTATGAGATAGTGTGAAGAGTGGTGGGTCATGTGAAAGTCTGTGCTCATACCCTGTCTATTACATATATAGACACAGGTATATATAAGCCTGTGTATTTCATCTATTTCATCTAATAATATTAGTTTTAAAATTATAAAAGACAATAATTAAATAGATTTTTTGGGGTTGCTAAAATATAAATAAATTAATAAGTAATGAAGATATTGATATGGAAGCTAACACATTAAGCACATCTACAATTTATGGTTTATTAAATCTGATATAGAAACAATATATAAAAAAATATTATAATTAATAAGAGCACCAAACTCTCCAGAGAGTAATGCCATCACATGCAAGCCTGCATAATCAATGGATGCAGGAAGGTCTGTGCCTAAAATCCCTATCTAGTGCCTACTCATCCCCAGACTAGTTTCTAGCTTGTGGCTTTCATCAGTGAGGAGCCTTGAATTTGAGAAATCATGTGAGGTTTTGATGGGTAATATAATAATTAGAAATGTTGAAATGAAAAAATAGAAAGGAAATAAATAAAATTGATTAAAACTGAAGCATTTGTTAAAAACTATCTAATTAAAATAATAAACAAAATTCAAACA
This sequence comes from Epiperipatus broadwayi, assembly GCA_028023455.1. Taxonomy (NCBI): domain Eukaryota; kingdom Metazoa; phylum Onychophora; class Udeonychophora; order Euonychophora; family Peripatidae; genus Epiperipatus; species Epiperipatus broadwayi. The sequence goes on along the minus strand of JAQFVV010006719.1, from coordinate 355,333 downwards.
ATAATTATCTAAATAGAATATAAAAAAAATAAAAATATAGAGAGTAATGATACAAAATGTAATAAAATATATACAAAATTTAAAATTAATACAATTATTTTAATAAAATAAAATAAAAAGTCATATAAGAATATTAATAAAAAATGTAAGTAGGATTTTAGAATACATTCATAATATAAAAATAAATTAAATATTGGCAATATGCTTGCTCATAATAATGATAGTAATTATTTTAAGAATTTTAAGTGAGCTATATGAAACTAAATATAAGAGTTGTGAAAATATAAATAATAATTATGTGGATATAACTTAAACAACACTTCAATGATAAAAAAATTAATTGTTTTTAAACAAATGTAAATATACATATTTTGACAAAAATTCAAAATTAAAAAAGGATTATAATGAAAAGAGGGTATAGACATCTTAAATATTGAAAAATGAAGCCTATTTTGGGTAGACTTAATGAAAGTCAAAACATTTATGCTTTTGTTTAAACTAAATTATTTTCTCTTTTATTAATTATATTTAATAAGTATTATTTTTAGATATTTTTGAAAAAAATTGTTACCTTACGTGATTAAAATTGAGTCTTAAATTCTGAATTTCTACTGAATTCCTGATATCAGAATACAATTTGTAAAATAGATTTTAAATGACAGTAAAATGTGTTTTTCATTTTAGATATATTAACATTATTTATAAATAATTGTTATAAATTTTACTAATTTCATTAGCATGTAAATAACTTTGTACTTGTGAGTTTTTCTGTAAACCAAGATGGCCACCCATATTTTTGATAAATGTACAGTTTCAAGGGCCTATAATCTACCAAAGATGTGCTAGCTGTTAAATTAAAACAAAATTAATAAATTGATTGTTAAATTTAAAAAAAAAGGAATAAAAGCTTTATTTCATTTTTTTTGCTTATATTATAATGTGGGAAGCAATGAGACAAGTCTTAACAGTACTATATTTGGGTTCAATTCAGCGTGTTTTTTTTTTTGTCAGCAGTTTTTTTGATAAATTTGGCACCTTTCTGTCACAGAACATAATGCAGTATACTATTTTCAAAGATGTGGGATCCTGCCCTCCCAATAACTATGTGTTAATGGGCATGATATGATTGCATGCCACCAACATGAATAACGTGTAAATATTGTATTTATGTATTTTTTTCATTTTTCTGTTAATAAGCTAATTAAAAAAAAAAGAAAATAAACTGTAAATATATTAAATAATTTTTCCACAATGATTTCTTTTTTATAAAATAACAGTAATAAAAAATAAAGTGTAATTATTAAATACATTATTTCCTAGTAAGCATTTTTTGGGAGGCCCTGAAACTGTAGAATTATCAAAAATATGGGCTGCCATCTTGGTTTATCGGAAAACTCTTAAGTAACATAACTTTTACTACTGTTTGAATATGTAACATTTAGGATTATAATTATATCATAGACCATTCGTTTGAAATGCATTACACAGAATTATTTTGCAGGCAAACTCGTAATGAATCATTTTAATAAACTTGCAAATACAATTTTACTTTTCATTTATAAGCCAGTTATGAAGATATTTATATATTATAATCTAGAAGTAAGCATGTATGTGTATATTAATTGTTTATAACATATTTGCGAATATATTCTATTTTGTGTATGATATATATTTTTCTTTTAAAATTGTGTTTTCTACATTTGAGAATGTCTATAATTAAATAGTTGAAATAGTGGAATAATTGATTATTTTTAAAAGTGATTCACAAATAAAATCAAGTTTGCATGGATTTGAAGAAATAGTAAACACGTTCACTGACTGATTGTCTCTGACATTATCCATTGGAGTAGAGACATTTTTATTGAATATATTAATTGCATTCACCAGTATGTGGAAGCAGTATGAAGCACACGCACACACATAGCACTCACATGCACAACTGTATAGATGAATAAAATTCCATACACTTATACATACACAATAAAAAATAAAAAGGCAGTCAATTTTTTTTTAATTATCTGTTTATAGAACATCTACTCTGATGAAAATTTAAACAATATTTGTATATATAAATACTTTCTAACAAGTTATTTATCTAGCTCTGTGTTTTTAATTTGTAACAGCCATTAGGGAATTACCCCTCTAAACATATGCTGTATAGATTTAAACACTTAAGGAATACTCTCCTTTCCAAACACAAGATAAAGTCTTTTGAAAAGATAAGATGAATCCATATTAACTTTTTTACCTAAATGTATATGTATAAGCAAATCTTAAGCATTTAGAAATAAGAGCATGAAGATCTCAGTTAATTTTATTTTAATTCCATTTACTACGTCTTGGAAGTTTGCAGAAATTTTATGATTTCTGCACATCAGTATCAGATGTAATATTAAACATATATAACAAGTTATACATGTGAGTAATTGAGATCTTCATGCTCTTATTTCTAAATGCTTAAGTTTTTGTATTTGTAATCTTTGAGTGATTGTGAATAATTGAACATACACTGTATGTGTGAATGTGCACTCTCAATTTATTACTAATAATTATATCATTATTGTTTTTCTAATTTTATGTTTACTTTAATTTAAATTTATGTATGCCTACTCTAGTTGGAGTGCTTTTGGAAGAAATAATTTGATACTAAAAGGAAATATGTCTATGTGTTTGAAAAGAAAGGTTTTTAACAAATGTGTTTTACCAGTTCTTACTTATGGATCTGAGACTTGGACACTTAATAGAAGAGCAATACAGAGACTCCAAACCACTTAAAGAAGTATGGAGAGATGCATGTTGGGAGTAACAAGAAGAGATTGAAAACGCAATATATGGGTAAGAGAGCAAACAGGTGTTACTGACCTCATTGAAAAAATTTAAAGATTGAAGTGGAGTTGGGCTGGACATATTGATAGAAGAGATGATAATAGATGGACAATTGAAATCTTAAACTGGATTCCAAGAGATTGTAAAAGACCCAGAAAGAGATCACATGTGAGATGGATGGATGAAATAAGAAAGTATGCAGGGGTGATGTGGAGAAGAGAAGCTAAAGATCGTAGAAGATGGATTAAACTTGGAGAGACTTTCATCCTGCAGTGGATTGATAATGGTTAATGATGATGATGATGACTACATATAAAAAAGGTTTGTATTAAATATATGTGCATGTTGAAAAGTCCTATACACTTACAGTTCAATAATCAGTACATATTCTACTGTAAAGAATATTATGAACAAAATGTGAACTATTATATGCAATGTATGCTGGAAGGGAGATCTTGACTAGGAAGAAAATATAGCAGATATTGTGGCACTACTGTATTTACAAATTGTTTTATTTTCAAACATATAATTTATTTACTACAGCTATGTTTATTTTTTAATTGTGCACATTAAAGATTAAATTAAATTCATATTATTCAGATAGATCAGATGTGGGGAAACTCAATTCCTTGAAAGCTGTCAATATGCCTCCCAGATATTTTCAGATTTTTTAAAATAAAATAGCCCTATATAAAACTTCTCTTTAAAAATGCCCAATTCAAATTTTTTCATAAAATAAAATATTTATTTTTGCAACTGCATCCAACCTTTATAATAGTTCTAATTCATTCTATCAGAGGTACAATATTCCAATAAATTGTCTATATTGTGTGGCCTATCGGACTACAGATTTAATCTATGATGCTGAAGACATTTTGTTTATTTTTAAAGTGATTTTCATAGACTAACTGTATTTTCAGAAAAATGAAATTAGAATTTTGTTTTATTATTATTATTTTGCTTTTTATTGTTACGATGAGTTCACTGAATAAGATTTAAAAAATTGACATACAAAATTGTGTATTTTTATGGAATTAGATCATTGTACTTTTTTTATAGAAAGAAATAGTAAATCATTGTGTCTAATATATCTGAAAAGTATTTTAATTAATAAAGAATACTATTTATCCAAAACATTCTGATTGCAACGAAATTTTTGGGAAGAAATATTAAAAAGAAATCTTGAAAAGGAGCTTCATCAAGTGGCTGACATGTATCATAAAAAATCCAATCAAGTCAGAGATGCAATTCACATTTTCTGAAGGGGAATTATAAATGACTGCATCTTAGCTGCTCTAGAATTAATCTGTCCAAAATATAAAAAGATATTAGAGAATATAAATATTCATGAAAAATAGTTACAAGGCAGATTGGAAAAATTGTTATTAAATGTGCAACAGTCATTAATAATAGTGATGTTACTTTATTTGTAATCCACACAAAAAATTATGGTCTTCATTTAAAAAGGGCAAATGGAAATTGACTGCCAATTGTAATGATTGCTCACCCCTAGTGATTAGGGATAAATTAATTAAATGTTTGATCAAATATAGCTGGGTAATATTTAAGTCAATAATTTTATATGACTACAAATCATATTATAAAGATCCAAATGGCATTTGGCAGAAAAAAGGTTTCCCATTCCTTATATAGATAGTAATTTATGTGAAGATAATGGAATCTATGAATTATGAAAATTTAAAGGTTACCTTTGTAACTTTGTCTGAATGATAAATGTTGCTAAATTATAGATCGTTAGATTTTGCTGTATTAATTTTAGTCTATTGATGTAGATCTTTTAATAACAGTAAAATATTTTTTTTGAAAATAAATACAGTGTGGAGGCAAGAGCATAAATAAAGTTTATCAATATTTGTATAAATTTATTTCAAGAGAGATTGATGGTTATTCTGAAAACAAAATTTCCAAAAAGATTTCTGAGTTTTGAAAGATTTTTGTTGCCTACTATGAATAATTACGTCTATGCTATCATTTCATGATGTTGCATTTACTTATTTTTATAAGATATTTTATTTACAGAATTAATATCTGTGCTTTGTTGATGAACAGATTTGAATATCTGTTAAGTATATGTTGCCCTATTATTCATGTTGGAATAATTATTATGTATATTATATAGTAGGTGTGTACTAAAAGTTCAAATATTTGTTCAGTTAAATAAAGATTTATATAATTTTTATAACATTTCATAAAAAGTATATTTTTAATTTTCTTGTTAAACTTGATTATTAAAAGTTGAATCATTATGGAGAGTGTATTGAACATATTCTATAAAATAAATATATAAATCGTCTAAAGCTTTATTCTTCATGAGTTCAAAAGTCATTTATCAGAAATGACGAGTAGAGACATGCACACTGGGAATTTATTTTGTATATAATAATATATGCTGTCTCATTATAGTTCACTACTAGAACTGCAGTAAATGGTTTTATAGAAAATAACAACAATATTAGTTTATTTTATCTGGTCTTCAATCTTTTTTATGTAAGAAGAATTTACTCCTATATTTCTTTGGTTGTGAATTTTTAAAATTTAACATGTTGTTTGTATGTCATATCTCTTTTTTGATTTAGTTTTTAGGCGTGCTTGCCACTATCTCTGCAGATTAAGTAACTATGTATTTCCATAAAGTCAAAAACAGATCAATCATCAAAGCACAATCTTTTTTTATCTTGCATATCTATTTTTGCAGAAAACATAAATAATAATCATACAATACATACAGGTGCTAAGAAATTTAAATATAGCAAATATAGAAAATAATGATGATGATGATAAATATTGTAAAATAAACAAAGCGATACAATTTTATCTTGAAATTATTTTTATATAACTGAGGAGATTAATGAGAATGAAATTTATCTACCATCCATAAATGAATTTCTTTCATTTTGGAAAAGTTCAATTTGGTAGATTTTCAATAGAGACTTGGGGCTGATGTTGTTGGCTTGGGGACTTAGATGATTGATTGCCAGTGGTTGTGTCATGAAAAACAAAATCAAGAAAGTCTGCCACACTAATATCTTCTTTTCTTGAAGTTTTTTTGTAACCAATTATTTTGTTTTCTAGACCATTATTTTAGAATAAAATATAATTTATTTTCTGATTATTTAAGTATAATTCTAACGAGAAAGATATTCAAAGCAAGAAAGGCAGCTAAATTGCAGTAATCGCAAAAATAAGTAGAATGTGAATATTACACACGTGTTTTACAGATATGAAATTAAACGATGAATGCTATTATGTAAACAGTTATCACAAAAATTACTACGAACTGTTTATAGTACATTCCCAGAAATAGATACTGTGTACTATATTAATAGTATCTGAGTAAACACAAGTGAACAGTTTTGAAACATATTACAAAAAGACTTCTATTCAACGACAGAACAAAAAAAAAAAAACGTGCACAGAGAACAGAATGTCATGAAAGCTTAAATAAAATTAGATAAAAGAGAACGTATGTGGATGAAAATTTGAAAACTTGTACTTTAATTTACTTGAAAGAATTGTGTCATAAATCAATATGCCATTACTATGCAATTTTTTTTTTTGATAATTATGAAATTAAACTAAAACTGTTCCCATAAAAATTATTATGAATTGTTTACAGTACAATCGCAGAAATGAATACTGTATTATATTAATAAAGCCTAGAATGTCACAAAAATAAAATTAAATTAAATTAGATGGAAATTGAAAAGTATGTGGATGAAAATTTGAAACATGAGTAATTGTTTAAGCTGATGCTATCCGAAATCAAGTTCTGTCGGTATTAGTAGAGAAATATAATTATTTGTGCCATTTTATTTTAGACATTTTACTTATAAAAAAAAGAAGAAAGGCACATACAGGTAGTTTTATTGCACGAGAGTTTGTAACAAGTCCGAGCGCCAGATCTGCGCAGAATCATTCCTGATAACATACGATCTCAAGTCGAACCGCGCAATGAATTAAAAAAAAGATGTTTGTCAATTAGCTGTTAAAAAAAGATTGCGGTATGCACATATATATATATATTAAATATACCAAAATTATAGAAATGTTTGAAACAGTTTTTATTTAAATATCATTTGCTGGTTTCTTTAGTTTGCTTTTTATCTTACATTAAATGAAATAAATTTTTATTGCTCTAAATTAATAATGCATTTATTATCTGTGCTGTGCATGAGTGATTTTTCTTTAAAAAAATATTTTATTTAATTGCTTCATGAATTTACACTAAACATTAATATACATAAAAACGTTTGCATGCATGTGTATTTATATAGAAGATGTGTGTCATTATACATGATATATTTGTCAAAAGTAACTGAATTACTTATGCCTAAGTTTGATTTTTCTAGATTTTAAAGACAGGTGCAAATACCTTTTTCTTTATTTTTTTTTTTGGTTGGGGATTTTTTTTTTTTCAATGACAGAGTACCTCAAATTGTCAGTTGAAGTAGGAAAACCATTTCCTGTGGGAACATTTTATGACATCATCAAAAAGATTTTTTGATAAATCAAATTGTCACTACTCTTTATCCTGCTGGCAGAAATAGTAAAGTTTTCTTTCTTTTTTTTTTGTTCACATTAAAAATAATAATAATAAAAAAATAGCCATGGACAGCCTCATTTCCGTCAAAGCAGTATTCTGGAGGTAGAGTTCTTAATAAATTTATTGAATTATGAAAGATCAACTCTAATGTGCTATTTGCCTTTTTTGTAATTGATTTAGATGTCATCAGTTATCTATTTTTTTTTTACCTTCTCATAAATTTGGATGAGGTCTTTCCACTTTCAGGTCTTTTTTTTTATTAAATATATATTTAAAGAAAATAAGTGAAGTTTATTTATTCTTTTTTTTTTTTTAAAAAAAAACTTTCGTTATTATAAGTAAATAGAGGGATTTAAACTTGGAATTTTTTAGTCCATATTTGTCCGCCACTCCATCTCAAACAACCGATACATATGACTATATACATGCGAAAAAGATAGATGATCCATTTGGCCAGATCATAATCTCCCACACACACATAGAATTAGTGCTCAGCTTATCTTAAGATAGGAATTCCTTAAACTTTAATGGACAGGCCCAACTGATGAGTGCTCGTTCTGCAAGAAATACATATATTGGGGATCATCTATCTTTTTCACATGTATGTGGTCATATGTGATCGTTGTTTGAAATGGAGTAAGGATGAATATACTGAAAAATTCTAAGTTCAAATCACTCTATTTACTCATATAAGAAACATTCAGTATACTGAATGAATAGGCTAATTTCTTTAATATAATAAGCGGAGAATAAGAGGGGTGTGACATGCAATTAGATTTATAAAGAATAGAAAAACTTCAGGGAATGAAATAAGCAAATCTCTACACAAAATATTTAAATAGTAAAAATATGCCAGATGAAGAATGCAGTATTAGTAATTATAGAGTTATTAGTTTTCTGTCAATTATATTTGCAATGTCTTTATTTAAATCATTACAGTTCTGAAAACAAGTTGTAATAATTGAATCAAATGATCAGATTTGATTTAAAAGTGATTATAACGTGATAGATATAGAAAGGACTAATATTTATGAGCTGTCATTATGTTTTACATTTTCTATATAGAGCTCGCAAATAAGCTCTTAACAAACTTTGCAGAATATCCCCAATCCCAGACCAGTTTCTGCTACTGGCTTCTTCAGTGAGGTGCTGAGATATTCAAGCATTAGATTAAAAATACCAGGACAATCCTAGCACTTTATCTAATGGATAACTGTTAAGTAGAAAATCTGAAATTTTCAGACATTCATATGACCTGGTATTTTTAATCTAATGCATGAATATCCTAGCAACTCACCGAGGAAGCCAGTAGCTGAAACCAATCTGGGGTTGGGGATATTCTGTAAAGCTTTTTAAGAGCTTATTTGCAAGTTTTATATATAACATTTGTAATACAAGCTTGTTAAATTAGGTTATGTGATATATGATGTGATTTCTTTGTAATGTTTTAGATTTGAAGATTATATAAAGCATTTGTTTTCCTATTTTGGTAGTGATTAAACTTTTGGAACTTACTATTGAGCATGCGGATCTGTTGGATTGTTATAATATCAAATCTTTGGTTTGTATTCCATTTAAAGATTTGAAGAAAAAAATGTATCCTAACAAACATCTATGGTCAATTCTCTCATTTGCCAAAACTTTAATTGGGTTCCAAAATATGTGCATTCTTCAATAAATGGTTGAATTTTTTTGTTTAACTTATTTAGCGCAATTCCTATAAATTAACAGTTTTAAATGAAATCAGGATCCCACATATATCTTTTGTAATAATTATCCAGAAGATATGATACACATTTTTCAAATCTGTCCATACAATTTCTCATCCTCAATGCACTTTGTTTTTCACAAGCAAATAATTAATCTTAAACAATTTCTCACAAAATATTAAAAATTTTCATCCTTATAATGCCATAGTAATTATTTATATTCTCAAAATCACATGGCTTGCCTGTTACTCTGTAATTTTTGATAATAAAAATACAAGAATGTTCTTAAAGAAAATGATAGAGAGTGGTATAATACATATTTCTATGCTCTAAAATACTTAGCTAGAAGTACTATGAACAAAATTTGGCAAAACAATATTTTTATTAATTGTAAATTACTTTAGAATCATATAAAGCATATAAATTATACAATCATATATATGAAAAGGAAAACATTTTCATCTGCCCCCAAACACATCATAATGATTATATTTTTATAAGTTATCTATCTTATGTCATGCAAATTATTTTTCCTCCTGTATATACATTAATGCTTGTATATATATTGTAATTAGAAAAATTTATTTTATATTTATAAAAAAAGTTACATTTAAAATAGAAAAAAAAATGTTGTGGAACATAAACATATAGTCTTGAAATATTATCTAATTCTGAAGAGTGTTTTATCAAAATGCAAACAGCAGTGATGAGACTACATGATAACATTAAAAAGGTTAACTTTAACAAGTATATAGAGTAGGAAGATTTAACCTTTCCAAAGTGGTTTTTACATGAATTTTACCGGAAATATTTTGTAAAATGGGAAAGCAAAAGAATAAAAATAAATAGAGATTACTTCAAGTCATGATTTTGCAGATAATGCAGTTGTTTTTGTAAATAACATGTCGGAATATTACACGAGTTATCAGATGAAAGTAAGAAAGTAAGATTGAAGATAAAAGTTAAAGCGACTGATGCTTAATCGATTTTCAATAAAGAAGAAAATAAAGATTAATAGTAATGAAATAGAAGTTAACAAACTATAAATGTTAGTACAGATAGTGTTTTTTTTATATAATAGGTGTTCTAAAAAGCATATTTTGCCAGTATAGACTTATATATGCAAATCTTATATTTAATAAAAGAAGAATACAGAGATTTGGGATTACATAACAAATCATTGAGAAATGCATGTTGAAAGTAATTACAATGGGGGGGGAGTGAAATATATGGTTAAAGAAACTGCCACTAATATCATTGAAAAAATTAAAAGGCTGAAGTTGGATGGGTATGTCACCAGAAGAAGTGACAATAGATAGTCAGTTGAAGTTTTGGAACCATATTTCAAGAGATTGTAAAAGACCTAGAGAGAGTCCACGTCCAAGATAGGGAAATTTTCTGGAGCGATGTGGCAAAGTTACGAATAGGAAAAAATGGATTAAATTTAGATACCATTATGAAGTAAAGTGAAAATGGTGGAAAATAATATATTGTCATGATCCAGTATGTAACATAGATCTTTGTGGTTTATTTACCATCATTCATAGTCTAAAAATATATTTTTATATTTATCATTTTTGTTATTATTATTATTTATTAACATTTTATTATTTTACTGATATCGTTATTTACTTTACATGATTGGCTTTCTTATTTAATACCTCTGGCACCAGATCATGCATTCAAGCAGATGGGTAGAATACAATTGATAGATTAAGCATCAATGATACCCATGGCCAGATCGAGGCTACTTAAATGGACAACCTTGACCATCTTTCCTGATCATATCATCCCTCCATACTGCTGGGATAACACCTGCCATCCAAAGCACTTTATTTGTTTTGAGAACAAGTCTCAGGTACCATCCGGCCATATATGTTATATATAGCCAGCATGTCCAGATGACAGGCACACAAACACAGCACTTAAAATATATCCAGGATAATTCACCATCTTAATCAGGGAACCCAGTACAGTACTAATTAACACATGATCATAATTATAACCTTTAAATTATTGGTGACACAGTTAAAAGCAAGAGAGAGAATATAGACCAAACAGCATTTAAACAAACTTTTTTTTATTCACCCACACACATATTTAAATAAAATAACAGTACAATTTAACATAGAAAATAAATAAGTACACATTAATTGTTAAAAAATCAATACTGCTGATTGTCCTTCATTTATAGTTCATTTTAATTTAAGAAAAATATGTCTAGTAAATTTACAAACAAGAAGTATATTTACCTAGGTTTTTTCATTATGTTAAGATAACACAGTATTCCATTTTTGTTTTGACTTTCCGTTGGTTTTGATTTCCAACTGGTTGGCCTTTTGGTCTCCAGCGATGGCTCCATGGGTTTCCTTCTGTACTTCTGATGGACAATAGGAGAGAGTATGTGACAGCATCTATATTATGAATGAGGCATTGATTCTAGGTGACAGAAGTTGATGAAGTTGATGACCTGGGGCATGAAGCCCAGCCAAACACTCCAAAAGTTATCTAGCAATGCATGTTGCTATTTCTGCAGCTTATACATTTATATTTTCTGCAGCAGTAAGGACTGGCTCATTGAGGATCATGTTAACTACGCTCTCAGTAATGATGAATGACTCAATGAAACTGACTTTGAAAACTTCTGAAAAACAATTTGGAAACTTGAACTGAAACTTCAACTGGAACTCAAACTGAAACTCCAACTGAAATTGGAAACAATGGACAAACAGTTTTTTTTATACCTAACTCTCCCATTGTTTATTTTTTATCATAATTTTAATTTCTTTTAATTAATTTTACATTTTTATCTAATCTTTTTTTTAGATTCATCTATTATCTTATCACATTCAGGCTGATGAGATAGTTTACATTTGTGTTTTACTAATTAGTACTATTGTCAATTTTATTTTAAAACATTTCATATTTATTTACTTTTTTAACATTTACTTTTTTTTAAAATTTAATTTATTGAAAGAAGAGAGCTGGTTTTAAATCCTTATCTGTCATAATTCTTTTCGCCCACCCTATTTTTAATAAACAGTTTTATTCTAAAAGAAATGATGCAATCTTTTATTTTATTGATTTCATTTTTACAAAATCTATTTTTTTTAAAAACTATTTTGTTTCTTTTTATTTTAATAATTTGTTTATTCATTTTTTGTGTTTTTACAACATATATTTCACGATCATTACAATATGGATACATAGAGTAAAATAGACTTATATTATATGTACAATTCAAAGAATTAACATTGTTCTTCATCTGATTCTTAATAATCATTAGAAAAGCTAAACATTCAAATAATGACACTTGTATAAATATTATTAATCATAAGTTGTGTTACACAGCACTGTATAATTTATTGTGCTCTCAATGTATGGAATTTTTTTTATTTATTGTGTCTGTATAAATAAAATTGCTTCCCCATCAAAAACTGAATGTCAATTATTAATGGGAATGTAATTTTAAAGTTCCATCTTCATATTGTTTTTAATTTTTACTTGGAACTTGAGTGTAATATGATTGAGCATACAAGAATATAATGAATAATAAGAATAGAGAACAGTCTGCTACACCTGCAACACAAATGTATATAGAGTTCTATTTAGTTCACTTCCCTCAACACACTTTAAGACTGGCTGCTTTCAAGATGGTTTCCATTGGCCTTGTTTTCCAAACACTTTGATCCCAGTCCAGTTTCACTGGATGCGAACACATCTGGCTTCATCATAGAGTACTGCAACCATCACTATGAATTTTTTTTAGCTGCAATCACTTCCATCTCTCGGCAACAGTCCACTTCATAAACTCACTGGAAATCTTCTGAAAAATCAATTCTTCACATCTAGTTGCTATCCAGATGGTTTCGTCCGGCTTGGTTTCCCAAAACTCTTTGGGCCTATTTCAGCTGCTGCCCATGAACACATTTTCATTGAAAGCATTGCATACTCACTGTAGCCACTGTAACCTACATTTCTTTTTAAAATGAACCGGACAATGAACAATGCACCTTGTTGCTTAATCTATTTATAGTTTTTAATTACTCACACAATTAATTACTTTCTTCCATACATGGTAATGTTTTTAGGTCTATAACTAATTAATTGGTGTCTTATGAATTCATTTTCATATAAGGTAATTTATAGTCTATTCCATTAATTAATTAGTCTTTTATCAAGAAATATTTATAATCAGCAAATATTTCTTGGAATTTATCAATCGCAATTAACATAAATTATTTAATTAAATTTACTTCTTATCAGTTCATGATCTAAATATATTTCTCTAATATTTTCTACTTTTTCTGGAGTGCAGAAACTTATACTAATGAAAATATAAATATTTTTACAAAAAAGAGCTTTATCAAACATACAGTAAATCAATGATTTCAGTTTGGGGAACTATGTGTAGTGGAAATTCTTAGTTTATCGAGGATCTATGTTTTAAAGTTATAGTTTTAGTGTTATTATTGTTATAATTACTGTTTAAATTTATAGTCTTGTATTTTTCTCAGTAAAAGAAAGATCTACTTGAATTAAATTGTGATGATTAAATCATTATGAGCCAATTTCTTTAGCAAAGATTGTATTGTTTTGTTTGTTCATAGTAGTAACAGTTTTATGTTGTAGAAAATGTTGTGCAATTAATATAATATATGATTGGTAATGAAAATGTCATCAGAAAAGATAGTTTTTAAATGTTTAGTTTTATTACTGCCTAGCATGCTCTTGTTATAACATGCATATCATATTCAAAGCTTAGAATACTATAAGCCACGAATATGATATGTATTAATAGTTGCATATTATATTAATTCACAAAAGAAGGGAATTATTAATAGTTGAATTACCATTAATATAATACTTTTTAAAAAATTTATAATAGATGACTAGAGTTAAAAGAACTTCAAGAGATTATTTATTGTAAAATAATATTTGCTAAAATAAAGTTGTCTCAATAATAATATTGTTTTAAATCACTGGTTCCCAACCTTTTTTTGGCCATGCCCCATCTAAGTCTCTAATTTCCCGATGCTCCTCTCCCTATGATATATAATTGTTATTAGACAAAAAAATAACTCCTATTCAAGTAGAAGAAGCTTTTTTTTTTTCCATATGTCATAGCATCGGTCAGGAGGCAAACCCACAATAACTGTCTGCAACCAACTGCTTGCTTGCAAGGCTGCTGCGCTGACCTCTTGGTTAACAATGCTTGACAATTAACAAAAGGACAGTTGGAAGTACAATGGAGTTTCAATCCACTTAACTTTCTCCAAGTAACAATGAAGAGGTAAGAAATAAAGATTATCTAAACAGAAAAGACATTGGCTAACAGATGGTATGGAAAGAGAGAAATATTAAAACCATTCTTAGCTTAATTTATGAATAATAAGATGTAAGAGCAATTAGCGATCTTTCAAATTCACTGTTAATAACTCAAAAAAAAATTTCAAAAAAATGTATTGTTAATAACTCTCTAGAATTGTCCTCACTGCTTTAGATAAAAATTGAGAATAGAGATATAGTAATACTTACAGTAATACAAATTGATTTTTTAAAAAATCTTATTTGGTTATGCTCCAATTGTCTCCTTCATTAAAGTATTTGTTGTGAATTCTTTATAAATAATGTGAGAAAATTAACTTTTTTAAGAAAAGTCCCCCAAAATATTTCTGACCCTTTTTTTATTTGAAATATTTCAAAGTTATGACTTTTGAAAACAAAGAAGGCTCGTTTTTGAACTGTATAATTTTTCTAAGACAGCCAATGATATTTAAGTCTGCTATTTTCGGATTTAAAGAAAAGACATTTTCTCTAAGTCTTAGTATCATGCTTGCTTGCTTTACTCCATTTAATTTAAATATTCCTTTGTAGTGCAGAGGATATAAACACGAGTTCTGTCCATTTTTGATAGTATTAAGCATATTTAAATAAATGCGTTTTATATGCAAGCCTTTTGACAATGCTTGTACCTTTTTTTTTTAGACATTCTAAATTGCTTCTTTCTGTATAAGCTGATTTGGACAGAGTGCATCAGTAAAATCAAATTCAATCAAAGAATTTATATATGCTTTCGTAGGAAAGTGGTTTTAAAAGTCAGATATAATATACTCATACATAGCTAGTGAAGAGAAAAAGAAGAATGAGATCATTGGTATTTATGATTATCTTGAAGTTTTTTGAAGGGACTTGTATTTTTTTTTCATGTGTCATAGCATCAGCCGGGAAACGAACCCGCTAACCCGGGACAACTGCTTGTAAAGCAGCTGTCGCTGACCTCTCGACCACCAATGCTTGACTAAAGGGACTTGTATTTTGGAAATAATTATCAAGGAAAAACATAATTATCTAATGGCTTTATTGTTCAAGAATTATAAGAAGTTTGAGCTATACTGAAATCTCTCCAAGGATCTTACACCCCAGAGTTACTCTACCGATCCATTAAACCATACGTTATAATTATCAAGAATGTTATGTATATGTGTGCACGCTTATTAATAATTTATATATATTATTGAAAATTTTATTAGAAGTTAAGATTTTAAATTGTTTGTTTTTTGAAAGATAAATGCAAGTTAGATTATAATTATGTTTAGCAGAAAGCATTTAGTTTTGTTTTTGATTCAGTGGGTTTTTTTTTTTGTCTATATTGTATAATTTTATTTATTTACTTATTAAAATATGTTAGTATCAATTATATTAATTTTTTGACCTTATTCATTGAGAAATTGAGTTAATCAGGGTAATTTATTTCCAATTAAATATTCATGTAGTCTATTGTAATTTAATACAAGAGAAAACTTTTGAATAATTTAGTGAGGAAATAATTTCAACTATTGAATCTTAATTATTATTATCTGAAAGCTATTATTTAAAGTCAGTTTTAAATTAGTCTAGATCAAAAAAGAAGTTGATTATTTTTATGCTAATTAATTTAATTATTTCTTTTTCTTTTTCCAAATTGATTTTTTTATTTTTATTGATTCAATCTTTAGATGTGTCTCTATATAAATTATTTTTTTGAGTAGTATTAAATGATTATTGACAGAATCCACAAGTAGTGAATAGTGGAATATCATTCGACATCAGATTTGATCAATAAGCAATGTATGGCCAAGAGTATTTTATCTCAAGATGCTTTTGTCACAGTCTTTTCTATCTGTTATTGTATTTTCTTTCATTTCTTTTTGTCTTATTGTTTTTAATCCTTAGATTGATGCAGAACCTGATCATTATAGAACTCTCATGACAGATATTTTTGCTCTGTGACAATGGATCTATATATCTGTGCGCTCATATTTTCACCTCATTATGACACCAGTCTTTTCTGTTTTGTTTTTGTATGAAGCAAACGTCATTATCATTTATGAAAACAATGGTAAACATTGAATTAGCAAACTATTAAGTTCTTACTTGTGATCTATACACAATCATTTTCGAATTGTTTAAAAAATTAATTTGGGACACTTTGTCATCCCTAAAATTTAAGAGTCATAGAATCTTTAAAAGATAATCTGAAATTGAAATGGCTTGCCTTTAAGAAATCTTTCTTGGGCACCAAGTCTAGTAATGATAATGGTGGTAGAGCAATAGGAAATGGTAACAATAAAGACAAGTGTTTTATTTATTTTTTCAGAATACACGATATGTACTTGTAATAGGCGCAAATTGCATAATAAAATGAGCTGTTTTCCATTCCAGTTCTAAGTATTATAATATTGAATAATATATGATTATTAGATGCATTTTTCAGACCATTTTTCGACTTTTGCCATTATCAATCTGGCTTGGTATTTAAAGCTGAAAGTAATCGCTTTAAGTCAGCCTAAGTCAATGCTTGAAAAGTTAGTAGATCTGTGTCCATTTCAGAAGTTATTTATTTTAATATTTTCTATTCATTAAATGGAAACATAACTGCACTACTTTCAGTTTTGAATCAAGCCTCCATGATAAAGGCAAAAGTCCGATTGCAGTCTATAGATGTCAAGAAGTGCTCTTGTTTTGTCCTATAAACTGAAGAATTAAGTGCTTTATTATTATTATTTTCTTAATATGAACTCTTCAAGAACTAAATCTAAGATTGCATTTGTAGGTAAGGATCTGCCACAGTTTAACACTGTTAAAGTTGCTTTCAGTAAAACCCATTTTTTCGATGAAGAAACTAATTGAATAGGTAGATTATTACAAGTTTTTTTTTTTTTGGATATTGAAATTACTAAATGAAAGGAATCTGTATGATAGTAGACATGCTATGAAGCCCAAATTGTATCTTTGGATTGTTGGAATTCTACATTATAGCCATGAAAGGATAATAATTGTAAAAATTGTTGTTATGCAGTGGTACTTATGGCAATCGTATTCATTACTGGATATACAGATAATTTGAAGAAAAAAAGCTTTTATCTTTTATGAGATTGTTTCCTTGCATTAATACCATTAAAAGTTAAAATTGTTCTTTTTGGAGTGTTTAGTGTAAGTGTTAGTATGAACTGCCAACTTGGCTTAGTTCCTGTTATTGAATTTTATACAATGCATGTATTGTCATTTTATGGATTATGTAGTGGTCACAATTCAAAAGAAGTTAATATCATAACATGATCACTATTTCTTATGCTTGCTCTTAACTGTTATTAAAACAGGCAAAGCTCTACACATTGCCACTCAGTGCAAGTCAGAATAATCTTTTGTATATGTATTAAATGGATTATGTCCTGTACAGGAAAGGTCAGATTGACTTTAGGTCAACATGGGTGTGATGAGAATCTCATCCTCAGAGTGGCCTTTGAGTGTTCCATCATCAGATTTTCAATTGGGTGGATGGTTGAAGAGTTGGAGTGTGGAGTGGATTGAACATATCCATTAAAGTATGAAGATTGGCTATCTTAATATATATCTGAGCTTTATTGCATATATGTATAGAGATAATCTGGACCAACTGAAGATTTCTGGTTTAGCATGAAATATGTATATTGGTGATTATTTATCTTTTCGACATATATGTGTTCAACTGTATCAGTGTTATGAGATAGAATGGAGAATGGTGGGTCATGTGAAAGTCTGTGCTCAAATACCCTATATATTATTTTACTTTTAACTAAAATTTTAATATATAAATTTTAATATTTTGTTTTTAATTAAAGTTTTAATATCTAAACTTTAATAGTTTCATTACTCTCTAGATAATTATTATTTTATATTTTCAATATTAACATTATTTATTAGAAAATATTTTTAAAACTATTTTTAAAAATAACTTTTTGGACAGCATTGACTGCACTTTGGCATCACTTATATTTATTCATTTTAACAGGCATCTGTTTATTCTTGATACAGCAGTATTTTTTTATTATTGGAATATTATTTATTTAATAATATCTTTTATGTTTATCATTTTATTATTTATTATAAGACCATTCTTTCATTATCATTTATGTTCACAATTTTTCAATTGTATGTTTAAAACATGGGAATGAACTGGCACTTCAAGCAGACAGGAGAATATCATTGATAACATGACCATCAACAATACCCACAGCCAAATCAGTATATAGAAAGCATAACATGGCCACATTTCCTGACTATGGCCCACCTCAACTGCTGGAACAAAAATCCTGCCATTCAAAGCATTTTATTTGTTTTGAGGATCAAACTCAGGCATCAGCTGACCATATATTATATAGCTGACATGCTTGGATAACAGGATAAAATCCAGCACTTGAAATACTCTAAGCTAGTTCCTACTCTTAATCAAGGAATCCATCACATTTAACTTAATATATACAATTATTTATAACTTTAAATTAATGGTGATGCAGTGACAAGAGAGAGAGAGAATAGACCAAATAATACTTAAGCAAACATTAGTATTTATTTATTCACACATATTTAATATAATACAATAGTATGGAAATTTACATATAAAAATATATGTGATTGCTCAGGCTAAATTTTATAATAGTCCTTCATTAACGTTCATTTCATTTAGAAAATATAAAGTGTCTATAGACAGTGATCAAAATATATTTAGGTAGGTTTTCATGATTGTAAATTTCCAACTGTTTGGCTTTTTGGTCTCCATCGATGGTTCCAGGGCTTGTCTTCCATTCTTTGGATTGACAATGGGAGAGAGTAGTGGCAGCATCTGTTTCACTATTTTGGAATCAGTTTCCAGTGAGGGCTCAGGTGAGGATAGTTGATTTTGCAGAGGACTTTGGGGCCTGAAGCCCAATCAAACACTTCTAAAGTGGTCTAGCAATGCATGTTGCTAGTTCTGTGGCTTCTGCAATAATATTTTCCATAGCAGTAATGACTGATTTTATTTTGTCCTTAGATTTCTGAATTTCTGGAGCAATGAATAATGTGATGCATCAATAACACCATGAAGACTGAAATAACTTGATCACAAAATGAAGACCAGAGTGATTTACAGACTCAAGAGTGGATAATAACAATAGATGGTTGCAATCTTTTATATTTTTTCTCTCCCATTGTTCTTGTCCTTATCATAGTTTTAAATCTATTTTTTTTAATTAAATTTACATTTTTCTTTAATCTAATTGATTTTTACATTTTCCTTTATCTAATCTTTTTTCTAGATTAATCCACTATCTCTTCACATTTATTAGCTTACATAGTTTTTAATTATTATCATTATTGGTTTTAATTTTATTATCAGCCAGTAATGTTTACTGGCATTCAAAAATTTTTCTTATACTAATTAATTAATTAATCTTTTAGTTTTAGATTTTTCACTAATAATTATTTTTAAATATTTATTCTTCTAATTTATTTTTTTTATTTATAAAAAGGAGAGTTGAATTTTTAATATTTTATTTCTAATTCTTTTCCCACTCCGTTCTCAATAAAAAGCTCTTTTCTCTTTTAAAAGAATGTGTAACACAATCTTTTTATTTTATTATGTTTTAAAATCTATTTAACTATTTCTTTAACTATTCCTTTCTTAATAAATTTAATCATATACTTTTAAATTATGAAATATGTAACACAGATTTATATGAGTTTTATAGCATCTCTTGCTTTCATTACAATATATACAAAGTTGTATTTGTGCACATTCAATCTCGGGTTGAATGGATGAAGTTGTGGATAGACAATGTGTGGACTAATGGTGGATTGTTAAAGAAATCTGCCTTGCTAGTATGGTATCAGTTTCAGAATCACAACAGAAGTTGTGAAACAAATCAATCATTTGAAAACTCAATTAGCTATAATTCCAAGTGACCTAAAGAGACAGCTTCAACTTTTAGATGTCTGCATTAATAAACCATTTAAAGGATTCATGAAAGAGAAATGGGATAGTTGGATGCAGTCTACAGTTTTGAAATGACACTATTAGGATGAAAAATTGACTTAGCATTTCACAGATTTGTGAATGGGTCAATGCTGTGAAATATGAGACAGTTGTAATGTCATTTAATAAATGTGGAATTAGTGACCCACTTGATGGCACAGAGGATTATTTGTTATACAAAGACTCAGTTTCTGAAGAAGAGGCTTCAAATGATTCTTTATATAGCTCTGGAGATGAATTTCTTGGTTTTGAGGATGAAGATTAAAAGCTACACAACTATAGTGTTTCCTAGTTACATTTTTTCTAAACATAATTATAAAATTAATACTGTAAATCCTTATGGAAATTCATGGAAAAATGTAGAAAATTATTTTTTTTTAAAATGTTTATAAAAAAGGTGTGATGTTGTGTTCTATATGCTGGTAAATATGGTAATTTTTTATTATCAACTAGGATTTGCTTTGATACATTTAATAAATATTTTAGTAAGCCCATTTTCTTGATATTCAAATTATGTATAGTAATAATATTCTTAGAATCAATGCATGCAATTAACTGACTGATAGCTATAGCTATCTATACTTTCATTGTAAACATCAAAGCATTTAACTTTTGTAGATAATTTTTAAGAATTAGATGAATTTTAAAAACCGCTAAATAAAGTAGCTCTTCAGAACAAGGACAAGATATTATCGTCTAGATTTTTATTTATTAATACATGGAGCCTACTAGTATGGCCCACAGACTCTACATGAATATTGGACCTGATATATCCACATTGTAGTGTATCATAAATGAAGTAGTCTATGATGCAACATGCCGGATTCTACTAGAGAGGCATTGATTTCACACTACATGTATCCCAGGTGATAAGTTAGCATTATTGGGCCAACCTCAAAAGGGGTGGTCAATACCAACAAAATGGAATGTATTTACTTATACATCAACTTGCTAGCGCAGAGAATGGCTCTGGCATGCATCTGCCAGACCAATGCCAGCAATGGATGAGCCAACATTAACAAAGTGTATTTATTATTCATCTGTACAATTTTATTATGTCAATAAATATATTTTAAAATAAAGTAACATTATTTCTCGTTAAATATATTTTAAAATAAAGTAACATTATTTCTCGTTTCCTATGAATGAGAAAATCAACGTCGGAACCGATCCCCATAGCGCACTCATTCCAGCTCCTATATTCAACTGAACTAGGATTTAGTCTCCCGGGGCCCCTCCCGACCATCAGACTCTATCGTCTACTCAGCAAAATTAAATAAAACGAAGAATTTTCATTAAAATGCAAAATCATTGTAGTAATCATTTGAAATTTCAAATGGCTGCCATATAATTTGCACATCATTTTTATAAATGTTGAAACTGTTCTTACTTGTGATAAGGTGTTGACATAACTTGTATATCAAAAGAGAGCTAAGAAACTTCTCTTTTAAATAGGAATAGTTTTAGAAAAAATTAATTCCCTAAACTAATAAAAAGGAACTAAAATGGGGAGCCATTAACAGAGTTAACTGGAGTCCTTGGCTCCTTGTAGTGGACTCTTTTTGTATTGTAGTTTATCAGGCACATCTTCTGGTTCCACATTAAATGGTGTAGCATAGATGTTTAATTCTATTTGATTATTTTTCATATCTTTGTATCTTTCATTAAACATTTCAATCAGTTCCACACACTCATCAGCATTTTCAAGTGTTGTAGAAGATCTCTGTTTTTGAGAATGGGGAAATGCATTGTCATCCATTCCAAGCTATGGGGAGATGCAGTCATCCATTCCAAGCTACACTTTCCGTAGCTTTAATTTAGCAAATAATTTCACACTTGAAAGCACATTTACAATACACGTTTAATAATAAAAATTGTAAAAATTTTAAAATAAATTTATAAACAGAAATTTTAGTTGAAATCCCTCTCAAATGTATATATTTGAGACGTAGCAAAGCATTCGACTCAATATATTAATCAATAAAGCAAGTCATATATAGCGTGACATTGTTTTATAAGCTTATAAATACACACAGAGAGAGATATTAATGGATTGATTAAAAATGATTATTTATAATACTCTTCTGTCACTGATTTAGTTATCTTAATTAGAGTTATTTTAAGTGTTGTTATATCTAGTCACATACATATGTAATTATATTGTTAGACTACATCTATACGATTCAGCATAATAGAAAATTGTAGAGATTTAGAGGTAGCAGATTTAAAATAATTTTTTTCTCGATTAATATAAGAAGGCTAAATTTTGCTTTACAATTAGCATTTATTTAATAAGAATAAAGATGTAAATGCAAATTTACGAATTATCGCTAAAATTAAGGAATTGACAGTCTAAAATTTAAACAGAAATTTAATTTCTCTTGTGGCTAACTGTCAATTGATACATATTTTTTTATTGTCAAAATTACTTTAGCAAAGTGTTAATTAGATTTAGAATAACTGCTAAATTTTATTATCTTTTGATAATTACGGTATGACTAAAGATGCTTGTAATTTTGAAATTGGTTATTGTCTTTACAAAAATAATACTAGCTTTGTTTGCACAAAAGTATTATATATATCGTAATTTTGTGATGTTATCCTAAATTATAACATCTCTTTATTAAAGATCTTAGTAAATGTTTCTCATGCTTCTCAAGATTGTTTTAAGAAAATAGTGATAACAAGCAATGACATAGAGTACCGATGATGATCAAATGCTGTTATTTTGTCGTAGTACCCGGCTGCCAAATTACAAGTCGTCTTCAGATAGAAACATACTAATTTATGATATATAGTGAACTTTCATGATCTCAAAAGCAGCATTCCTTTTCATTTTTTTATGAATTCATTCCTTTATATATATATATACTTAAAAGGTCATTGAGAAATCATGATTCCGACAAATATTTATTAGCATGTACATTTTTCCGAATTTGAAAATGACATTATTCTGTATATATATCAGGAGTCCATTCCCTTGTGCCTTGGCACAAACAATTCATTTTTTTACTATTATTTTATACACGCTCATCATTGTTATGGAGGCTTATATAATTCTGTCAGATAAATCAGCATTTGATGAAATTAAATCTAGAAGAACATTTATCTAACATTAATTTAAATACAGAATTACATAACATTAATTTCAATAGTTACATTTATATATTTTAATATCACTTCAGTTATTATTTTCTTCAAAAGGCACACGAATAAAATAAAATGCTGAAGTGTTCAAAATTAGTATAGAGAGTATAGAAGAACATTAAATAAATAAAAAAAGAAAACTGAAGCTTTTCGCA
Organism: Epiperipatus broadwayi; assembly: GCA_028023455.1. Taxonomy (NCBI): domain Eukaryota; kingdom Metazoa; phylum Onychophora; class Udeonychophora; order Euonychophora; family Peripatidae; genus Epiperipatus; species Epiperipatus broadwayi. The sequence goes on along the minus strand of JAQFVV010006719.1, from coordinate 331,618 downwards.
ACTTTCAATCTCAGTAATAAAAACTGTAGTTTATATTTTAACAACTTAAAATAAATATAGAAGAACATTTATTATAATGCTGAAAGTTTCATAAAGACTGTACAAAAACATTTATGTAATACAATAAGTCTACATTTTACCAACTTAAAATAATCCCAAATTATTATTTCATTATTGTTTTGAATAGACAAAAAAAATTGCTGAAAGATTCAAATATCTTAAGCTTTCCCTAACTTTCAATCTCACTAATAAAGACTATAAAAGAACCTTTATTTAACACAATGACATTAATTCAAATACAGAATTACATTTCTTTTTTTAAAAAATGAAAATAACTGTTCTATAAAATTACTTGAAAAATAAGAATTTAAAATAATTCTGTCTTAATGTGTTACATAAAACCATCAGTTCTGTCATTTATGATTTTATATAAAGAAAGTAGATATATGATCTTTTCTCAATTTGATATTCATTTTTAAAAATTATTTTATTCCCAACTTTTACTTTTTCTTATTACTAATGCTCCGGTATTCTGACAGATTTCTTTTTCTCACTAGATCTAAACTTTCATTTTGATACTAAACCATTCTTAGAATATAATAAATTTGACCTCATTCAATAGATATTTTTGTTTAGAAATTAAATAAATTTAAAAAAAATCACATTTTGTTTTTGGAATTGTTTTAAAAATTAGATTTTATGCAAAACAAAATGTTGCCACATCATCAACTTTCAGGTGGAGCTGATTCAATTTGCAAAGTGAATCAAATCTTTGTTTGATGTCTGTTTTAAATATCTGAATGAATTATTTTTAACATAAACTAAATCTATTGATTTATGTTTTAAAAATTCAAATTTTTTTTTATTATGATATCGTTAAATATAACAATCTGCTGAGTGACCCCATTTTTAGATAGCTGTGTTTTCCATGACTGAAATCTCTATTGTAACAATATTCAGAAGAATATATTCTTTTATATTTAAAAATAAAACCTTTCTATAAAAAATAAATATATAATAATATTTATTTTTGATTTTTAATAATTATTACACAATTACGATACAAATATAATCATAAACTTTTCCAAAAAACTCAAGTTTTTAGACCATCATAATATTTTCTCAGTGAACATAATATTCCCTCGAAGCATGCATGCACAGTTCAAGTCACCAAATATACAATGTCTACTTATCATTGCATGATTTCAGTTACCTTGACATACAGATTATTTGATTTTCATATCATCTTTTGAATTTTTTTTAAAATTAAAATATTAGAAAATAAATATATGTGAATTTTAAAACCATAAAAAACAAAGCTTCATAAAATTTTCAGCAAAGGGCAAAAGATGCAAATTTCATTTTTAGAAATCTCAGATGAAGTTCAATCATTTTGCAATAAGAGCCGGTTAAAAGTCTTACATTAAGAAAAAAAACACTATATTTTCAGAGACCAATTGAAGCCTAAAATCTATCCAAAGCAAATAATTGTCAATTTTATTTTATTTACTTGTTTATACAATCAAAACATTTAAATAAATTACTTTTATGATACTTAGTGATTAGATAAGATTATTGAAAAAGCAATCTTGTCTAATTATTACACTTAATATTGGGGTGGGTGGGTTAATTTATGTAATTACTATCATATTAAAATGATATCGATTGTACTTACATAAATCGTTATAATGTTAGAATTGTATTGTATACTGTAATATTTCATTGAATAGTCTTAAATGTTTTTTATCTATAAAGTACGTGAAATGTCAAGAAATGATTGATCACTATTAAAATCAATTTAGTGTTAATTGTTGTTCGTCACATCTTTAGACATATAGTATACAGGGGCAAAACTCTCCATACAGTTGTGTCACTCATTGCAAGCCAGAGTAATCAATGGATGCAGGAACGTTTGTGATGCTACTGTATGGAGAGCTGTGCCTCTGTGTAAACATCTTGTGTAAGCATAAAGAACAGTAATCATGTGATGTTTAGATAGAAAGTACCAATGTTAATTCTAAGAAAGAATGCAAGTGTTATTAAACGAATCAAAATTTAATAAAGATAAAATTGATGAAGATAAAAGTGATAAATATTGACTTAATTGAACATAAATTCATATCTAAAATAATACAGCAATGATTTTAAAAATTACTCATGGCAAACTATGAAAATATAAAGTGCACCATCAGCCGAAATCCCCCAAAATTGATTATTTATGCTAAAGTTAAACATCTTACTTTTGTCACTATTATTTTTAGATTTATGTAAATAGGGATATATCATGGGCTTTGGGAACATTTATATTTTAGAGGTCCTTATTTATCATAAGTCCCAAAATTATTATTTTAAAAATATTGGCATCAGGATGGGATTTGGATTTTAATCATCAGATTTTCAATGATATGGATGGCTGAAAAGTTGGAGGTTGGAGTAGATTGAAGCCTGTCCATTAAAGTGTGAAGATTTGCTATCTTAATATAAACTGAGCACTGATTATATATATGTGTGGGAGATGATCATCTGGACCAACTGATGAGTGCTGGTTTAGCTCGAAATATGTATATTGGTGATTATTTATCTTTTCTACATGTGTGTGGTCATGTATCAGTTGTATGAGATAGTGTGGATAGTTGAAGAGTGCTTGAAAGTCTGAGTTCAAATCCCCTTTATTTATTTTAAAAATAAAATATACAGAATAATATAATTATGAATGATCTATATGACCAATGAATGTTATTTAATTTGTAAGCAATATATTGTTTTTTGAGAGATGAGAAAGTCTGATTATGTTTGTAAATTAATTATCCTGAAATAGTAACTTTTTAAGGTATATAACAAAGATGCAGTATAAACTTTGTTAACAAAATAAAGTGTAGGACTATTTTTATGTAATAACTAAAGATATGTTCAACTGGGGAGTTATTAGGGCAGTATCAATTCCTCTTAATAGTCCTAAGACTAAACTACTTTATCTAGTGCCTAAAACAGCCTTTTCTCTGTTGAGTTTAATTATAAGAGGAAATTCTTTTATATTTCTAATCCAAGTTGTTATATGTATTCTAAACTCAGACAACTATTTTCATAATGATGGGGATTAAAAATATTTGTCTGGTTTTAAAATCGTAACTTATATTAGAAATGAAAGTGGATCTTTTATTTCTAATTAAACTCAGTACAATAGTTATTACTGAGAACTGTTTAAAATTAGAACTGACAATAATAGCTAATAGTTTTTTAGCAACACAAATATTAAATATATCTAGTTATTACAGGGAAATTGTTCCACATGTTACTTTAAACGGTTAATTTAACATAAACTTTACATTTAATAATAAACTATATATATATATTTACCTTGCCAATAGGACGATGATCCCTAGAAAACATGACAAGTCCCTAAATGGGGCTATACTGTTACCTTCTCTAGGTACAATTTGATACTCTTATTTATTTTTAAGTTATGTTTACTTAGTATTAGCAATTATGAGACCCACTTATCCCATTAACAAGATTACATACTCTTTAACATTAAACAAATACTGAAGTATCTGTTTAATGGCATAAGAATACTAAGATAGCCCTTCCTTATTAAATATCTAAATATTCCCATGACTAACAATAATACTTAAATAATATAGTAAAACATCTATAATTATTAAATTTAAGTTAACCTAATTAATAAGTTATCATATTATTGTTTATTAATCTTTTATTATTATTATTTTTATAGAATTATAATTAAGAATAACCATAATAGTAATATTATGCTAAGAAGATCTTAGGATTATCATTGATTTTTAATTAGCTATTTATTCCACCTATAAGATATAAAGAGGGATTTTACTTAACTCTATAAGTAGTTTCTTAATGAAGAAAAGACTTATAACCTTAATCTATAATTAAAATTATATTACTCCTTTATCTTTATGTTCTCTACTACTTAATAATAAATCATTATTGTTTTCAAAATTGTAATTATAATTTATAACTCTAAATAATAACTAATTAATACGCTGCTTTCCTATAAATAAACATACTTTAATAAATTTGCAATATATTTTAGTAATAACTTATGTGATCAAGGCAGTTTGCAATAATTTAAGATCTCTTTTAAGAAATGTTTTCTCAAATGATTGTTATGAATTATCTGGTATTGGATTAATTTCTTATTCAAGTTTCAAACTGTATGCTTTTGTTCGTGTGTACATTATAATTAAGATTCTTTGAAGATGGTTTAGTAATGATGATTCTAACAAAAGAAAGGCAACTCTAGATACCTAGTTTAATTTTTAAAATCTTAACTTTAATAACATCTTATTTACAAATTCTCAATAATTAATTTTAACTAATAAATGAATTAACATATAACAATATAAAAATTATATATCAATATAATACAATAATATATATAAACATTTTAACATTTCTATTCCCTTTAATTACAATGAGATATTTAAAATAAAAATAAAAACCTCCTTGCTCATACAATATGGTGTTGCTGTGATCTTTAACTTTATTTCTTATGTCACAAAATCATGTGTATTTATTAAATAATTAATTCTTTTTTTATGGATTTGATTTCCACTCATTACCTCTTATAGATTATGCTTTAAACTATAAGAAGAATTAAAATATGGATTATTGTTTTATTTCTTAACTAAAATAATTTCATTATAATATTATGAAATATTACATATTTGTCTGTATTTATATTTTATGATATTTAGCATTTGATCCTTCTTTTACTTTTTACTCAGAAGATATTCTGATCTTTTTACTCAGAAGATATTCTGATCTCACACTCAATTTTCCTATGGTCTTATTATCAAACTCTATAATAAAATACAACAAATGAAACTTTTATACTGTATACTATCAAATATGACCACTTATCTCTTCCTGTACTAATTTACTTTTACAATTTATGATATTAAGCTAAATGTTGATAGGACCACTCTGGTGCATCCTAAAATTAAAAAAAAATATCTTCATTTTATCTAATAACTCAGATATTAACTTCCTATTTCCAATTTATACCTGTTTCATATCTTATAAAGAATTATAAACTAACATTAGCTATAACTCTATTACAATTATATTAAAGCATTAATAGTTAAACTTAAGATCAGACTTTAAATATCACTATCATTTTTAATATTATATTCGAACACAAACGTATTACCTCTTCGTATAATACATATATGTAACCACCTTCATGTGCATCTTTCACTAGCTCATTGTTCATATACATTTATTTTAGTTATCAAACAATATTTAATAAAATAAAACTTTAAATAATTAATTGCATAGATAAACAAATCAAATCAGTTATTAATTTATTTTTCTATTGACTTATCCCCCCATATTGATAACGATTATCTTAAAGTATGAAATTAAACTATATACAAACATTATGTTACAAGTTTTTTTTAAATTACAAGTTCGTCATTAAAAAAAACTTTTAATTTTTTAATGGTATTCCAATCGTTCCCAATGCTTCAAACTTGTTACAGCATCAACACCCCTGCCAATTATGCTCCTCTTGTTATCATAAGAATATCACAAAATTATAGAATTCCAATGTAACCCGATTATTAACAATTTCTGGGTTGTTTTTTTTTTTCCATTGACAATTTTAATAAATAATTTCTTCATTTTCTGAGCAGACTGCTATGATTTATTAGAAGTATAAATATAATCTTCATTTAACATTTTCCTTTTACATTTGCCTTGTATTACATCCATATATCCTTCTAACTTTTAATCCTTCATTTAACATATATATATAACTCATCATAAAATTGTATTATACATGAAAATTATACTAAAACTAATAAAGATCCATTTATATCTTTTATCAATGAAATTTTCATTCAGATAAACTTTTATCTGTTCTCTTATCATACTAGATCCATTTTTCCATACACAAATCTTTCCATTATTATTCATTATTACTTTATTTTGAATTATCTTTAAAAATGTTCACTTAACTTTGTTATAAATAATTTTTTTTTATTCTGCCATCGATTCCAATTTAATTTTACACAACTGTTTTGATAGTTAAAATGCATAAATATTTTATCTTGCTTATTAATCAAATTATGTAAGAACATAATACTCCAAGTGTTTTCCTTAAGTTTAGGTATTACTTGACAACCCTTTGGCATAAATTACTTTTCCCTTTCATTCTTCCAATATTTCTCCTAATACAATGACTCCAAGAGACTTTGATAAAATTATTAAATTGTTGAGTTTATTAGCGAAGACTTAACTTTGTTTTATGCTTTCACGCTAACAAAAAACTTTATAATATAGTTTTAAATTCTTAAGTAGATCATAATGAATTACTTGTTTTTAAAATAATAATATTTAAAAAATTTTAAGCAAACTTTTTAAAAACAAACCAAGTTCCTTGTTCTCCCGATCTGTAATCTTTTTTTTTTTCTATCTTAAGTTTTTCCCCCAATTTTTTTTTTTAAAATTATCGTTTGCCTCTTTGTTAATTTATTCCAAATTGTGCTTTCTCATTGGTTAATTCTTCTACTCGCTAGTTACATTTAGTTTAACTATTTTTAAAAACAAATATCTTTTAAAATATTTCTCAAAAAAAAAAAAACAATAACTTTTAGGATCTGAAGAAAAATACAATTTGCTTTAAATTGATTTAAATCGTTTTGATTTTATTTCTATACAGACTAAATCTGAGAGTATTTTTGATGAAATTTTAATCACAAAATTCATAAACTAAATAGTATTTATTTATTTTGGATCATAAATTAAGATTTCACCGGAAATAATCATTACTTTAATACTAGATGAACATAGACATAATTATCTATCTATATAATGCATATTTTTATTTATAAGATTAGATTTGAACTTCATTACAATTTTAAATATTATCAAATGATTATATTATCAAATATTATTAATTTATATTTTATTTTATCTTTTATATACTTTTGAAAATAAATATTGTACCCAGGATTTATAGCATTTATACTACTTTAAAATAATTAAACCCTTTTTCAAATCCTATGATAACGAAAATGACTTAGTTTTCATAGTTTAATAAGTAAATATTTTTTGACTGTATAAAATTCAAAATTGTACATCTTAAAATTTATTCCTAATTTGATGATGGGGTGTACCATTAAAAGGGTTCAATATATATATATTTGTATTTTATATTATATATGTCCACACAGCTATCATGATACATAGAAACATAATGTACAAATTAATTTCACAAACATAAAAACAAAAAAAAAACTTGCAAATACATATTATAACTTGTAGTAATAGTAACAAGTCAGAAGTCACATGACTTATATATAGCACGCTCTTAACTTTACATATTATAACTTGATTATGTGCAAAATTTGATATATATTTTCTTATACCATGTTAAAAAGTGTTAATTTAAATACATTTTGATATTCTGCTTCTATTCTTTAAAATTATTTATTTGTATAGTCAGTTTAATTTAATTTAATTTTATAGTATAATTTTTGAATAAATTTTAAATTTACATTGCATTTAATTGTCTTTTAATTTTAACAAACAGAACTAACTATTAATAAAGAAAAAAAAAAACTAATTAAAATGTTTATGAAAATTACAAAACTAAAAAGATTTTTATATTTATAATTGTTTTTATAAAATCAATGTAAACTACAAATAATGTGTCTGTGTATAAATAATACCTAAAATATAAGAATCATGATTACTTTTAATTTAAACCATTGCATAATAAATATCTGCAGAAGCAGTTTCAATTACTATAATGTAATCTTTTTCACCTGTTTTTAACATTAACTATTATAATGCAATACATGAATTAATCTTAGAAGTAAAAGCAGAAGTGGATTGTTATAGTAATTGAAAGTGCTTCTGTATGTTTATTATTTTCATCATATAACTGTAAAAACATTAAATATAGTATATATATATATATATTAAATCTTAAAAATTTATTATATATATATATAAAGAAAATTCTATCATATCTAATATCTATCTCTCTGTTTTTCTGTAAATTAATAAAAATTATTGGAATAGTGAAAAATAATTATATATCTTATTTGAAAAAGCTTAATATAAATAATCATGAATTTAAATACCTAAGTTTAATGAAATTATTTATACATCCATAATTCTGGAAGAAATATTTGTCTAGGGCACAATGCAAGTTTTTTCCCCATCCATCATACCTTAAGGTTGTTCTTTTTTTTCTTATACTATTTTTTTAATGGGTAAATAGTATTGAGAATGGCTTTGGAGAAATTTTGTTTAATAAAACAGATAATTAGATAATATACTTTAGAATTTTTTTTTTTTTTAAGTAAATAAAAAATAAAAATATATAATTAAAGAATATATTTTCAACTTTTATTTTTATCTAAAGAATATTATGCTTAGCATGAATTAGTCATAAATTTTTTAAATAATACAAATTTAAAATTTTTTGTAATTGCTAAAAAAATATTTTTCAAGTTTATTTTTTCCTAGACATCTACTGACTAAACATGTAATAATGGAACAATTTTTATTTATTGTAATAAATTAATAAATGGGCAAATTTGAAGATACTTTCAAGGAATGAATTATAGAATTGTAAAATCTGTATTCTTTTATTACTAAGTACAATATAAATCTAACAATTTTACCAAGATGCCATATATTTTATATGAGTTACTAATTGTGTCCATAGGATTTTAAATTCATTACTTGTGTAGAGAAGCTTTATATGTGGAATGGCTTTTAAGGAGAAATTTAATCAGATGATGTAATATGCATAACATTATCATTATCCACTTATTTTAAAACAAGAGAATCTATCAATTGTCTGAATTTGGCACTATTGTGTTAGAAGATTGTACATTTGTTTGTAGCCAATTTTTACATTGAATGAAAATGGTCTTTCCAAATGCAGAGACATTGATTATGCCAAAAAGACTCCATGATATTGTTTTCCAAATCATGACATGTTCTGCATTAAGAAATGATTGTTTGTTGGCAGACTTCTTAAGATGTTTATCAGACATAACTTTTCCAGTTGTAGTCAGTGTTTAACATGATGCTTTGTTTGATAATAAAGAGTTCTGGTCATTCATTGTTTAGTTTTTAAGCTTGTGATACTGCTTCTTTTTATTACTAGCATTCATGTGAGACAAGATGTGGAGAGATCATTGTAAATGTCTAATTGTGAAGATCGTGATAAATTGTTTTAGTCAATACTGGAATGTTCTTATGCATAATGATCTCTAGAATTATTTGTTCTACTGTAGTTTTGCATTTTTTGTCAGTCTTTTTTTATTTTTTTATAAGCATTCATATTATGTAAAAGTTCTTTTAATAAACTTCCAATTGAAAAAAAAACTTATATTTTATGAGGCAATAAAACTTTTTATCATACCATTCTATAATTATTCAGTCATAATTGTGTGAATTAATGGTGAAAGCAGATATGAACAATAAGTTTGCATCTGTAAGTAATGGAATCTCTTGTTGTATTTTCTGCCACAACCTTCAAAATATAATTTAATTATTTTAAGAAAAATTAATATGATCACATACTCGTTGTTCATATTAGTTCTTATTATTATATTTTAAATAAAAATTGATTTATATGCTAACATGTACAAGTATATAAATTCTACTTATGTAATTATTGCATTAATAAAACTTAATTGCACTGTTTTTGAGTATATTTTGGAATGTTGCTTTCAGTTTTTGTAGTTTTAAATGATGCTATTTCAGCTTATAGTATTTATACTGTTGATGAAGAAATATTTGGCAAAATTGGTCAGAAGCATGAGATATTAAATGAGCTCTAATCTGTTTTTTTATTATTATTTATTAAGTTTAACAAGATCAAGCATAAGCCTATTGCCCCTCTCCCCAGATACTTATATAACTATTTTTTATATATTTTAAAAAAGCTTCAAAATTAGAAAATCAATTTGTGAATTATCCAAACCCATTAAAGATTGATTTCGTTTTTACATATCTTTTAAATAACTATGTTAATATTAATTACATCGAAAAGGGGTGAAGTACTCATTTTGATCAACTGGTACTAATTGGGTATTTCACGAATATATTTAACATTCAATACTGCAATATATTTAACATTCAATACTGGCATGACCAAATCATACACTCTAGTATTTAACACTTAAACTTTTTTTTTTTTTTATCAATAAGGGCATGATTACATTTCCTGGTCATCCAAATTGCCCTAGGCTAATAGAAGTTTATTGTTATTAGTTATATTTGTTTGGGAAATTCTTGATGGCTTTTATTGTTTTCTATGGGTGCCAATGCCAGTGACAGTTCACTGAACACCTGTATTCAGTTTATAGTTACTCATATTAAGCTAGGAGCTTCACATTTCTATTTAGAAAGTAATTAAATTGCATATATAAGTGTTCATTCACTAAGATAATAAAATTAAAGAGATTGCTGGTTCTAACTTTTAAATTATTTTAATCAATAAATAATAAAAAAAAACAATCTAAACTAATGATTAATTCTAACTGCCTTTAAAGTTTTAATAAGATATTGTTGTATTTTGTAAAAAATGAATGCAAGTTTGTGCACTCCAGAAAAACTAGAATTTATTCGAAAGGTTGTTTTTAGATCACGCACTGATAACTGAGGAATTTAATTAAGGCATTAACGTAATGGCGAACATTAATTCCAAGAAATATTTGCTGATTGCAAATATTTCTAGATAAAAGACGTTACCTTATTGGACAATGGAATTAATTGCTGCAGTTATCAGAAAGCTATAAAAAGACTATATAACAACTATGCAGGGCAGTATTTGAGTAGACATATCTTGCGTCAGTGCTTGCAGTTGATGACCAGCGCCCAGTGGAAATGTGGTCCACGGATATAGCTGAAAGAGCCCATACAGATGGGAAGACCACAGCTGAGATATTGAGAGTATCCATTGCAAGAGAACAGCGTAGGAATTGTGAATTACTCTCGTTGAGAAAGAAGAGATCAACATAGTGAATACAGAGTGTATTCAGTGAATTCGAGCAGAGCATTCGTTGCAAGAGAACAGCGTGGGAATTGCGAATTACCCTCGTTGAGAAAGAAGAGATCAACATCATGAATACAGAGTGTATTCATTGAATTCGAGCAGAGCATCTGTTGCAAGAGAACAGCGTGGGAATTGAACATTAGCAAACTGTAGAGATAGAGTGTTGCAGACTATTCGCTATTCAGACTACGTAAAATATTGTGTCTTTCATTGTATATATTTATTTGCTGACCGCACAGTCATACTTGCGGATATAACATATATATATATTGATACATACAGATTAATTAATCTGATTTATTAATAGTTTCATAAAGAGAACAAATATCTAACACAAAATAAATATAATTTATCAAGATTAGATATAAATTTTATGGATAAGATCTCTTAAAATCGAAGTGTTTATTCTTTTAACAATGTTCTACTAAGAATTTCATAAATGTTTTAATAAGCAGAGAGTTATTAAGTTTTTACTCTCTTACTGAAATAGTTTTTTAGTTTCTGGCTTCCAGAATACAGTTTTAAGATATGTACTATGATCATGGATTTGCATTTCAAAATCTAGTGTATGGGTTCCTTGATTTGGTGTTTCTACATGTACATGTAAATATGGAGATCTTTGGTGTAACACATATAGGGTGGCAAATATCAAATAGTACTATGGCAACATGCTTAGCAAGTATAATCAGCAGACATGTAGGGAATCTTGCCAAACATTTTCTCTTCCACTCCACCCAAGACAAAAGTTTTTTCTTGATTACACATATTGCTAATGTTCCACTATATATATATATTGTAACGGTCAGGTTTGTACATTTGTTCAACAGACTGAGAGTCCAAGCCAGAGAACCAAAAGCTGACCAAGTCGGGATAGTAATACCCTATGGCTGATCATACCCTAACTCTCTCACTTGTGCTTCCAAGACAACCCATCGTGAATGACATGCCTGAAGTTACACTCGATATCTTTTTGATCACACACTCGATATCTCTTTGATCACGTTCCAGCAATAGCAAAGCAGTAAAACATGAGACATTCCCCCTTATTACATATTCTATTATATAACTTAACTAGTGATTCATAAGATAATGAGCAAGTAATGAGACTGAGACAAATCTATATTTCATAAATTTAATATAACATTTAATAAATACTAAAGCATAGTAACTGGTGTACATGCAGGTGAGTGGATTCTCTGGGTTATAAAATAATAGTACAAAGCAATGAGTGGATTCTCAGGATTATAAAACAATATTACAAAGCAATGAGTGGATTCTCAGGATTATAAAATAATATTGCAAAGCAGTGAGTGGATTCTCAGGGTTATAAAATAATATTACAAAGCATTGAGTGGATTCTCAAGTTTATAAAATAATATTACAAAGGAAGGAGTGGATTCTCTAGGTTATAAAATAATATTATAAAGCAATGAGTGGATTCTCAGGGTTATAAAATATTACAAAGCAATGGACTTTTTAATAAGCTTATGTCATCTTTCATGTTCTAATTCATGCTATATGTTCTATATATTTGAAATCGGTTATAGTTAGCTAGAGTGATCGATTTATTGATAAATGATAGAGATTATATTATTATTAAGTTTAAGGTTATATCATTATTACTAAGTTTAAGATTATATTATAATTACTAAGTTTAAGATTATATTATTAATGCATTTAAAATCATATTATAGAGACATTTGTGTGATATATAATTGTTATACAGATAAACGCATTAACTCAGATTCGGATCAAAGCTGAAATTACTTTCTAGGGAAACTGAATTGAAATGTGGTGGCAGTTGAACGTCAGATTCTAGGGCATTTATAAACTATAGTATCAGATAAATGCGACTCGAATGCATTCTTAATGGGGTTTATTACCTAGTAAACGGTTCCCTAACCGATCTGCTTGCTATAATGGAAGAAGCCTTTTTATTTAGAACAGAAGATTGGCTTATGAGCCCTTTGGAAACGCTTTGGTTCCATTATATACGAATAACTGTCACATTTGCCTAAACTTTCGAGGCGTGACTGGACGTGGGAACAATCTTGAGATGGGCCATTATATAGACATAGCAAGTAGATATGCATCTTTATGCAAATTAGCAATACATTCGCAATGCTAAATTAATATTTTATAAATTAATTACGACAAAATCTTAGCTTCTTCGGTGCTACTCCCACCGGTCAGTTCATAAATGAGCTTATTAAATTATATGATAAAGGTGATAATGAGAATCTGATCTAAGGTTTCTCTGCATAGCTACTGTTCGCTAATTCGAAGTTATAGCAAACTTAAGATTTTTTAGAACTGGGAACATTAGTTATATGTCTTCATAACTACATCTAATATCAAACTGATTTTTAAATAATAAAATAAGAGTTATAAAATAGCTCACGCAAATTATTGATTTTTAAATAAATTACTCATCCCAAATAACTCGTCAAAATAGACCTTACTAATAATGCAAAATGTTTTAAATAGCGAATGCAAAACTACATTTTAAATAGCTTGCGTAAAATATACTTTTTCAAATAACTGGCAAAATACATATTTTAAAACACTTACGCAAATGTAATTCCTAAATAATCTGGGCACAATCTGCATTTTAAATAATATACGCAATATATACATTTTAACTAACTTTAGCAAACCTTTTCATTTTAGATAACTTGAGGAAAAGATGCGTTTTAAATAGTATACGGTAAATATACATTTTAAATAACTTTAGCAAAAACATTTTCATTTTCAATAACTTGCGAAAAAGATGCGTTTTAAATAATATACGCAAAAATACATTTTTAAATAACTTTAGTAAAAAAATTTAAATAACTTGTTCGGGCATTATAAGTACCGATTCACTCTAGCACAAATATAATTCAGAAAAGAGTCTTAGCTATATTCTTTATATTGCAATACTCCGATATAATAAAAGTGATTGCTCACTCCCCCCCCCCCCCCCGATAATTTATTAACACACCAGACTCTGTTCTGATAAAAACACAGCATAAATCAATAAACATGAACTTAAAACTAAAGATAGATGACTTAAGAATAAATTGCATAAAACGATCAATAAGATGATAATTTAGAAATAAGAATTTGTTGTATGGTTTTATAGAAAATAGGTTATTTAGGATTATTTAAAATTATTAATGATCAAGCAAGAATTTTGAGAGTTCTAAGATTTAAATAAATTTAAGATAAACATTTTAGTGGAACATTTAGAAAATATAATTAATTATGTGATTTATTTGTTAGCTAGCTTTCATTTAGGGTACGTTTTAGTTATGAAATTTAATATTTGGCAGAAAGGATTTACTGGAAAGTCTTTAAGGCATTGTTCGATAGGCTTCTCTCTCTATTCAGTCAGGCTGGGCTTCTCTTAGGTTTTAGTCTGGATGTAGCTTCGCAAATTTATTTCTGTGGCAACTTTCCCCATTTCTCTGGTCAGGAACTCTCTGGTCTTTCAGGTACAGCTTCTTTCTTACTGTGCTGGGCATGGTTGAGGTCTTCTCTTATCGGTAGCCGCTCGTGGAAGAGCAAACGGCTGTCTCTTTGTCTTCTAGCCAACGGTCATCTTTATAGCAGTTTGGATGGTGGTTTTTTAAGATTCAGCTTTCTTAACGACAGAAGCAGTTTTTTTATTTAACTTCAGCTCTGGTCTTCGGATATAATTTTGGCAGCAAGCACAATTTTCATAGCAACAGCAACAGGAAAAATTAACACGGATGATGATGGATGGATGGAAGAGGGCCCTTGATGGCTATTTTGGCCCTTTTTATACTGTATTTTTACAGCAGAATTGGATTATATTTTGACTAACAGAAAATACATATTTCAAGATTGTAATGTTCTTAATAAATTTAACACAGGAAGTGATCATCGATTAGTAAGATATAAGTTACGTGTTAATGTAAAACTAGAGAGACAAAAATTATTAAGAAAAACAATATTTACAGTTGATATTCCTAATCTTCAGAAACATTCTAATGAATTTAAATTAGAACTTACAAATAGGTTTCAAGTGTTAGGAGATTTTGAACGTGATACAGATTTGAATGAAATTAATATGAAAATAACTGATACACTTTTAAAAACTGCAACAAACATAGCTGGTAGAAAAAAGCATCAATTGACTAATAAAATTTCTACTGAGACTAGAGAATTTATGAAGAAAAAAAGGAATATGAAGATATACAAAAATGATGTATTAAAAAGAATTGAATATCTCGAATTTTGTAAAATGGTACGGAAAAGAGTTGAAAATGATATAAGAAAGTATAACTGTGAAATAGCAAGGAAAGCTGTAGAAGAAAATAAAAGTCTCAAAAATGTTAAACAACATTTTGGTATTGGTAGGAAATTTATATCTGCAATAAGAAAAAAAGATGGAATTATTACTAAAAAGAGAGATGACATCATGAAATTGGTAGAAGATTTTTATCAAGAATTATATAATAATAAAGAACAAGTACCTCCTATATCTATTACATCTTCCGAATTGCCCAGAATTTTAAATGAAGAAGTGAGACATGCAATTAAGTGTATGAAGAAAGGAAAGCCTCCAGGAAATGATGGGCTTATAATTGATATATTAAAAGAAGCAGGTGAGGAAATAGAAATAATTTTAGCAAAGTTATATACCAAATGTCTAAATGATAAAGATGTACCGGATGATTGGAAGAATGCTGTAATAATATTAATATTTAAAAAAGGTGATAAAGAAGATATTAGAAATTACAGACCTATCAGCCTTTTATCAGTTTTATATAAAATTTTTACCAAGATAATTACAACTCGTCTACAGAGAACTTTGGATTTCCACCAACCAAGAGAACAAGCTGGATTTAAAAGTGGTTTTAGTACAATAGATCATATCCAGGTATTGAGAGAAGTCATAGAAAGGACAAACGAATATGAGTTGTCATTATGTTTTGGATCTGTAGATTATGAAAAGGCATTCGATTCTATACACATTTCTTCAGTGATTAAAGCATTGGATCATCAAGGTATAGATCCAGGATATTGTCATATTTTAAAGAATATTTATAAAAATGCAACAGCAACAATTGGATTACATAATGATACTGGAAAAATCAACATTGAGAAAGGTGTAAGACAAGGTGACTCCATACCTCCAAAACTCTTTACAGCAGTGCTGCAAGAAGTATTTTGTGGATTAAAATGGGAAACTAAAGGAGTGAAAGTAAATGGAGAGTATTTAAGTCATTTAGATTTCGCAGATGATGTAGTTGTTTTTGCAAATAATGCTTCAGAGCTGCAGGAAATGTTGCAGGAGTTAGCAGATGAAAGTAGAAAAGTAGGACTAAAGATAAATGTTAAAAAGACTAAAGTAATGTTTAATCGATTTGCTCAAAATATGAAAATAAAGATTGATTATGAAGAATTAGAAGAAATTAACAGTTACAAATATCTTGGTCAGATTATTAATACAGATGGAAACATAATGGAGGAAATTAATCATAGAATTAAACTTGGTTGGAGTGCTTTTGGTAGAAATAACTTGATACTAAAAGGAAATATGCCTATGTGTTTGAAAAGGATGGTTTTTAACAAATGTGTTTTACCAGTTCTTACTTATGGATCTGAGACTTGGACACTTAATAGAAGAGCAATACAGAGACTTCAGACCACTCAAAGGAGTATGGAGAGATGTATGTTGGGAGTAACAAGAAGAGATCAAAAACGCAATGTGTGGGTAAGACAACAAACAGGTGTTACTGACCTTATTGAAAAAATTAAAAGATTGAAATGGAGTTGGGCTGGACTAGATGGACAATAGAAATTTTAAACTGGATTCCAAGAGATTGTAAAAGACCCAGAAAGAGACCACATGTGAGATGGATGGATGAAATAAGAAAATGTGCATGGGTGTTGTGGAGAAGAGAAGCTAAAGTTCGGAGAAGATGGATTAAACTTGGAGAGACCTTCGTCCTGCAGTGGATTGATAATGGTTGATGATGATGATGATGTAATATATATTTAAATATTTTATAAATAATAGTTAATATTTATCTATGTGTTGATATGTATAAAATGAGATTATTGTATATTTATGTGAAGAAATGGTGTAATACAATTGTTTTTTAGGTTTGAAGAAGACTTCTAGGCAAAATCTGTTATAGGAAAATTAAATAAAGCATTGTAAACAGTATATTGGAGGAATATAGGTTTTTAAATGAAAACTCATTAAGTTGGGTTGTAATTAAATCTCTAAATGGCCAACAAAATAAAAATATGTTTTATAAAGAAAATTTACAGTTAATGGGTCTTGGAAAATATAAATAAAATGATTGCTGGAATTTTTACATAAAATGTTGAGGACATAACCCCCCCCCCCCCCCCAAAAAAAAGAATCTAATCTATCAAAAAAATAAGGAGGAACTTGTTATATATTGTAGGTCTCTTTTATAACAGAATATTGGAAGTGTAAAATAAACAAAAGCCACATAGCTTTATTGTTTGGGGGCATAAGAAGTTTGTGTGCCAAATCTACGAATATCAGAATTATCCTGAGATCTCCTGATTAGCCAAATCGCACAGGGTGATTGTGAGATGGAAAAATGAAAAGTCTATGAGAAATTGTTGTTCGTGAAAAAACAAATGTAATGGAATTGGTCTTGTCTCAGAAGTAAGATTAAAAAAAAACTTTGTACATATTATTTATGTAATAATCAATAAATTTTACTAGCGCAATGTTTAGATTGTAATTATATAGAAGGTAATCAACCTTCTTTCTAGTACTGTTAAATAGTCATATTAAAACTGTTAGAATACTCTTGCCCCAGTCATGAGATAGAGATTTTGAGAAAATAAGAACTACTGTCTTATTTTCAGTCTCAAATGCAATTATTAGTATCTAGAAATGAGAGTGTGAATATATAAATTGTTCACTGTAAATTCATTTCTTACATTAATAATCTTTTTAGAACTTAAACAAGGCAAAACTCTCCATATAGTAGTGCCAGCCAGAGTAATCAATGGATACCAGAAGGCTTGTGCATAAAATCCTTATCTAATGCCTACTCATCCAATATCCCCAGACTAGTTTCTGGCTTGTGACCTTCATCAGTGAGAAGCTTTGGATCTGAGAGCACTGCACCTAGATCTTAGGATCTAATGCAACCCTCCAGCAACCACCTTTTATATCTACTTAACTATAAAACTATGAGAATGAAATTGAAAACACAAAAATATTTTCAATCTAAGCTGGAGGGTTGCATTAGAACCTAAGATCTAGGTGCAGTGTTCTCAGATCCAAATATCCTCACTGATGAAGGCCACAAGCCAGAAATTTGTCTGGGAATATTGGATCAGTAGGCATTAGATAGGGATTTTATGCACAAGCCTTCTGGCATCCATCGATTACTTTGGTTCGCACAGGGTGGCACTACTTTATGGAGAGTTTTGCCTGTTTATAAACAATTATGTTCTAGTATAAGAGATGGTGATCATGTGATGCTTAATGGCTTATTAGAACTTATGAAATCATATAATTTATTTTGTGCCAATATTAGATGATGTCAAATTATGTAATAATCAATAAATTTTATTAGTGTAGTATTTATCTTGTAATTCTATAGAAGATAATCTTGCAATTTTAACATCACTGTTTAATGGCACTAGTGAGAAGGGATAATTACCTTCTATATAAATGTTATTTATATAAATGATCAAGATGGTGAGGTGGTAAACTATTTTACAATTATCAAGGAATTATATCACCTTTCATGCAACTGAAAACATGATGAAAAGTAGACATAATGGTTAAAAAAAATAAAAACAAAATTATTTGCATATTAATAGTTGATGAACAGAGTACTCTGTAAAGAACATTGTAGTAGATTATAATATAAAGATAGGAAAAGAGGAACTGTAATAAAAGGGATTAGAACTGGAAGCATATCATGGACATTTGACTCAACATGTAATGCAAATGACAATCTGATACATTTATTTGAAAGCACAGGTATAGAAACCTTTGAGATTGGAAATCCTAAATCATTTACAATGAAGACAATCTGACATTTTAATTGTTTTAAATCAGTGGGGTAGTATGTATGTTATGAAACACTTTTTTTTTTCCATATGTCATAGCATTGGCCGGGACGCGAACCCACACCTGTCTGCAACCAACTATTTGCTTGGAAGGCGGGTGCGATGATCTCTCGGTTAACATCGCTTGTTAATTAACTTTTTTTGTTAATTATTGCAACATATTAGAATTACTTATGTCAGTAATACAATGAGTATATAAAGTGTCTTCAACACGTTTACCCACAAAATGCAATAAAAGTGAATTGTATAATTTTTTTATCTTATGTATATTTTTAAATAGGATAGTGACGCAAATTAAACACCAAAATAACGGTAGTGTAAATGAATGCTCATAATATCTTCATCCAAAATAAATAGTATGTACTTCCATAGTTGGACAATTTTGTGGCACCAGAAATAATAAAGCGTACCTAATCAATGTATGTTTTTTGTTTTAATATATATATTCCAACTGTAATATATTGTACAGGCTTAAACCTGCATTTATATATGTAATATGTGCGGGATTCGAACTCAGACATTCACACGACCCACCAGTCTCAGTGCCATCTCATATTGCTGACCCACCTGATCACACACATGTTGAAAAGATAAATAATCACCAATATACATATTTCCAACTTTAGAAAATGAGAAGATAAAACGACCACCACTTGTAAATTACCTTTATATTTTTGTAAAATATAATAGTTAGACTCTAATATATTGTGTTTTTGTGATATACACAATTTATATATATCCTATGCACAACCTTCAAAACGCATTTCTAGAAAGAAAGAAAAAAGTTAAAGAAAGAAAAGAAATGGTACAACCAAAATAATTAACCATCTAATAATAATAAAAGGAAGTAAATGCGTTCTTGTGTGCTTATCTTTAAAAAGGCCAGATAATTTATATATTTGATGTGTGTGTATATACAAAAAGTTTATTTTACGTATATCATTTTTTATATATATAATCAAAATGTGTGTGTGCGCGCGCGTATTTACGCACATATGTTCATTTTCTTGTAAGCTATTTGTAATTGAGTCTTTTGAAGTAAATCAATGTGACATTTAAACAATTAGTTATTTTAAATATTGGCTAGTTTGAATTCATAGGTTGTAAAAATTATTCATTACTTTCCACTTATATAAACATTCTTTTGGTGCTTTATTGAAGTTAAAGAATGAGTACAAAATAATTAGAAAGACAAAAACAAGCTTTAGACCATAAGAGCACTATATAAATAGAAAAATGCCAACCATAGAAACACCCATTGTGTGATTAATTTTGTTTTTACAACAATCTTTCACTTGTAAAAAGGGGAATAATATATCGTTGAATTTGTACCAGGCTTTACAAATGATTTGTCCTAACTTAAGTTTTTTTCCATACTATTATTTATCACTTAAAGTTTATTTTAGTTAGAATTTTCATCATGTTAAAGCTATAAAGTTCTTAATTAGGACATTTCAAATATATTAAAAGAAATTACTCTAATATTATCTTAACATGTATATATCAACGACTTTTTTTTTAATGTATATGTTTAGACAGTAAAAATTATTTAAAAAACAACTAGTACAATGAAGTATATTAATTGCTACATGTCTTATTTATGTATCAAACAGAAAACTGATATATTTGAATGCCTATTTTTGGATAGATATTGTAATGATGTAAGAAGTTAAATCATTTTACGGTGGGTGATCTTATTATGAGAATTTAGTAAAATACGATATAGCTCTAAACATGAGATTCTAGGATTATGTTGAGGATTAAATTATCCCTAACAGTATCACTTGATTTATTAATTTGTTGAAGCTGCTTTGCCCAGAGAATATACGCTATATTAAGAACATACATTTGATAAAATACGTACTTTTTTTTTTTTAAGGAGGAGAAGCATTAGTACTATTAAATTATAAGAAAAAAATTCTTATTATAAGTTACACAATTTTCTGGTTTATCATCTTTAGCTATATAATATAAAATCATCCTGGAAATTAGAAGAACCATTAGTTACACAAATAATTTATTTAATACTTAATGACAATATATATATTTCTTTTACTCTACAGATGTATATAAGATGTTTGAGGGTCGTGTGAAAGTCTGAGTTCAAACCCCCCCCCATATATTACAAATTACAGTTAGCTTGCCTCATATCCAAGTACCATCACACATTCAGTAGTACTGTGACAGTTTGCTCATATCAGGTTTAATAACTTACAGTTTCTGGTTTAAACGCGAATATTATATTTGCAATCAAATATGAACAACTACTGATATCCAATGTTGCCTGGATATACTGCCAAATAGACTGTCAATGTATATTCAAGTACTCTTCTTTAATGAAAGCAATCTGATTTACTGAGAATCTTCAACTATTGGCCTGTTTCTGTAATTCAGGGGTCCCCAATCCTATGCCCATGGGCATCATGGCGCCTGCAGACCATTTTACGTGTGCCCGCCGCTATCTGAACACGATAAAAATTATTTATCTAGTACAAATAAATTTAATTTTTAAAATTTCTTATAAATTATTGCATTATATTGTAATCAAATGTTAAAATTTTATTTTTGAAATAAATATTTTTTTGTACATTATGTGTATTATTAACAATATCCAATTATCAATTTACATTGAAAAAGTAAATGGTGCCCGCCACCTGGCTGGTATTATAGAATGTGCTCTTAAGTGCAAAAAGTTGGGGGCTGCTGCTGTAATTGGTCATATATGGTCTATAGGTACGTTCATTAGTCTGTAGACATGAATGCTGAATCTGATCAACAAGATTATAATCTAAACAAGTTCATTATTTGAAAATAAGTCGAGCCATAATATAAAGCAGTAACAGAAAATTCAAAATCACACTAAGCATTTAGCCCAAACTCTGTCATACTATTATATAGAATTAACATTAGGTCAGCTAATACAGGTTTTAGTAAGCTCAATTTTATATTAACAGTAGATTCTTCTTTTGGTTCAAATGGGTTCTCAATGATGATAGTCAATCACCTGAAGCTAGATCTAGGATGTGTATATAGTATTATCATCTAACATCTACTAATTTCTCAAGTTTAGGAATAGACCATTATATAGTATAGTAAATACACCTTTTCACATTACTGCTAAAATTTTTGCTATATATTATATCCGATTGGATAGTGCATAATGTAGATTTTAATTGATTCCACATATGACTAGATTTTAATTGATTCCACATATGTCTATCTTCAGATTGTTCATTTTCTTTATTAATATCTGTTTTATCTAAATGTCATTCTTTGGATGTATCAGTAATAATTTCAAACTGTTATGAATTTTTATTACCTAATTAGACCAGGAACTATATTCTGATTGTGTTGCTTATGATATTTTGTTGATAATTTAGAGAATATTTTCTTCATATTGTTGTGCAATGGTGTTTCACAAAATGGGAAGGACACGTGCTATACTTTATCGAAGAAATGGAATTAGCATATTTGCATATCATTAAATGTAGTAGCAAGCTATGATTATGAAGGCAAGATCCTTTGAAAGCGCTCGTTTGTTTTTAGTTATCTATTTTATATTAACAATTTATAGCTTTTGGAAACAGTTGCGCCACACACGCACATGTGCTAGAACATTATTATCTATTTAATATCATTTGATTATATTTGATCAAAAGAAGTTATTGCATCATCAACTAATAAAACTGTTGCATGTTAGCAAAGTTAAACAGTAATGGACATGGTGTTTTCTGATTCTCCAAGAATCTTATGATGTTTTAAAATTTATGAAGTTTTAGTTAGGATTACTGCCCTACCAATAAATGCTTTCACTCAATGGTCGCAATGTCGCTACTGCATAGGATGCATGTTCAGTGAATTTGGTCTCATTGTTTTCAACTAATCTCCATATCTGAAGTTCCGAAGTTTCTTTATTCGGATTTGAGCAAAAAGAAACATTTTTGTGTAAACAATTAGTAATTGCAAAGCTTTATTATCTTTGAATAAGTAGCACCAATAGTATGTTATTCTTTTTACCTTCATTTAATATTTTTATGTCCAAGATTTTCAAAACAAAGCGATTGTTACGATATACAAATTGCTTTTATTTAAAATTTACTAACTACATATATATAAACAAAAAACGTAATAAAACTACGATTATTCATTTTTGTTTGTATGGGTTTTTTTTTAAACATTGTTAGCAATTAAATATTTTTTAAAAGGAAAATGGAAAGCAATATCTATTTCACAACAATTCTTTCTACTTTAAAAAAAAGAGAGTAAAAGCTCTATGTAAGACAATGATTGATTTTACTTTATTTAGTTGTCAGTAAATAACAAGCAGAAAATTACGTCAAGACTCTTGACGAAACATCATGTCCCAAGTTATTTAACTTTAAACAAAAAGAAATATATATATATAATAAATTAGCAAAGCAAAAAAAGGTTGTAAAAAAGAACTTTTCATGAAAAAGAAAAAACCGCAAAACATAAAAATACTGAAGAAGTAAATGTTCATTATAAAACAATACGTAAGCTAAATTTATTACATAAAGTTTAAGCCAATCAACTTACCATAGAAAGATTTACTTTAAATATATACATTTCAGATCAAAAAATGTATTATAAATACTTACCATGATTTATCTTTTCAACATATATTTGTTCAAGTGTATCAGTGTTATGAGATAGAGTGGTGGGTCGTGTGAAAGTCTGTGCTCATATACCCTATATATTAAAAATAAATCTACTATAGTCAGGTGTTCAGTAAATCATGCAAGATTTGATCACTCTTAGAAAAGATAAGAAACTATCATCTTTTGAAGGTTTTCCTCTATTAGTATGTTAAACTATAATGGATACTTGGGAGTTTTCAAGCAAACCAAGATGATACTCCGTATTTTTGATAAACTTACAGTTCCGAAGGCCTATAATCTACCGAAGATGTTAATTATTAAATTAAAACAAAATTAATAAATCGATTGATAATTTTTTTAAAAAAAGGAATAAATCTTATTAGCAGCTTTGTTGCAATTTATATATATATATATAGTTATAATGTGGGAAGTAATATGACACTCTTAACATTATCGTAGTTTGATTCAATTCAGTGTGTTTCTTTTTATCAGGCAGTTGTTTGTTTTTTTGATAAACTCTCATAATGATAAAAATTTTGGACATTCCTTCATAGAACGTGATGTAGTGGCCTATTTCCAAAGGTACGGGATCCTGCTTTCCTGAAAAGTGTGCATTACAGGTCACGATATGATTGCACGCCGCTAACATGAATAAAGTGTAAATATTATATATATATTGTGTCAATAAGGTAACCCCCCCCCCCCCCGAAAAAAAAGGGAAAAGAAACTGTAAATACTGCAATTAATTTTTTCCCAATCATTTATTTTTTTAAAAAAAATAACAGTATTAAAAATATAAAATATTAAATGTGACGTTTCCTAGCAGACATTTTTTGGGGGCACTCGATGCTGTGTCCCCAACTATGACAGGGTGACCAGCAAACAAACATAATAAACTCGACAGATATGTATTTAGCAATAACAATTTATTAACAATTAAGAAAAAAGAATTGCTATACGGATCTTTAATATAAATATAGTCTGCATTTGAGCGAGCCTAATTCACATGTTAATTATTGAATAGCAAATAATGTTTATACAGTTTAGGTATGCTATTATTCACGTTACCTTCACTACTGTCTACGGTCCTTATAGTACAACTCTCTAAGAGGCTCTTGAGGCATTCAAAATAATAATAAGACGAGGCAGTCTGTTAAAAGTACTAGTCGGCTTAAAGTCCTCCGATAATGATCTGCTGCTCTACAACTCGTGGAACAGTGGCACTAGCAGCAATCACAGAAAAAGTTCTCAGTCCCTTTTTCCTATCAATTTATAACGCTCTCTTTTTTTGTTTCCTTATCTTTTTCTGGAGTATTTTTGCTTCTGCTTTGTTCAACTATAATGAAATTTTTTTTAGGAATTTATTTTCATATAAGGTAATTTGTAAGGTCTATTCAATTAATTAATATATACATGAGTCTATGTTTATTTTGACCGTTTAATTTGAATATTTCTTTTCAACGATTTATTTAGCAGCATTCTTAAGTTTAAAATATTATTTAATATTTGCACCCGAAATTATAGATTTACCAAAAATACGGGTTACCACCTTGGTTTACATGAAAACTCATAAGCACCCTATAATGTTGTTATAAATCCAAAAGTTTATTAAAACTATGATTAAATAGAAGATTCTAAAAAAAAATATATTAAGAAAGTGCATAGAAAATAATCAAAAGTTAATGCTTGTTTTAAAAATAATCCTATGATCATAGGCTTGAAAAAATCAAGCCACAGTCCAAACACCAAACTAAGAAACCCAACTGTTTTGCACGTTTGAAATAATCCTATTATCATAGGCTTGAAAAAATCAAGCCAAAGTCCAAACACCAAACTAAGAAACCCATCTGTTTCGCATGTTTGAAATAATCCTATGGTCATAGGCTTGAAAAAATCAAGCCAAAGTCCAAACACCAAACTAAGAAACCCAACTGTTTCGCACGTTTGAAATAATCCTATGATCATAGGCTTGAAAAAAATCAAGCCAAAATCCAAACACCAAACTAAGAAACCCAACTGTTTTGCACGTTTGATTAACTTGAGACATTTCTTATTTCATCAGTTGGAAGTTGATGTAGGTTTCTTTAGATTTAAATGTCCTACGCATAGCACTAAGTGTGAAATATTATTTGATAGTAATATCCAACTGCTTAAAACTACTCAGTCTTCCTTTAGACAGATAATTTAAGTACGCATAAATTAGAAAAGATACTAGAAGCTTTTATAGAAAGAGGAGTTGAATTTAATATTAAACAGAAAATAAAATATGTCAATTAATGACAAATTGAAACACAGTCCTATTTTTTATGTCACTTATGAGTAACTTTGGACCATAGATTAATTTATTTTCTTTATCTATCCCATCCCAAAACAAAGGATATAAGACTTAATTTTATTGAATTCAAGGATAGCTAAAAAATGAAACCGTTAATTTTTAAAAATTATTTATATTTATTATGTTTATTTTAAAATTTTATTAGAATTGTTGTTTTTTGACTGTCCCTTAAAATATAAGACAAAAGAGATATATTCGAGTTGAAAATTATCAACATAAAAAATGGCCAAGATATAGTATATTATATAATAATTAAATATTCCCCCCTCTCATGTTCAATCAGTAGCCCCTTGAAAATGCATTTTTTGATTTCATTTAAATATATTAAAATTTATTAAGCGTAAGCAGATGATATAAAAATAACATGAAAGGCTGAAATCTTTAACAGATGCGCCTTAAAAATACTTATGTGGCAGCCAATCAGGTGTAATAATGACTGCACATGGAACTCTCAAATTCAAAACACAAAGCAGAGATTTTATGAGAAAAAGAGAAACCACTTTCTTTTCTACTTAAATTTATATATAAATAAGCCAGACTCAAGCATTTTGAACTAAGAGCGTGAAATCTCGTAAAATCTCTGCCTTGTGTTTTGAATTTGAGAGTTCCATGTGCAGTGATTATTACATCTGATTGGCTGTCACATAAGCATTTTTAAGGCACATCTGTTAAAAGTTTCAGCCTTTCACATTATTTTTAATTTCATTTAAATAAAACTGAATATAAGTTTTAAATATATAAATTTATAAACTATGAAAGGGAGTTAATATTTTTTTTTTCTGGTTAGTAATGTATAATGATCATCAATTTGTAACCATTATATTGATTTACAATTGACGACATTATATAATAGTGACTTCATCAATGAAAATGGTGACTTTGATACTAAAAATGTACTCATTCTGCAATACAAAATTTATTCATTATACAGTATTCAATATTATGTTTTGATTATATAATTAATGAACATCTGATTTTCATCTAGTCTTCATGCTAGACAATTAATGCATTCATTTAATGACTATAAAAACAAAAAAAAAATACCAATTTCATTCAATACAATAAGTCAGTGTTTCTCAAAGTGGGGTATAAGTACCCTTGGGGGTACATGCAGCATCTCTGGTGCCACAAGCAGCTTACTGTTTTTATTACAATCATATAAAAATAATAATAAAACTTTTTCACTTATTAGTATTGTGTATGCGTAGTTTTGTATGCATAGCCATGGCGTCAACAAGCATTTTGATTCTGCATATTCATCCAGTCTTGGTCTCAGATAAAGTGTTACATACAATACTCTTTCATATACACATTGAACTGTTACGGCACATGCATAGCTTTCGTGTGATTTTTCTACTGGAAAGGTTTGTTTTGTTTTTTAGTAAGTCTCATTGATTTGGATTATTTTTATAAAATATAATTTTTATCCCTAACATTTAAGATTATGGATTACTCATCAAAATTTGGAACTTCTAAACCAAATAATAGTAACAATCAGCAAACAGAAAGTAATGAAATTAACGTCAATGAACCACTTAAAATTTTGAAAAAACCTGTTAAGAAAAAAGCAAGGAAAACTAGCAAGTTTATTAAAGAATATCTTAAATTTGGATTCTGATGGACTGGAGATGAAAAAGAGTCTATTCTGCTTTGCATCATTTGTTTTGAAAATTTAACAAATGAAATCATGAAATCATCCAACTTAAAGCACCATTTTGAGACAAATCACAATCAGTGCAAAGATATACCCATCGATGTTTTTGAAAACAAATTTATGGATTTAAATCTGTCTTAAAAAAAGTAATGCGGGATTTGACAGGAAGTGACAATCAAAAAATCCTAACAGCTTCATATCATGTGTCACATTTAATTGCAAGATGTGAAGTGGAGATGATTGGCAAAACTTTAATCAAACCTGCAGCTAAGATAATGGCAGAAGTAATGATTGGAGATAGAGCTAAATAAAATTTTGGCCAAGCACCCTTCTCAAATAATTCATTTCATTGACGAATCCTCAACATGTCTAATAATGTAAAATAGATGTTATTATCTGGTATTCTCAAAGTCATTATTATCCATTACAAGTTGATGAATCCACTGATATTGCAAATTTTGCAAATCTTATGGCATTTGTTAGATATGAAAAGGATCAAGAAATTCATAATAACTTTTTATTTTGCCAGCCTTTATTAGGTCATACAACAGGAGAAGATATTTTTTTATATTATTAATAAATTTACGAAAGAGAACAAAATTGATTGGAATAGATGTGTCGGAATAAGCACAGATGGAGCAAAAAATATGATCAGAAGTAATAAAGCACTTGTTGCAAGAATTCAGAATGTTGCCCCAAATGTCATATCCACACATTGTTGCATACACAGAGAGGCTTTGGCAATACATAAAATGCCCACTGATCTATGGTAAGTTCTGGATGAAAGTGTGAAAATTATTAACTACATTAAAGACTATCCTCTGAATGCATGACTTTTTCACAAATGTGTGAAGAAATGGGAAGTAGTCATATGCAGCTTCTATTTCATACTGATGTTCATTGGCTATCTCGAGATAAAATTTTAAACCAATTATTTGAACTTAGACATGAAGTTCAGATTTTTCTTAATGATAGACTTGAGCTGAGAAACTGTTTATATATCTGGCAATGGCTTTATAAATTAGCATAATTAGCAGATATATTCTCTGTTTTAAATTGTCTCAACTCATCATTGCATGGAAAAGAAATTTCATTGTTTCACTTTCAAGATAAAGTGATTGCTACCATGGCAAAACTAAATTTATGGCAAAAAAGAGTTGGCAATGGAAAAGTGGACTCATTTTCTTCTCTTTTTGAATTTATAACAAATTTGAATATTAAAATAGATGCTGATACTATGAAGTGTATAACACAGCACTTTACAAGTGGGCTTGAAACTTTCCTGATTTAAATAAAAATATTGAATGGATAAGATTTCCATTTAACATTAATACAACATCCATGCCATAAGGTTTATCACATACAGAAGAAGAGCAATTGTTGGAATTAGCTTCAGTCGTATTCTTGAAAAATAAAGAAAAGGAATGTACTTTAACATCATTCTGGTGAAATGCAACATGCGTATCCGGGTTTAATGCAAAAAGTCTTGAAATACATTTGACCTTTTCCTACTTCATACTTATGTGCGGTTGCTTTTTCAGCATTTGTAGACATTAAGCCGAAAAAAAGGAACAGGCTTTTGGATGTAGAACCCCATCTCAGATTAAAATTAACAACCAGGTGAACCAAATTATGATAATCTGTCATTTCAACCTAAACAATTTTATCCTTCTCATTGATCTTAATAAATTTTATTTATAATATAACTTTTATTTATATTTTATTATGAATAAATTTTTTTCATTTATTATTATTTTTCTTATATACTAAAATGAAAATAAAAATATTTTTTATTATAATTTTTTTAATGAGGGGTACTTAGCATTACGAAAATTATTAAAGAGGTACACAGGTATTGAAAGTTTGGGGAACACTGTTCTAGACCATAGATTCCCAAACTTTTTCAGGCCACCACCCCCTTTTCAAGACATAAATTTTGTGATGTCCCCACCCCTAAGTATAACAGTTTTCCACATTCAATCTATTTGATATTTTTGACATAAATATTCAATGCACTCATGTTTATTTTATCTATATTTAATAATTAAAATATATTAAATTATAACCACTGTGTTGCGTATCATTTATAATCCATCCCAATCTTAGTTAAATTTCTTAATACTAGTCTTAATTATTGATATATGCATTATCTAGCCAGCCATAGAAGTGTGTGTTGATTTAAAGTATTAATAATTTAGTTAATATTCTCTGAGTCTCTTGCTCCACCCTTTGCTCCTGCCGCCATGCGAACTAATAAACTCCAAGTGTAGCTTCATATATGTCATTCATAGGGTAGTAAGTCATGGAGTGTTGGTGGAGGAGCTGAGGTGCAATCGAATTCGAGGTCTCAAGCCCTCATCTAGATCAGCCTTGGTATAATTTGCCAGGACTCGAGATTTTATTGCATGAATGTACAAATATGACCATTACAGATGAGTGAGTCAGATACAAGGTCTCATCTTTAGAATGCACTTTAAATCATTTAATTTCAAGTTTATTACAATTATTACCATCTATGATTTATTGTCATGCCTAAATTGTGGTATGCCATTCCTATGAGGTTTGCTAAGAGTTAAATCTTACAAGAATGACAATAGTAAATAAACTTATTAATAATACATAATGAGAAATAAGTGTGTTTTCTATGCAGATCATTTGTATGAACTAGATCTGGAGTTCAGATAAATGCTAAACTGAATAATATAAAGGAGGATGAGCTGGCAATTTGCAGCATAGCTTCTGAGACTGTGTCTACATAAACTAAATAAGGGTTGTGGCTCGAATGTGCAATTATTCATGGGATTCAGCACCAAATGCTCAGTTCCTGTGGACCGTACAATTTGCTACCATAAAATATGAGAACATTTAGTTCTGGTGACAGGAGCAGCTTAATATATAATTCTAGACCCTCATGTTCCAGTTCTAAAAGAGAGCTGCCTGAACTAATATTAATGGCATGACTTATAAATCAGAAGTCTATTTTAATAAGAAAATATATAGCAAGGCATATAGTACATTTGTGTTTTATAAGGACACATTCGTAATGCTTTCCAAAATATCAAATATTAAAATAAACTAAAGCGCTAAATCTATAGTTTCGATCTGCGAAACTACTATATGCCAGTTTGTGGATTAGCAGACATAAAACATGCTAAAAAGGGTAAATTAAAGTGATCTAGTTTACAAATTATATCTATTTAGTTTATAATAATAAACTAAGGAGGAATAAAGCATATTTGGGACTCAACTAGTTAATTTTATAATGTGCTTCAAAATATTCTCGCTATCAATTAATTAAATATTCTTTATTAACATACAAACCTTAAGCTAAGCTAAAACATAATAGCTTAACTAAATACATATATAATAGGTATCAAAACAGAGATTTCTGAGTGGGCTTAAGAGCAGCATAAATCAATTACCAGAGAGCGTCTAATTATCTCTCTGAAATTACTAATATTAATAATCTCCGCTTTGAATCGTGGCACATCATAATATTTTAATATAGTAAACAAATAATATAAAAGAGAATAGGTGTGACCACAGATTAGAAAGATACAGATAATAACTGGATATAGTTATTATATTTAGAAAAATTATTAAATTATAAATAGTCATTTAATTTAAATATAGACAAGATTCTTACAAATATTATTATTAAAAGTTATATTAACTTTCTTATTACCGAATTTATTTATTAAAAGTTATTTGAAGTTATTATTTATGAATGAATGTTCAACAAAAGAGCTAGCTTTAGAAATTATTAAATTAGTTTAGTTTAGATTTAATTTAAAGTGCTCTGTGGGATGATATGTTTGCCAATAATCTTCTAGATGAGGCGTTTTCATGGCATTTGGCACTGGCATTCTTCTTTGGGCTGGCTTGTCTGATATCTTTTTGACTGGCTGTTGGTCTCGAACTTCTCTATCATCCTGGACCAATCTTTCGAAAGTAAAACATCACTTTGGTTACCTTCTAGCCAATGGTTTCCAATGTAAAATGGGGCATAGTCTTCTGTGGCAATATGTTACAAAATTTAAGAGAGTGATCCTTAGTACTTGATTTTGGTTTTTTTTATATTAATGCTTTTACTCCACCCTGCAAAACTATATTGTTGTTTACAGTTTATAAATTTTAAGATTTAAGTTTTAATATCTCTTTATTAACTAGACAAAAGCAAAATTAGAGTTATTCATTAAATAGTGCAGCTCGACTGCTTTTCTTTTGTCTTAAATTTATTTAAGAATTTACTTTAAAACGTTGTTCTTAGTTCTCATACAAATTAAACCAGGTGTGTGTGACCTGAGATAATTTCTAAGAAACAGGCGATCTTTTTAAAAGAGATTTAAGTTTTATAAACATTTTGCTATATGTGTAACTCTGTCACCTTTGGAATTGGAAATTTGTATGCGAATAAAAGTAAACTTGTATTTAAATCTTACAATAACTTAAAGATAAAATAATTTAAATCGCATTGCAATGTTTATAATATCCATATATATATATGTAAGTACACTTATACACATACAACAATGTTTACACAACTTACTTTAATATTTTAAATTTAGTTGAATATACGTATTACAATCATACGCATACAGACTTTAATATTTATATGTATATAAATATACGCACACGTACGTTAATATACCTAAAATATGCATATATGTGTGGACATGGATGGGTTTGAATTAGGGAAACAATACTACTATGGGGCATAGTGATTGAAACGGGATGTTTGACAAAACAATACCATTACAATCTATTAGTAAAATTTTAAATTAGCCATACAATAATAACCTGCATTCATTTTAACTTGTTAACCGAGAAAAAAAAACCCATCAAAAATGTGCAAATCATTTACAATTACTCTGACTAGTCAAGCTCTATTAGCCGAGAGGTCATCGCGGCCGCCTTGCAAGCAAGAAGTTGGTTGCAGACGGTTGTGGGTTCGCGTCCCGGTCGGTGCTATGACACATGAAAAAAAAAAAAATTACTCTGACTATCCTCCTTTTTTAATATTTTTGCGCATAAACAATTTATAAAACAACCATAAAATTGGCAAAAATTAGCAGTTTGAGAGCAAGTTAAAGCTAACGATCGGTGCGTCCAGAGAAAAGGCTAGACCACCTGAATCCCCCCCCCCCCAATGCGTCTGAATTTACTATTGTGCCCTAGAAGTCTTCACTGCCCAGTGGGCAGTGGTACTGCCCACTTTGGGAAACACTGTTCTAGAGTAATGACACGTAAAACATTAGTAGTTAAATGGAAAATGAAAAACAAGCAAAGAGTAGTGATAAAATTCAATGCAAAACTTGGCACTAATGCTACAGAAACATACCAAATAATGCAAAAAGTTTATGGTGATAATTGTTTGAAAATGACATAAATGATTTTTGGAAGTTGGAAACAAACTAAAAGATTATTGTGTAAGTATGTCATTGATATGTTAAACATCCCAAATGATAGGGAAAAAGTGAGTGTTTTTGTGCTAAATGATCATTCTGCAATTATTAGAATCATGGAAAATGATCAATATTAAAACAATTCAATCAGAAAGGAGGGAGGATTTAGGAAAAAGCAAAAGTTTGTGCTAGATTTATTCCATAATGATTGTCAGAAGATCAAAAACTGATAAGCCAAAAGAAATGATCCAAACTTTTTGAAATCAATAGTAACTTGTGATGACATATGGTGTTTCCACTGTGATTCAGGCATCAAGTTTTAACATGCTGATGGAAGTTTGAAAGTTCACCAAAGGGCTAAAAATTACAAAAAATAAAAAACAAATCAGCGTTTATTATTTTTATAATAGCAAAGTCATTCATCATCATCATTTTCAATTATCATTGATCGACTGCAAGATAAAGGTCTTTCCAAGTTCATATATTTTCTCAATCTCTAGAACTGTTTTTCCACATCATCCCAGCAGACTTTTTTTATTTCATCCATTCATTTCACAGGTCTTTCCAAATCTTTTACAACTTCTTGGAATTCAATTTTATATTTCAATTGCCCATCTTTTATCATCTCTTCTAGCAATATGTACAGTTCAACTCTACTTCAGACTCTTTAACTTTTTCAATGCTGTTAGTAACACTTGTTTGTTTTCTTTCCCATGTATTTTGTTTTTGATCTCTTCTTGTTGCTCCTAACATGCATTTCTCCATATTAAATTGAGTGATATTTAGTCTCTATATTGCTCTTCTGTTGAGCACCCAAGTTTCAGATCCATACATAAGAACGGGTAAAATGCACGTATTAAAAACTTTCCTTTTCAAACACACTGGCATATATTTTTTTTAATATTAAGTTATTTCTGCCAAAAGTTTAATTTTATTAATTCACAAAATTTGTCCTGCAAGGTCAAACAATCACTAATGAATTTTATTTAATAATTTTGAGGTATTTGCACCAATCTAGCTTATACAACTGATACACATGGCCACATACAAGACAAATGATCCCCAATATATATTTTTCATGCTGAACCAGCACTCATTCAGTTGGGTCAGATCCTCATCTCCCTTACATGTATATAATCAGTATTCGGTTATACTGAGGGGTCAGAATGACTTGGGAGTCAATATGGGCATGATAATAATATTGGCATCATCAAAGGATTCGGACATTAAATCAGATTTTCAATTTTATGGAAGGCTGAAGAGTTGAATGGTGGAGTAGACTGAAACTTGTCCATTAAATTTTAAAGATTTATTATGTTAATATAAACCGAGTTCTGATTATATATATATGTGTGTGTGTGGTAGATGATGATTTGAACCCACTGGTGATTGCTGGTTTAGCATGAAATATATATGTTGGAGATTATTTCCATTTTTCACATGTATGTGGTCATGATGGATAGCTGAAGGGAGCTTGAGGGTCTGGGTTCAAATCCCCTATAATTACATCCAAACTCCAAGGATATAAATTATACATGTATAATGAAATTTTGTAAATAAGCTCAAATGAAATCAAAAATCTACTAGCAAAGAGAGAAGCCTAGAATCTCGTTCTTTTATTACCAGTTCGATAAGAGAAAGAAATATTTTGGAGAAAGAAATTGTGTCAAAACTTTGAAAAAGTAAATATTTAATAATGTTATATTTTAAAAAATACATGAATCAGATTGGCACAAATGCTCAAAATATGCATCTGCCCCCCCCCCCCCCGAAAGGATTAGTTTTTAACTTTTGTTGACACTTCAATTATATCTTTAATTATTAGCTATAAAATAATAACTTTCAAAAATAAAATGGATTAAATTAATAAAATTCTCATTTTTAAACACAAAAATCAATATTACAAACATTAGAAGGGGTGAGGGGAATATGAAATAAAATTAAATCCGCGCTAAATAGAATTGATAGATCTATTGGCTTATTAATTGTCCATTTGTATATTTATAACTTATTTGATAAATAATAATTAAAAATAATAAATATTATTTTAGATAATGCCATGACTTTATTGTTCGCAAATGATTAATTGTCTTATATTTTAATCGACTTTGCTTAGTTTTTATAATGTTTTTTTTTTTTAAAAAAAATAATTTATTAAGGTTAGATTTTTGCTTAATAATACTACCCCCATTCTCAATTTTTTAAATGTATTGTATGTATATATCATAATAAAATAAATTCTTGTAATAAAATTATTTGTAGGTAAAATTGATTTATTTCAAATCTAAAGTTTTCTATATTCTTTGAGTTATACTCTATTACCACAATTTAGTTAATTTCAATATTATAGTAACAAAAATATTTGAAAAATGTTTTTATGAAATTAAGCAATATATATTATTTGTTTTATAAATTTTTTAACTATAATTTTATGGAATTTTGTTCAAAATATTTGTATAACATTATTATCTGGAATTTTTTATAGTTTATTAATGTATAACTATGACCTTTAAATTAAAATGACTGCTTTTACTTTCAAAATATTTGCTACTATTTCCATTAAAAATAGTTTTAATAAAGTTTTGGCTTTTATTTCGTTATTTATTTATTTATTTTTTACCAATAATTTGTTTAATGTTTTTAATTTTCAAACATTTCATTTAACATACTACTGGAATATTTTATTAGTAATAATATTGACTTAATATTTAGAAAATGGCTGGTTTTTTTTAAAGCAGTATATAACATTTAATTTACAAGACAGTTTTAGTAAATATAGATATAATTTGATATTTCATATAATTCTACTGTAAAAGCGGAACTATAATTGCCATGTTATTACTCTGATATTACATGCTTAATAAAACTGAATTGAATTAAATATCTTATTACATGTTTTACATAATAGAATATTTTATTTAATTTAAATTTGTTGTTATATAGTTGATGAGCATGAATGCTAAAAATAACTGGATGAAAACTTAATCATTACTTCTGATGCTCCAATGTCATATCATCTTCATGCAGTTAATCATTCAAATAATTTTTAAACCACTAAAATATTACATGCTCTTCATTTCTTATGCTAGCAATTCTGTTAAAACAGTAGCAACTCTTCCTACAGTAGTGCCACCTAGTGCAAGCCATACTAATCAATGAATGCTAGAAGACTTGTGCATCACAATCTCTATCTAGTGCTTACTTTTAATACACAAACCGTTTAGCATTTATTGATAACTATAGCTTGAACTGGGTGACACTAAAATATGGACAGAATTGCTATAAATATTTTATGCTTACTTGAATATATTCTGTAGCGATGTTTTTTAAATTTTGTTATTGGTTATTGTATTAATTAATATAATTTTATTAGTTTTTTTTTTAAATTTATGTTTTATTTTTGTCATTTTATTTTTTCAGTTTTTTCATTCCGATTTGTTTTCAGAATTTTTTTTTTTACATTTCAATCACTTAGTTTAAAAGTAGTTGCCCCCATTTGTTGTTAACTGTTATATAATTGCAATATTACTTTCAAAACAATTGACAAGTAGACTTAAAATATAAAAATATTTTTTTTTAAAGAAATGCTTTTATTCATATAAATGCATTAAAAGTATAAAAAAAAAAAAGCACCAAAAAGTAAGAAATACTTTTTTTTATTACTTTCATAATATTTTTTGATATTATGTGATCAAAATATAAGTATATAACATTCATGTTCAAAAATAGGCTAAAACTATTTCTAAACACAAGAGCTGCACACTTTTATTTTCATCACATAATATTAAAAATACTGTGACAGCTAAATAAAATTTATTTTTTACTTTTTAGTGTATTTATTTTTTTAATTAGTTTTATTTTCTACCTTTTAGTACAGAATCCTATATAAAATTATAGATTTTTAATTTTTTGTGTTTTTGTTTTTTGTTAAAATCATTTGCGAACATTAAAAAAGGCATTGTTATTGGGAAGTTTCAATTAGATTAGAAATTGGGAAATGGAAGAAAATTGAAGCCGAGAGGTCAGCGCATCCGCCTTGCAATCAAGCAGTTAGTTGTAGACGGTTGTTGCGGGTTTGCCTCCCATCCGAGACTATGACATGTGAAAAAAAAAAATTTCTCAGACAAAAATTTAAAAACAGTAAATTGAATAAAAAGGATTTTTAAAAAATTTAATGACACCTTTTTTGATTTTATTTTATAAAAAACAAGTATTATACGCATATAATAAGAGCAATAATTCATTGTATTCATGCTATTGAGTGACAATGTCAGTAAATATCCAGTTGATCATTATTTACATTTTCATACCAGTTTCTGGTTATTGTCCATCATTATTAAGAAGCTGGATTATATTATTCTGTCTAATAACTATCCAAGCTAATAAAATTTTAAACTCAATCAAGTTATTTGTATTATTATATAAGTGCTTTCTTTGATTTCAAAAGGTTGAGATAGCATCCTTTGTAAATGATTACATGTTAATATACACACAAAAAGCATAAAAGGCTTAACAATGCATAATGTTAGTAGCATTAACCTTCATGACTACAAAGTGATTTGAATCTGGAGCAATTAAAATAATAAATCTTTTCCAGTTTCAAGTAGACCAAGGATTTTTTTTCAAGTACTTTGTATCATAGCTAATTTATCTAGCATCATATTTTCTCAATTGTGTTTTGAGTTAGAACTTCTTTAAAATAGTATTTCAAATTAACAAATGTTGTGGTTAAGGTAGACTTCAGGTAATCATTTGTGCTTTCTCCTTCTTATCCACAAAACATAAATTCAGTTTCTATGAACAATCTGAAAGCAGAGCGAATAGTTAAGAATTGGTTTCTTTAAAAAAACTTGCTTATGTAGCCTTAATGACCGGCTTCTGTTTTTCACAACCTTAGATATCTTAATTACATTTAATTAAAATAAAATATTTTAATTATCTATTTGATTAAATTTTTGACTTTTTTTTTTCATATGTCAAATGTGTTGACTGGGAAGTGAATCTGGGCCAGCTGCTTGGAAGACAGCTATACTAACCACTAGGCCATCAACACTTTTGATTTGGAGTAAACTATATTATACTTATCTAATTATTTGTCTGAAAGTTTGTAATGATGGTATATTATAAGATGTAATATGTTGGACTACTTACATCATTTATGAGTGAATGTTGAATGTATAGAAAATTTTAAACTTTATTTAAACTTTCCAAATACAAACAACTTCTTAGCAATAACACACAAATAGACAATACGGGTTAGTAATTACACAATGTTTCGAGTAGTATTCTCCACTCTTCTTTGAGTTTTGCTGGCCTATATGCACAGTGACAATATTCACTTAGAAGTTGAACTCGCACCTTTAGATTCTTGAATATCGAATTTAAGGCAAACACTTTACCAACTGAGCTATTCTGTCAAAGGCCAATTGGTAGAGCGTTTGCCTTAAATTCGATATTCAAGAATCTAAAGGTGCAAGTTCAACTTCTAAGTGAATATTATCACTGTGCATATAGGCCAGCAACACCTGAAGAAGAGAA
Organism: Epiperipatus broadwayi; assembly: GCA_028023455.1. Classification (NCBI taxonomy): domain Eukaryota; kingdom Metazoa; phylum Onychophora; class Udeonychophora; order Euonychophora; family Peripatidae; genus Epiperipatus; species Epiperipatus broadwayi. The sequence goes on along the minus strand of JAQFVV010006719.1, from coordinate 292,923 downwards.
GAGAATAATACTACTCAAAACTTTGTGTAATTACTAATCTGTATTGTCTATTTGTGTGTTATTACTAACAAGTTGTTTGTATTTGGAAAGTTTAAATAAAGTTTAAAATTTTTTATACATTCAACATTCACTCATAAATGATGGAAATAGTCCAACATATCACATTTTATCTAATTATACTTTGTTTTTCACTCTATTGTTTCCAAATACAAAAATGCAACATTAAAATAAAATCTTAATCTTTTTGATCTCCTATTTTTCTTTAAAAAAGTCTATTTTTTAAAAAATATTAATCTCCTTTAATTATATTGTTTTTGAAGCAAACAAACATACACCAACATAAATTCTGCCATACATTATTTTAAATTCTTTTTTTTTTTCTATTTCTAAATCTTTTATTTTTTGATAATAAAAACTACTGTAAAATATTATTACTTACTTTTTTCTTAAAATTTAAACTTTTCATCTTTTTCTAATAAAACTTATTCCATTACTGTTTTTTAAAATTTATAAAATATTATTTTTAATAACTCCTTCAACAAAAAGCTGCTACTTTTAATTATTCAGCCGCAACAATTACTGTTGATCAAAGACCACATGGATGACCATTAAATAGATATGACACTATTTATTTCATTATATCTATTACAATTTATAAACGTTATGCCAGGAATTGAATTTCAACAAGCTAATTATTTTAAATATATGATTAATATAGGAATTATTTAACACAATCAAGATTTATGCTAAAACATGCTTAAATACATGTAGAAAAATTAATTTATCAAACAACACTTAAGCATTTAAATGAGTAAATAGCTAACCATCTATATCAGTGGATAATGATAATGTAGCCAAGCTATTAATTCTGGAATTGTTGGTTTTCATTACATGTGCATTGATATACATCAGGGGTAGCCAACAAGTTGATCGCGATCTACTGGTCGATCGCGAGTTCAATCTGGCAAGAGCTGTCGGGTAATGAGTGAAACAAATTAAGTCAAGATTTTCAAGTTTTTTTTGTTATTTCTGTTTTTGTTCTAAATTTTTTTTAAATTCTAGATAGGTGAAGTCCACTAAGCCATATCATTATTGAAAATAATATTTTTAATCTTGATTTAATGTATCTAATTTGAATTAATAAATATTGTTAATAATTACTCATGTTGCTTTAATTTCCCTGGACATGAGTTTTTTGGCCCATTAAATAATTATTTTTTACTAGATAGATATATAAAAATAGTATGTACACCCAGGTCTCGTTTTATGCGGATTTATTTAATGTGATTTTGAAGGTATGTGATTCATATTTCTTCTTAATATCTTTGTATGCGGTTTTCTTTTATGTGATAAAAATTATTAGATCAGAAGTCGAGCTCCGATAATGCACTATTACTTTAAATGTTATAAATTTTGCGCACTCGCGTCATATTTAAAGTTGTAGCATTATTGGAGTTCGACTTCCATCTAATAATTTCAATATTTTCAGCGCTTTATAATAGTACTGTAATAGATTTTATGCAATAAAGAAGTTCATAATTCAGTTAAAATCAGGATTTCCCCATTTTATATACACATATTAAATTTTACAAGATTATAATGTAAATCTGTTCAAACATTATAGATGACTATACTAAATATGTTGCTGTTTTTGCATTTTAAATCACATTCTATTTTTGCTTTTTAAAAAAAGAGTACATAATTAATTAATGATTTAGTGTCCACAAGTAATAAATTTTACAAGACTATAATGTAAATCTGTTCAAATGTTATAGATGAAATATACTATGTATGTTGTTATTTTTGCATTTTAAATCACGTTCTATTTTTGCTTTTTATAAAAAGAGTATGTAATCAATTAATCATTTAGTGTCTGTAAGTTTATTTTTAAAAGGTAACAGTGGTGGGCACAATTAAATTTGACAATTAAAATCTGATTTTTAATTGTAATTAACAATTTAAAAATTCATAACAGTGATCTGAAATTGATGTGAAATGATGAAATTTGATTTTTAAACGGAATTGAAAATTAAGAATTAAAGTCAAAAATAAGAATTCAATTTAATTAAAAAATTAAAGTCAAAAATAAGAATTTAATTTTTCATTGTTAGTTTTAATTAAATTTTACCCAACAGTGGTGAGTCGGTATCTTTTTATTATCGTAAATCTAAGTTCTTATTTTTATTTTAAACTTTTAGTTTACCCTAATGGAGAGGAAAAAACACCCAAGAAAATGAATTTCTTTGGAAACAAAAATTTTAATTTTAGATCGCTTAGCGAAATGAGAAAGATCAACAGTGATTGGAAAACATTTTAGTTGTATTTCCTCTTGACTTCGTTTAAGGAGAAGCTACAGTACCTCATATCACATCACATCATGACGAATCTGATGTCTCAAATAGCAATAATAATTAAAATATCGTACACGTATGAAAAAATTGTTAATTACGCATAAAAATATATTGTTTTGAATAAAATTAAATACTGTAGTTAATAAAAAAAGTAAAAAAAGTTTGTTTTGTATCAATTTTTTCCAAATTTGAACTAGTCATATTTTATTTTCTTATTTTCTTTATGCGAATTTTAAAGTAACTTTACGTTGTTGCTTTGCTTTTATGCGATTTTGAAAATTACAGTAACCTATCCTCTATTTTTCAATGGAAGTTAAGTCTATTTTTGTGCGATTTCTTTTGTGCACGTTTTCTGAGGAACCTATCTACTGCATAAAATGAGACCCAGGTGTATTTCACACCTCCCTCCACTTAGACTACACCTATTACAAGTCGATTGCAACACATTTTTAAAATAAAAAGTAGATCTTATGAACACAAAAGTTGGCCACCCCTGATATACATGATAAACTATTATTCATTTTTATGATTGTATGTGGTTTGATGAATTAATATATATATATATATATATAAAGGTATTTTGAATATATCTTGGATATATAATTTTTATCTGAATATGCTTTAAATTATATCTAATTTTGTTCAGTTATGTGCTATTTAATGTTTTAATTAATACTTTTTTAAAAGCAGTATTTTTCGAGCAATGATATTCAATCTATATTTCAAAACTGGATTATTACGGGGGGGGGGGGTCAAAAGTAATTAATGAATTTTTCATAATTTCAAAATGTAAAAATATATATTTAATTTCTTATGAATAATTCAATAATTCATTTACAATAATTTTTATACATTTAAAATGATTATATCAATCTTTTGCTTCTAAGTTGTTTTATAACTAATTAAATCATTTATTTATTCATTTATAAATAAATCATTTTAGGGTATATGTTGACTCTTAAAAATTTATTATGCCTAGTTATTGTTTATTAATTCCTTTTTAATTTGTTTTATTTAATGCAGTTCATATCTAACCGTTTTATGTTGATGAAATCTGTAAATTCTTTACTTAGTAGAAATTAGTTTTTTTTTTCCATATTTTTTTTTAATTTGTGAATTTAATAATTTGTTTATCTAATAGTTAGATTTATTCAAAGTATTCTTTAAATCACATAGTTGTAAAGCTAACTTGCACTTTTTTTAATGAAAATAAATGTTATAAATAATTATTAAAATGCTAATTACAGTTTAATAGTTAACATGTTAATTGAAATTTCAGTTTGATTAAATTATTTCATTTTGAAATGCTAATAATATTTATTTCTAATCACTGTAACATGTTTATATTATTCTTTAAATAGTTTTTATGTATCAAAAATTATATTAGAATCTTAATATTTAAAATGACAAAACAATTTTTCAGGATAGCAGTCAAAATTAAAGGAAAATATTGTTCAAGAAAAAAAAAATTTCCCCAAATAATAATCCCTGAAAGTAAATATTCATTTTTTTTTTTTAAAAAAAATTTCATTATATACTATATTGAGGGGAAACGAGCAATAATACAAACTGGATCCCAGTGTAAAAGTGATTGGTTCTCTTTCCAAGATGGCTGCAGTGCTGTCTTTTAGTTAACGCATTTATTATATAGCAACATAGTTTCATTATTCACAAAAAATTAAGGTACTAGTATGTCTGGAGGTACGGCATTATGTTGCAACATAGTTTCATTTTTCATAAAAAAATCAACATACTAGTATGTCTGGATTGTGGGTTTCCATCTGAAAATACTTTTTCCAGGGGTACAATGTTATGGTGCAACATAGTTTCATTATTCACTACAAAAATTTTAAGATGTTAGTATATCTGGATCACAAGTTATAACATGAAATAAGAAATTATGTTTTGTGTTTTTGCAGATCATCATCACCCTTCTCCCTGTCATCACAAAATCATTAAAATCACATGAAAATGTTTTTGCAATTCATGGCTACCTTTATTACCATACGTAATATGAATCATTTTAAATATTTCAGTAGCAGTTTTGGCCAATGCAAAACAAAATTTTATTATAGCACCTTGTTCCATCGTTGGTTCAAATATGAAATATTCTGTCACATTTCATGTCATAACTCATATCCAGACATGCCCATTTTTGTGATAAATACAGAACATATGTTATTATATAATATTTACATTGATTTAGAGTTAATTCTGCAATCAGCTTGTCAAGAGAATCAATCATTAATGATATTCTGACAGGAAACAGTACATAAAAGCAAAATGTCTTTGTACTTATCAACGAAAGAAGTTTTCAATAATTTCAGCAATTTTAATAAATGAAATATATATATAATTCATATGCACAGATAAATGTATACAACATGATTAATTATGTTTATTTTAAAAGTAAAGGTATTTTATAATTATAAAAGTGGAAATGGCATTATCTTAGAAAAAGTAAGTAAAATTTTTATAAAGAGATTGATTAATTAAGGAAGTAAGTATTTGATGTAATTTAGTCTGGTAATCCCTTTCAAAGATAAAATTGTAAATGTCATGATTGGCCCAATAATCTGCAAACCAAAATGAAGTTAAAAGTTATCTCCCACCAATAGATCAGTGGATTGAAATGACAGACGATGGATCTCATTTTGCTGATGATCCAATTCCAGGAACTATAAATAGTGGTTATAATTCATTGTGCTCAATATACTTGGATTGCTGAGGAGATACTCGGATTGATTTATTGTGCTGATCTTTTTTGATTATTCATTCAATATACTTATTTTGTCTGCTGCTGAAAAATATGATGGAAGAGTAGAGAAACTACATCTGCTTCACTTTGACCAGCCAGCAGAACACTGGCTTAAGATCCATAGAGAAATAAGGAAAAGGGCTGTCAGTTAGTTGTGTCCATTTTATGCCTAAACTTCAAGTCTACTGCTTTGGGAATAAACCAATCATCAATGAAAAAAAGTATTGTCCAATGCTGCTTGTGGAATTAAGATCAGTATGATTAAAGCCTACCACCATTATAGTTATAGTTGAGCAAACAAAGTCCTCTAAAGATATACCTACAACTGAAGTCCAAGCTTGAGCTCTTAATGATAAAAGTGAATGGGTATGAACTTTAAAATATATTCTTATAGTACTAACATTAGATATTTATCTCTAGTATTTTTAAAGTATTTTAAAAGTTATTATTATTATTGATTCTTTAAATCTGTTTGGAAACTAGTATGATGGGGGTTGCCATCTTGTTTTAATCAATCATTCCAAAATTCAATCCTAATTTATTATATCTAGCGCTATTAGTTTTTCCTCTTTATCACAATCCTTGGACATATTTTTAAAGACTTAGTATTTGTTAATCAGTCATTTCCACCACCTATAAATATAAAACTTTGTCAAAATAATAATTTAATCATAGCTTAATGAACTCTAAATTGGATACAAAATATACTGCACCAAGAGAATAAATTAAGATTGTCATTTTCTTTTTCTTAATAGTTACACTTTTAAGCAAACTACCCTGCATATTTGGAGAAAGATAATTTGGGTGTATTGAGCTGCTGAAACTATTTTAGGCTGGTTTGTTTATATATGAGATTTATTTGTATTTGTTTTACTTATTCATAAATGATAGTGACACTGTTTGTGAATGACTATCATGTGCATTCATTATTTTGATCAGTAGTATGCGGTAGACAGAAATTCCTACCGTATATTATATGTTTTGTTTCTATACATGTCTTGGATGATATTGTTTTGTGATTGCCAGTCTCTCTTACACTTAGTACCTTTACAATAGTATGTGATTGAAGAAAATTCCCAACACATAGCATATTCCTAACTCATATGTATTTATTTATTTATAAAAAATGTAACATAAATATTATTTTCTGTCTTTTACCTTTACTTTTACAGCATTTAATTACTTATCTATATTACAATCCAAAAGTATTTATGGTAATCCATTTGTTTAAATAGTTTATGAGATGATTTATTATCATAAATGAGTTGATCATATCCGCAAACTGTAGGTTTATTAAATTTTAAAACTATAATAATAAATAGTTGTGATGAGTGACCAGTGCAGCAAGTTATAGTTGTTTAGAAACAATTAAGAATGTATTATATTGTATATTATCTGTGCATAAAATTAATAGTTAATCATATATAACTTATTTATGCATTAATAGGGTAGTCAATTTATGCTATTGTGTGTGTGTTATAAAAATGTATATACTTGAATAAATTATAGGGTCTCATTATTTTTAGCATTTGTCATTATTTTGCAATCAATAATTTAATTAGATCTGATCTTAGCAGGCTATAAAAGAAACGGTTGTTTATCCTGTGGTGTCAGAATGTGGAGATCCCATGCAAATTGCCCGTGGGTAATTGTGGACAGTTACAGTGTATTTAAAAACTAAAATTGAAAGTTATTTCTGGCGCTTATGTATTAGACCTGTTGCCTGTGTTTGCTATAGCAGGATGATGTACCTTTCTCTAGTAGGGTGTGTTTGCAATGGCAGAATGCCAAATTAAAAAGCCAAATTTTTAACAATACATAAAGTAGCAACATAAATATGAGTGCCATCAAATGACCAAATAGATTTTTTAAATACTTTTTTCAGCATCAAATTGATTTAGATATCCCTGCCTTTTGTCTAACACTTTTATCATTGTACAGACATGTTTTTCAGATTATTGACTAGGGTTTTCTGAATTAATTTTTTTCAGAGTAAAAAATAACTGAACATTATTAAATTATGTTGATGCTGTATTATGTTTGATATTCATGAAGAAATTCTTTGTTGTAATGATACATGCAGTCACAAATAACTCTGTTCCAAATTTCATTTTTTACTTATGTTGTGTGGTATAACTAGTCCTTTTTAGAACTTTGTTTTCTTTTGCCATCAAATATAAATTATGAAATTATATCACCAGTTTTTCAGTTGATCATATAACATTTACTCTCATGTGATAGTTGAATTCAATGGTTCAATATTGACAAAACTGTATTTTTTTTTTTGCTTCATTCATTCAAAAGTCAATTCAGGAACCTCTAATTATAACTTCAGCAATTTGTTGTTGTTTTTTTGCTTTTTTAATATTTATTTTATCAAATGAAACATGTTATAATTCTACCAGATAAGTATTAATATTTGCATTCAGTTCATATAGCTATTAATATATTACAAAGATTACTATGATATATAGTTTTGGGTTCAAAAACAAATAATTTGAATTAAGATTATACGGCATATGTTGAAGTATAGATATTTAAAAAAAAAAAAAAAGTTAAAAAAAAAAATGGAAGTGTTGTCATCATCTAGTTTTAGAAATCGTACAGAATAACTTATGTCTACAACCCATTTGAATATGCAGTTTTTTACAAAATAAAGTCGTAAATCTTATAATCAAAATCGGTAGAGAATGTCACATATTCAGCAGAAAAACTACTTCTAATTGGAGTAGAAAAGTCTGCTTTAGTCACAATTTTAAGAAAGTCAGTGGCAGTTAATTATATATATATTTTCTTCTTCATGTGTCAAAGCATCGGCCGGGAAGCGAACCCGCAAACCCGAGACAACTGCTTGTAAGGCAGCTGTGCTGACCACTCGACCACCAACTCTTGACAATTATATTTTTATTAGAAACTTTGAATGGAATTATTATTTTTCTAAATAGACAATAATTTTCATAGTGCAAATAGTAAAACTTATTTGTTGATAGTTAAAATATGCTTTTTGTAATTTTCAGAATGCCTTATTTGTTTGCTTGTTAATAAATAATAAATTATCACTCTTCCCTTATCCATTTTTTTTTTTTTTAAATTATTCAGTTTTCAAAATTATTGAAATCATGTGGAAGTACTGAAAACCCCCTAGCGAGCTATATGTAAACTAACTCAGTAAACGTAAAATGTACAATGGGCCCACCTACACTTCATCTTTGATTGTATATATGCATAACATTTACTGACATACTTATATGCAGATCATGATTTATATACACTAACATAATTTCAAGACAACAATAAACCATTCTGAAATCATTGTTAACTAATCTCAATGTTGCCAAAATATAAATGTTGTATTAGTACATAAATATTAATAAAATCATGTGTTCATGTGAATTTTATTGGCTTAAAATATAATATAGATACAATTTATCCAAACCATTTCCGAACACTTTTTAGCAAAACTCTTTATTTGTACATAATATATAAAAATAAAATAAAAATAAAGAGTTTTGCTAAAAAGTATTGGAAGTGGTTTGGATAAATTGTATTTATATTGCAGCAAAATAAAGAAAAGTGTGATTGTGGTAAAATCTAATATATTTAAAATAATGTAAATACATATCAAAGGATTGGAAGAATGCGGTAATAACACAGACATTTAAGAAACATGATAAAAAAAGATAATATTCTGTTCTATATAAAATCTTTATGAAGATATTTACAATAAATCTACTAGAAATTTTGAATTCAAAACCAACTAAAAGAACAAGTTGGATTAACCTGTTTTGTTAAGAAATATTTTTTGAAATAAAGTGGAAAGCTTGGAGAATACAAATATATAGAGATTATTTAAATCATCTAGATTTTGCAGAGGTAGAGTTGTTTTCACAAATAATTCTTCAGAGGTTCAAGAAAGTCGCCAGATTTATATATCACATCAAAATAAGAAATTAGGATTGAAGATATTAAGAAAACTAAGTACTATTCAATGAATTTCCTCAAACGAAGAAAATAAAAGATTGACAGTCATGAATTGGAAGAAATTATCAACTACAAATACATTGGTCAAATTATTAATATAGATAGAATTATTATGAGATGTGACTGCTCTCTGGACCTGTCCATAGGACAGAATACTATTGATTGATTTATTAAGGGTTCTTTTAGTAGAAGTAATCAAAGAAAGGTTTTTAATTTATATGTTCCATCAATTATCAACTCCAAATATGTTGTTTAAATTATTACATACATTGTTGATAACTTATATTAACATCTAGAAAACTATGGCGTAGTAAACTTAAGGTTTCGCTCTGTACTATCATAAATTAAGACTCAGTGAATAATACATGAAGATATTTGTAGCTTCACACTTTCAAGCCAAGATGCTTAAGACTGGCTTATATATATAAAAAGTTAAGTAGAGAAGAGGGTAGGATCATCCTTTTCTTGTCAAAAATTCTGTCATGTGTTGTGGCTTGATCGCTCTTCAGACTGTTGTCTTAATATCTGATTGGCTGCCTGAGAAGCAACAGTAGGCACGTGCAAGAGATTTGCAACCTCTCAATTTATTAAATTATTAATGCAGATGGAATTATTATGAGATGTGACTGCTCCCTGGACTTGCTCATAGGACATTATACTATTGATTGATTGATTGAGAGTTCTTTTAGTAGAAATAATTAAAGAAAGACTTTTAATTGTATGTTTCACCAGTTTTTACTTTTGGATCTGAAACTTGGATATTTAACAAAAGAGGAATGCAGAAATTTCAAACTGTCTAATGAGGTATGTAGAATTGCATATTAGAAGTAGTAAGACATGATTTAAAGTATAATTAACAAATGTGTATAACTGACATCATTGAAAAATTAAGTTACTAAAATGGAAGGAACTAGGGTGGACATATTAGAAGAGATGATAATAAATCAACAAATTTGGAACTATGGCATTCTACTGCCGCAAACACCCATTACCCCTTTAATTGGAGAAAGGAATAGCATTCTGCCCACCCAAACATGTCCAGCAGGTGTAATATGTAAGTAAAACAAATTTTAAACTGGATCTCAAGAGATTGTAAAGACCTAAAAAGAGATACATGTGAGATGAGTGGATGAAATAAGGAAATTTCTCATGAAGTGGAGAAGAGAATTAATGTTTGAAAAGAAAGGTTTTTAAGAGATATGTTGTAACAGTTTTTACTTTTTGGATGTAAAACTTGGATATTTAACAAAAGAACACTACAGAAATTTTAAACTTTCTAATGAGATATGGAGAGCTGTATATTAGAAATAGTAAAAAGGGATCTAAAGTATAATAAGTATACTGAGAACATTGAAAAAATTAAACGACAAATGGATCTCGGCTGGACATATTACAAGAAGAGATGATAATAAATAAACAAATTTTAAACTGGATCTCAAGAGATTTTAAAGACCTAGAAAGAGATACATGTAAGATGAATGGATGAAAATGAGAAAATTTGTTCATGTGATGTGGAGAAGAGAATTAATGATCAGTAAAACTTGATTAAGCTAGAATGACATCTTCATCTTGTAATGGATCGATAGTCGATAATGATTGAAAATGATTGTAAAATATTGTATCAAGTTTGATTCTCTTTTTTTTTTTAATACAAGATTTTATTAACATGATTAACCTACACAGAATATTTATTTCGACTGTCATTAAAGTTTAAATAAGAAATCAAAGAATGCTAAATAGATCTCTTATTATTTATTCCTTAAACTCTTCTTGCTTTAGTATAATTTGTTGATGTGATTAATTTAATATATTTATTAAGTATTTAGAAATAGCTAAAAATAAAATGTAGGAGCTACTTTTCTTCTTTAGAAAATAATAGGCTTTTAAATTCTCTTTTTGTTTAATGATAGAGTAATTAAATGACCATGTAAAAAAAAAAAAAGTCATTTTTCTGCTTTTTTCTCAAACTAAATGAGGAAATAGCTGAAGGCCATGATTGATAAGACTTGTTAAAGACCAGCAAAATAATAATAATTAATAATGACACATTAAAAAATCATGAGGGAAGAGAATATTGCTTGCTGAAACAATTTCTCCCGTTTCCAGTTATTACTTTTAGGTTTTGCACCCCACCCCCTACTTTTTCGTTTGCGTGCCTATTTGTTTGTCAAGGGGAAGAGATAAGCTTAATTAGAGTCTGTGACATGACTCTTAACAAAAGAGGTTTTTTTCTTCTCGAGAGGAGTGTCAAAGCAATGTGCATTTATTGTTGACCCAATGTCTCATAATAGCTTCCAGTGACAGGTCAGCCTGGTGTCACATTTTTCAAGCTTTGTGTCAAGTAAAATAATCTCCAACAGAAATGTCATTGTTTACTGGAGGTTTTTAAAGATATAGGAGCATTAGAAAAAGAATGGAAGAATAATGCGTCATTATCTCTGTACTATATATATACATGGCTCTAAATTTAATATGCTAGAGTAAGTTGTTATGAGATTGCAATCAATGACAAAGTAATACCGATGATGATCAAGCATCAGTTAGTTGAAGTTACATATCACTTAGATACTCTAATTTTGATTAAGGAAGAGAAATTAGCATATATACATATGCATGTGTGTTTACATTTACATTACTGTTTTAAAGTTGATTATTATTCATTGATAGAATTAGATATCAAAAAGTGATCAACTACTATTATATTAGCACTTACATTTGAAGATTGTTGAGACGATGATAGGGGGTGGGTCTCGCGCTTGTTAAGTTTAGTTAAGATTATATATACATTGTATTTATATGTTGCACTATTTCCATCATCTGATATGTGTATTGAAAGTCTTTAGAAAAATTTAACTTTATTTAAATATTCCAAATACATTCAACTGTTAGTAACAGCACATCAAGCAGGTTAGTATATGCACAACGTTTTTTTTTTTTTTTTCAGGTCTTGTTGGCCTGACCAGTGATAGTACTAGGATGGGAATCGAACCTGGACCCTTAGATTCTTGAGTATTGAATTGTAAGATAACTCTTTAACCAACTGAGCCATCTTCTAGCATGGGAATCGAACTCGGATCCTTAGATTCTTGAGTATCGAATTTTAAAGTAATGCTCTAACCAACTGAGCAGATGGCTCAGTTGGTTAGAGCATTACCTTAAAATTCAATACTCAAGAATCTAAGGTCCCATGTTCGATTCCCATGCTAGTACTGTCACTGGTCAGGCCAGCAGCAACTGAAGAAGAGGGGAGAATAATACCTCTTGAAACATTGCACATACCTGTTTGTACTAACCTGTTTGGTGTGCAATTACTAACAGTTCAATGTATTTGGAATATTTAAATAAATTTTTCTAAAGACATTCAATAATGATGAAGGAAATAGACCAATGTATAAATGCAACTAAAACACCATCATCACAAACCTTCAGGAAAACACATTATATATACACATGTGTACAAAATATGACTATTTTACAATATGTAACGGTATGCAGTATAACACTGCAATTTAGTGTAATAATAAAGAGCCAGGTTCTAGACTGTATATAAGTTGCAGAACACTATTATTGAGTCAGAAATATGACTAATGTATAATATGTAAGTATGTGCAATATAATCTCTTGCAGTAATAGCACATAAATTGATTCTTGGACTTGAATAATGAAAAATTCATTGTTCAAATTTTAATTAAGTAAAGTCAAGTCTTGTAATTCAATGGAAACATTAGTATTGATCTTCTAGTTTAATGCTGGGTATCAAATAGTTTCTCCAATAATTCATTAAGCAATTATTTTTATTTATGATATATTGCTTGTTTATATAGTATTATCCACAGTATTTGTGTATATACTCTGGTGGAATAAATATATTCTTACATATTATCTACGGTATACACATATTATTTATTGTACTTTTATATATAGCATTAACATCCAAAAAATTTTACAGCAGTTTAAAAGTAAATTGTATTTATTTAACTCATCAACACATTGCAGAGGATGTGGTAGTTTTTGAAAATAATGTTTCAGAGTTACAGGAAATATTGCAAAAGTTATCAGATGAAAGTAGGATTAAAGGTAAATGTTAAAAAGACTAATAAAAAAGATTAATAATGATGAGTTAGAAGAAGTTAATGACTATAAATACTTTGGTCAGATTATTACTACAGATGAAACCATAAGGAATGAAATTAATCATAGAATTAAGCTTGGTTGAAATGCTTTGGTTAAAAATATATTAATATTAAAAGAAAATATGAATTTGAAAAGGAAAGTTTTTATTAGATGTGTGTATCAATCAGTTCTTACTTATGGATTTGAGACTTAGATATTTAACAGAAGAGCACTACAGGGATTCCAGACCATGTAACAAAGTATGGTGAAATCTATATTAGGAGAAACAAAAGGAGATTGGAAACAAAATACATTGGTGAGAGAACAAGAGGTGTTACTGATGTCAATGAAAGAAATAAGAGACTGGAGTTGGACTTGCCATACTGTTAAAAGAGACAATAATAGATGGATAGTTGGAATCTTAAAGTAGATTCCAAAATATGGTAAAAGATCTAGAAAGAGACCACATGTGAGATGGATGGATGAAATAAGGAAATGTTTCAGGTGGAAAAGAGAGACTAGAAATCAGAGAAGATGGATTGAACTTGGAGAGATTTTTATTATTCTGCAGTGGATCAATAATGATCAAAAATGATGATAATTACTATCATTGTAGAATTTTTAATTATTATTTTTATAAGTTATAAATGATTATTTAAACTGAAATTTGCAATCTGTGTTTTTTTAATGTTTTAAGTATATGCTTAATTTTTTTTTAAAATACTTGGTGGAACCTTTCTTAGACATACACAGCAGAAGTGCTGATCGCAGTCTATAACATTCATGTGTTTATCAGTTAAGAATATTTGAATGAGTGCATCACATTAGTAAAAACATTTAAAATATACTGCAGCCTCCTCTATATTCTCCTATCCACAAACTTATCATCCTTACTCTGAAAAAAAAAAAAATGGAAATTAGAAATTTGTAAATTTGAATTCACAAATTTTGGGCATATCTGCCTATCTGATGGGCATCATGAATCATTTCTTTCAGCAATTTTCTCATCTCACCCTCTCAGTATACAATTAGTCAGACACATGGCAGGTTTCTCTTTCCTTTTTTTTTAAAATTTATATAATCTTTTTTTGCAACTTGTATTACTCAATTTTTGTTGATGTGTTAATACATATAATTTGTAAATTCAATTGGCAACAATTTTATATATTAAAGACATGTATAAGGTTCATTATTATCTGTATCTTTATGTGTTATTGCAAAGTTGTGGGAAACAAATGGAAGTGAATTTATCAGGGTTTTGTACACACATTTTATACATATGTATTCAAATTACTGTTTTCAAAAGTTATTGGAAGAAATTAGTCAAGAAGGATTTTTTTTCTTTTATAATTATACTTGTTTTATTTAAGATTTCATTTAATTAAAATTATTATTTTTAATATGATTCTTTTTTTTAACACTGGTATAAAACACTCTAATTTGGTTATTGCTTTTCCATTACTAAAATCCTTATTAATTATGGACTGTGTAGTATATATATATACTATTCAGGATTGATGTAAAACAAATCAAAGCCAAAAGAAATTAAATAAAATCTACTATTAATAACTAATAAAAGGAATTTCTTATATACGAATATATATATATCATTGTCAACCATTATCAATATGCTGCAGAATGAAGTCTCCACCATTTTTACATAATAGTGCCTAATATATATATATATTATATTACACACATCTAGAAAAATCAAACTCTCTTATCTGTAAATCAGAGAATATATTATCAATATATTTTTATTTTCCAAATCCTTTTAACATTCTTAAAAATTTTAACTGTAAATTAGATCTTAGCATTGTTTGAACTGTTTATAATCAATGATATTGTGTTAGTGAAATTCATTCTTTTATGTATATAAAAACAATTCAACTGTTGGTAATAATTGAAAGTTAACAGTAATTCTATACAAAAAAAATAATGAATTTGAATTGCTCATTCTAATCAGACTATTATGATTAGTTTAAATATAGATAATACATTATCAATATATTTTTATCTTCCAAATGCTTTTAACATTCTTAAAAGTTTTAACTGTAAATTAGATTTTAGCATTGTTTGAACTTCTTATAATCAACAATAATGCATTAGTCAAATTCATTCTTTGCATATATAAAAACAATTCAACTGTTGGTAAAAAAAATTGAAAGTGAATTTTTTAAATTGAATTTTAATTGAAGCTTTTGAAAGTTTTAGTGAATTTCTCTACGGAAGCACTCATTCCATTCACTACATGGATGCTTCATCCCTGATATACACATCTTAACAGTGGGCTACAAGGTGATTTTAGGTGGGTTGCGATAAATATTAAAACATGAAAGTATTTTACATATTTATTAAAAAAGAAAAATATTATGACAATATATACTTAGTGGCAGAAAATGTAGACCTGTGCTTTTGTCAAATTTACTATGGTAAATATAAGAAAAATAACAATGAGAAGAGTAATTATTATTTACCTAATTATTTAATTAAAAAATATATTACAAGTGACTGGATTCTAAAAAATTATCTGCCTCGATCTATAAAAGTTTGGGAACCCCTGCTCTATCTGAATCAAGTAACGAAATTTGGGGGTGGGGGGGATCTCATATTTGAGACACTAAAACACTTTAAAAATTATTTTGGAAATTCACAGGTTTTATAATGATAAAGTAAAAAGTACAGTGAATGCATGATTTTGAACTCAGCTAAAAATGTTTTATTTTAATCAAATGAAAAGTCCTGTAAATATTGAATTTTTTCTTGTAGAAAAATGAAGCTGAATTTGAAATTAATATAGATATATATTCATATTTAGCTAATTATCATCTACAGTAGGAATATAATTAGCAGAATTATATACAGCAATTTGTGAATGTCAGAAAGTCTCATATAATATTTTGGGAATATTTGAAAGCTACAAAATTCCATTTTTAAACATTGTACACTTATTTTATCATTACCAGCATCAGCACCCACTTCTCTCATGAGTATAGCTATTTTAAAAACCAAAGGAAAAAGTCTCAAAAGAAAAATATAGAACATGATAGTTCTATTTGTGTAATATTTTGCAATGCCATCTGTTTAATTTGTTATACAGTGAACTTTTTTATTTAAAAAAAACATCTTATCAAATTGTAGTTTGCGGTTACATTCTATCTTCAACCATATCTTCACAATAAAATTAATTAATATTGCACGTCTTTAGAGTAAATTTAAGATAATGTTGACAAGGTAATGATGATCTGTCTCTTTCTGAAAATCTTGTTCAAGTTAAATATAAAGTATTTTCAACAAAATCTTTGTTGATTTGTTTCACATGGCATATCAAACAAAGGCATTGACTTTAGGTCAACATGGGTGTGATGAGAATCTCAACCTCAGGGTGGCCTTTGAGCATTCCATCATCAGATTTTCAATTGGATGGACGATTTAAGAGTTAGAGTGTGGAGTGGATTGAAGCCTGTCTATTAAAGTATGAAGATTGGCTATGTTAATATATATCTGAGCACTTATTGCATGTATGTATAGAGATGATAATCTGGACCAACTTATGATTGCTGGTTTGGCCTGAAATATGCATATCAGTAATTAGAGTGCTGGGTCGTGTGAAAGTCTGTGCTCATATACCCTATATATTAAATAGTGGATTTTATAAAATCACTATTCAGCAATTTAAACCATAACATTTTTAAAATTTATGAAGCATTTTTAAATGAAATTTTTTAAGTATCTTTAAGTTAGGAATTATAATTTCATTTCTATACAATAAATTGAGCAAAATAATGAATGGCTCAGTGCACAATTAATTTAGGTGTTATAGTTATATCACTGCAATGATGTATTCTATCTTGTAACTCATTGAAATTAACAGCAGCTTATCATAGTTTAGGTTAAATCTCAACATTTAATTTTACTCTTCTACTTAAAAAAATACGGAGATATTTAAATTGGCTTACATTCTTAAGTTGGTTATTATTTGAGATTTATCTTTAATCACTATCCGATAGATGACTTGAGGTTTTTTTTTTTAAACATTCAATCTAAATTAAAGTCTTTAGAAGATACATATAGAATATTAAATATATTCTGTAAATTGTTTTTTGAATTGGCAAGGATATCTCAGTCATCAACATACTGGAAATCTAATACACATTGAGATGGATTGGATAATGAAATATTTTTTTAGAACAGATATATCTGAGTTAAATATGATACTGATCAAATTATGCATTATGTTCGGCTGTTGTATGTCACAGAATGTATTGTTTTACATATATGTGGGTGTAGATATCCTTATGTTTAGCAATAGCTAAATTATTCGGGGGGGGGGGGCATGCACCATCTTTTTTCTTAAAAACATTTCATTTACCTCAAGTTAAAATTAGGGAAATGCATGAGATCTAATCGCAGTGTCATAATAAATAAAAGTATGAAGCAAGAAAGTAATCTCAAAATTTAACAAAATAACATACATACTTAATAAATGAAGTAATAATATAATTGTATGAGTTTGTTATTAACGTCACTAATATCAAGTTATATTGAAGTATTAATTAATTGACTTGCTTAAAATATTACCACAAACCTTGCTTTTTAATTTTTTTTTTCTTCATATGTCATAGCATCGGCCGGGATGTGAACCCACAACCGTCTGCAACCAACTACTTGCTTGCAAGGCGGTTGCGATGACCTCTCAGCTAACAATGCTTGACTGCTTTTTAAATTTTGTAGTCAAAAATTAGCTAAATAATTGAAAAGTTTAATAATTATTTTCTGCATAAATTGGTATTTAGAGAAATATTTAAATATATACATGCAAGCGATTGTCATATAATAAAAAATGAATGGATAAAATAATTTGAAATTGTTTTAACTTTAAAATGATCATACCTTATTAAAATTATAGTAAATCATATATTAATATATTATATTCAGAAGTAAACCAATATTCACACATGCGCTGTTTTAATATAAATTGACATGCATTTACCCATAAGCAAAGATTTTAAAGAACAATTGAATTTTCTTATCCTTACTTTTATATATATATAAGCTAACTTTTGTCTACCAATGCATTATTCAGGCATTGAGTCTATTATATGCCTGATTTATTAAACAATGTTCGAATTGTACAAATATAATGCAAATATTACAGGAAAGAGAATTTACCTCATTTTTAACCAACTGCAATTAATGTATAATAATTTAGAATCTAAATACATTGATAAATATTTATTTTTTATACACCTCAGTATTTATTATAAGATTGTTTTATTTCAGAATATATTACAATAAATACTGCGCTCTATAAAAAACGAATATTTATCAATAAATTATATATTACTAAAAAATATGATCTCTGCAGAATTATAGCTAGAACTATAAAGTTCTTTCTTTCAACAAGTTTGCTGATGTGTGCATTTCTAGTAACATCTTATTTGGCTTGTAGATAGATTTAATATTGATATTTATTTTTCCGCTTCAATAGTTAATTATTTACTTACACTTTCAGATATTGGATTAGTATATTACATAAATTGACTCATGCACACATTGACAACAACGTTGGCTTAAGCTTCAGAGGTAGTTTAAGCAGTAGACTTGAAAGTTTTTTTTTTTATAAATTTGTCCCGCAATATTTTTGGTCAACATACTCTACCATTTTGCAACTTGTTTACAGTTTTCTAATATATCACACTAAACACTGCTTAATTTTTGCAACGTTTTCTCCATAACCACTACTACAACTAATTAAAAACTTTAGTCAAGCGTTGGTGGCCTAGCGGTTAGCATAGCTGCCTTCCAAGCAGCTGGCCCGGGTTCGCTTCCCGGCCAACGCTTTGACGTGTTTAAAAAAAAAAAAAAAAACTTATTTATCACTGTTTACAATCCTTTATTTCACAATAAATTTTTTGAGAATTGTTTTTCTTTTATTATAATATGTTTTTTAGATTCTTATAGTGATTTATTCTTATTTAATGTAAACATTTTAATTTCTTAATTAGAATCTTGTTTATATATTTAATTCTTAAAGTATTAACTCTTTTCATAAAACTTTGTAATTCTAAAGCACTTGTTGACTTCGAGTTCTGATGCAAAGATATAATAAACATAAGCAATTTCAATGCAGAATTAGCTTTCTGCAAAACATTGCCCGCATCTTAGTGCTCAGTAAAGTTATGCAGTACAGGTGTGCTTATATAATCGATGTGATGCAATATGTAAATGAGGTAGACTATGCAAATGAGGCAGTTAAATATTTCATTTTGGACAATGGAACACACGAATCCATCAACAAAAAGGATTCATGTGGTCTATTATCTGAAAAATGGATTATCTAATTATCTTATTTGCATATTGTACCTCATTTACATATTACATTGCGTCAATTATATAAGCACACCTGTAATGCATAACTTAACTCAGCACTATGATTCTGGCAGTGTTTTGACGAAAGCTGACAGTGCATTTAATTAATTTATGTTTATAATAACTTTTATATAACTCTTTTTTAATATTTAAAACAGCATTACGCTGTTGCACATGCGCTTTGAAGATCATAACTCTTTTTTTTTTTTTCCATGTGTCATAGCATCGGCCGGGACGCGAACCCGCAACCGTCTGCAACCAACTACTTGCTTGCATGGCGGCTGCGATACCTCTCGGCTAACAACGCAAGACAAGATCATAACTCTTTTTGTAACATAAAAATAGAAAAAAAAAAAATAGACGTGAGAAAAAGAAACAACTTTTTAAAAAAAATATATATAAATATTTATTTGTTTCATTAAACTTCAGAATTATGGGAATTATTTAATTAATGAAGAGTTGTTGTTTGGAGTAGTTTGAAGCTTATCCATTAAAATATGAAGATTGGATATTTTAATATAAAGCTGAGCAATGATTGTATACATGTGTGAGGATAGCTGGTTTAGCATGATATAACTATATTGGTGATTATTTATTTTTTCAACTTGTGTATGACCAGGTGGGTCAACAATATGAGATGGCACGGAGAGCTGAGGGTCGTGGGAAAGTCTGAGTTCGAATCTCTTATATATTACATTATATATATATTGAGGTGTGTGTAGCCCTGTACAGTGTATTAATTTAATTAACGAAAATAATTTTAAAAGTTTATTAATAGTACAACTCATATACGCATTCATATATAGATGTGTGTGAGTATACCGTCCACTATAGTATGAGACCAAAATATTTCAATACATATATATGACTAACGCTGTTAACCTAAAATCTGAATTGCCAATATAGGTATTATTTTAATAATTAACAAAGATGACATAATTAGAACCTGTTCAGTGTAGACTCAAGAGGTAGTATATTTTTCTACCCGTATTTTCTCTTTGTTAATCTATAGTAATAAAAATATTCTAGATAATTTCTGTATGTGCGCTTACAAAAAGTATTAAATTTTAAACTTTCAAATAATGACAAAAAATATTTTTAATGCATATTATTATATCATCATCATCATCATTTTCAACCATTATTGATCCATTTCAGGACGAAGATATCTCAAAGTTCAATCCATCTTCTCCGATCTCTAGCTTCTTTTCTTCACATCACCCCAGCACACTTCCTTATTTCATCCATCCATCTCACCCGTGGTCTTTTTCTAAGTCTCTTAAAATCTCTTGGAATCCAATTTAAGATTTCAGCTGTCCATCTTTTATCACCTCTTCTAGCAATATGTCCAGTCCAATTCCACTTCAGTTTGTTAATTCTTTCAATAATGTCATTAACATCTGTTTGTTTCCTCACCCGTGTATTTCATATTCGATCTCTTCTTGTTTCATCTAACATGCATCTCTCCATACTCTATTAAGTGGTTGTATTGCTCATCTGATAAGTGCCCAAGTAAATTTTGGAAATCATGTAATGTTCAAGCACCCAAGTTGGTGGTTGAGTGCAGCAATTCTATTCTGTTGACCAAACAGAGAATTAAAAAAAAAATTCATTTGGAAGCCAATTCAGTAACTTTTAGCTTTTAAGTTTATTACTCAACCACTGAGCTAAAATGCACAAATTAGACATTAAGTTTAATATATTTTGGTGACAATTAACACTTTTTATATATGTGTTAATTAAAATATTGAAAGTATAATGGAGAAAGATAGTCATTTTAGAGAATGTTTTTTTTTTTTTTTTAACATCCAAGTACGCTTTTAAAAAATCTACATTGGAATATGAAAATTGCAATATTATATATTATATAAGTTTGAATTTGTTAAATTTATTATTTATATATGTCAGTTTTGTTCTCATTCTTGTCATCATTTATGCTCTTATTTTTGTTCTCTGTGTAGAGTATTGATTCTTCTCATCAAAAGTATCAAAGTTGATCATTCATCTGCTTTGACACTTTACCTGGGTGCATTTTTCTTACATTGAATCCTCTAAATTTATTAACATTGTCAATGTTTCTTATTCCGAGTAATGCTGTTTCAGCGTCTATAATTCAATTTGTATATTTTTCTATTTGTTCTTCGACATTAATGGAACTAAACATAGTGTCTGATATTTTGCAAAAAGTAAATGCTTTTCTTTAAAAAAAAAAAAAAAGGAAAGAAGAATTTAAATTCATATTTTTATATTATGCTTAATATTTTAGAGATTGTTTTGACTTTGAGAACGTAAATTAATTAAAAGAAACCATCTATGAATTTATATTAAACAAGGGGGAGAATGATAGATTTTTTTTTTTTACCAATTGTACATTCTTTTATATATGAGTATATTTATCAGTCTTGTAAAAATACTCTGTCTTCAGATTTAAGTAACTAAATATTTTTAGAGTCATCATCTATATCTCTATCTATTTATATATTTATAGATATAATATGTTATTTAATAATAAAGTGAATTTGGTGCCTTCCACACAATATAGGACAATAGGCAGGAGTTCAAAGATGGATAAGATTTTCAAATTATTGATTGATTTGTATCAGGAATTTTCGGATCATAATCGATTAAATGTTTTGTTTTTAAGTCCCAAAACTAATATAGTATGATACTTCAGATAGTACTCAACATACAAATTACACAGTGTATTATTCCTTTCTTATTAAAGATGTTTAATATATGGACCTGAAATTTGGATACTTAACAGAAGAACAATATAGAAACTTCAAACTATACAACAAAGTTACATTAGATGTTATAAAAAAAAAAAACTTTTTAAATGAAATACATTGGTGAGAGAACAAGCAGATCTCATTGAAAAGAAATGAGACTGAAATGGAGCCATATTGGACATATTGCTAGAAGAGATGATAATAGATGGATAACTAAAGTTTTAAATTGTATCCTGAGAGATTGTAAAAGACCTAGAAAGAGATCGCATGTGAGATAGATGGATGAAAAAAGAAAATTAGCTGGAATGTTTTGGAGAAGATGGAGAGGTCTTCATCCTACAATGGATTGACTGTGGTTAAAAATGATATCTATGATCATCTCGTTTATGTTTGAAAACAATATTCAGTTTGATCAGATTATTTTTTTAGTAATCTTAAAAGTGGAACAAATTCAGATGCTAATAAAATTCCCAGGTAAGTTTTAAAATGTTATATATATATATATTATCTCATTTTTCTTCAACCCCCCTCCCCCCAACAAAAGGGCTATTATAGGTTAATTGGAGCAACTAGTTTAGCCTTAGAAAGATTGTCAGTCATTAGTAATGGATAGTTTCCTCACAACAGCAAAAGACAAAAAGTTATTTCTGTTTACATGGATAACCTTATTTTTATTCTTTGTTATAATAACAGTTCATGAAAATATATAATTCAACACACACACACACTCATATATATATATATTATTTAAGTATTTTGTTAATTAAAAGATATTATGTTTCTAAACTAGTGAAATTTTTAGAAATATGTGGATCCACAAAATTTTCCACTTATCTTACAGATGTTTTGTTTGTTCCATTGAATAAAAAAGCTGTAATAATTATTGTGGAATATCATTATTATTCATTATGACAAAAATACCTTGAAGGATTTTATTGAGTAGATTGCTTCTGGTTATAGATGAATTGTAGAGATTCAAGAAGCACTACTATAGAAGTGGGTTTTGTTGGCACAATAAAAGTGTCATGAACAAATGTCTAATTCTTATAGTACATTGTTTTTGTCAATTTGTTATACTGATGATGCATATTAGCATGAATAGCCATTTACTATCAGTGCTGGAGAGCCTAGAGTGTTTGTAATATAAAGTGCCATGTTTGATAGCACCACCTGTATTTTTTTATTTTTTTAAATCAAGCATGGACATGTGATATAGGTCTTATAGTGTGGTTGAGGAATAATTTAAACTGACTAAAAGCAAGAATATGGATTTAGTCTCTATGATTCCTAGATTTATAATATACTGATGATTTTGCTATTCTCAATGATTCAAAGAATATAGAAAAAATATTTATAATTAATAATTTAAAGAATGATTTATATAATAATTTTAATGTTTTGAGTGCAATCTTTAAAAAAAACAGTTTAGTTATTAATATAAAGTAATTTTGGACTATTATCAACCAATTATGAAAGAATGTTCTGTAACAAGTTGTGGCTTGAATGGTTACAAACATGAAGATCAATTGATTTTGATATTGAGATGTTATATATTTCAATCTACTTATGCTGCAGTTAATATGTTGAAAAGGGTAGAGTATTTCATCTTAATGGTACAAATTTCTTTGACTAACTTCATTTTCTATAGGATTGTTATTCTGCAAATTTATTTTAATGAGATAGGACACACAATTTCTACTGATATAACATAATGATATTGAAATTTTTTATTTAAAGATATTCCATTATATATTAAAAATATGTTGGTAAGATCATAAGAACTAATGGGACATTTTTCTGTTTTCTGGGTGTGATAGTATTTAACCTACATGATTGTAAGAGCATATCTTTATTGGATTTAACCTATAAAACTGATAAAGAGTAATAACGAATGTTTTATAATGAATTGAGCATGGTTACATAAATAGTCAGATTTTATTTACATAATAGAAGATTATCTCAAAAGCATTTAGAAGAGATATATTATTTTTGTTGAAATTATATGAACAAAAGGACTGATGTAATGAAAAACTAAAATTAGGAAAGATTTAGAATTAGAAGAAATTAAAAAACTAAATAAAGGACTATCTTCAGATATATATATAGACATATTTGCTTTGTAAGAGGAAAAAGTTTTTTCCTAAACTAATATATCTTTAATAAATTATTAACAAATTTAGGAATCCTTTCTCCCACACTTTTTGGAATTTGTGAGATGTATTTTTGATTTTAATAGTATATGTATGTTACAAAGAATTTCTAGATTTGTTAATTTATTGTTTCCTAAAATTAGCTATGATATTGTACTGTAATCATTTTCATCATTGCATCTGCTGTCAGCAAAAAATGAATTAAAAAGATGCTAAATATTATTTTTGCACTTTATGGCATTTAATATTTAAGATTTACTTAAAAGTTGAGGAATAAACAAAACTATGTTGATCTTCTTCAGACAAGACAACAATAGCTATTGCATGTGTTGAGGATTGTCATTTTGAAATGAATTTATAGTCTAATTTCTTTACTTATTTTTTTTTTGTAAAAGTATTAGTATTTATTTCTTATTAGTTATTTAACGTTTACATTGTAGTTTTATGTCAATGCAATATTCTTACAGATATAACTCAAATAAATATTTATGTGAAACTAAAACTACTTCCTGTCAAACATTTTTTTTGTCATTAATAGGAGGCTGTCTTTATTTCTAATGTCTTCGATTTATTATTTTTTTTATTTTTTGCAATGATACTGTTTTAGAATTTAGATTATATTCATTTTTTAAATTTATGTTTTTGATAAACTATAAAAAAATAGTTATAATATAAAGTATTTTTTATTTTATTGGAGAAAAGGAAATAATAGCTTCACTCTAGTGACAAAATTTTTTACCTGAAGGTTAAAGTAATTTATTAGATTAATATTTTTCAGTACTTTTCTTTTACGAAACTGTTGATAGAATTAATAATTTTAGTAGTGAATATAATTTTGAATTTGATAGCATGGATGTAGAAAAATATTTATCACTGTGTTAATAGATTAAAAAGAATCTCAGTACTTTTTTTTTGTCAAGATAATAGATTTTTTTGAGTGTTAAGAGAAATATTATTCACAATATGCTTTTGTTATTGGAAGAGTCTATGTATTTAATTCTAATGATAGTTGTTTTTAAATAAAATGGATTGAATTATTGGTTATGATGTTTCTCCATTACTTTATTCTGCATATATTTGCTTTTTAAAATAGTGTTATTGTTAACGATTGTAATATTTTAAAGTTATTTGTTTGATATATGGATGATGGGTTGTTTGTAATAGATAGGAGTATGAGTTTTTAGTGGTTTGAATGGCAGCGAATCTTTTATTAAACTTACAGTGGAAGTGGGGTGGTGCAGGAATTTAGAGGGTGTGATAGTTTAAGAAATTAAACAATAGAATTTAAAAAATACATTTAGACCTGAAAATTGGCAATCTTTAGATTATGAAAAGGCATTTTTTTTTTTATATACACTTTAACTTATGCTTTCTTTCTTTTTTTGACATTTCGTAACTCAATTTTCACCTTCTTTCCAATTTCTGGATTAGTTGAAATTTTGCATACATATGACAGTACATTTTTTTTAGAGTTTGCACACAATTTTAGCAAAAAATTTAGTGAAAATGAAATTTTTTAAATCTTAAATAGATACTCTCTATATAAAAATGAACTGCATAATATTATATACCACAGACAATATGTAAGAATATATTCTACCAGAGTATGTAAACAATTTTCAATTATTAGGTAATAAATGTGAACAATATTTGTTATTTTGCTGACACTGGCTTTCAATATAGTATAGCTTTGTTAAAGCAAGCATTGCTTTGCCAAAGACACCCTGTATTGAATGCATGGTTCAGCATAATAACAAATATTGTTAAGATTTATTATTGTAATAATTGACACTTGTCTACATACTCTGGTAGAATATATTTTTACCTAAGTTGTATTTAAAATTAATTTCTGTATCTATATACAACTAAAAAAGTATAAAATAAAAAATATATGAAAAAAAATCCAAGAAACTTTAACTCACATATGTGCACTAAAAAGTAAAAAATAAAATAAACTCATTCAGCTTTCAAAGCATTCTTCATATTATGCGACTAAATTAAAAGTTATACATCATTGATATTTTAAAATATTCTAGACTATTTATGAACATAATCGCCACACTCTTTTATTTTAGTCACATCATGTCAAGAATGCTGTGAAAGCTGAAGAAAATGTCATTTTTACATTTTGTGTATTTTTTTTTCTTTTTACTGCTTTTTTTTTTTGGGGGGGGGGTTACTTCTTAGCTCATTTATCTGAATAAAAACATTTTTAAGAGTACTACTTTGTTACAAAAGACAGTTTATAATCATTTTATTAGTATGGGTTACTTTGATGGGGTTGTGAACATTGAGTAAAAAGATTTAAACTTAATTCAACTAGTGATATTGAGAATTAAAAAACAATTGATATTTTATTATAATATTTTTAAAGCCTATATGTGTAACATGCACAAAGTTATTTTTTTGATCATAAGAAAATTGCATAGAAGAGAGTTTTAACATTAACTTCTATATTAAATAATATGAAAGGGAGGATTGATATTAGTCCTGCAGATTCATTAGGCAATGGAGATTGCATTCATTTCTAATACGTGTTGAAATGTTAAAATAAATTTTAAAAACACTGCAAAATATTACATATTATATTTATATAATACACAATTTTTAAAATTTATTTTCAGTTATGATCTAGAAGGTACTATCTCAACTATACCAATACTGCTTTCACTAGTTGCAGTATTTTTCAGATATAATTTGCTATTAAATATCACACATCCTTACAAAACACTTGTTATAAACAAACAGGCTTAACCATTATGGCTCACTATTAGTCACTCAAATGCACAGTAAGTTATGATCTTGAACCGATGCATCTAATACATGTAAAAATATTATAAGAAATGATTTTGTCTATCTCAGATAAAAGATCGATAATAATTCCATCATTTCTTGGAACTTTTCTCTTCCTTATAATTACTTTTAACATTTATCTATTAATCTAATTTAGTAACTGTATTACACTTTCCATGTGAAAATGTAGTTTGTTTGTGTTTTAAGCACTCTAATTTTAAGATTTCATACAATCTTAGAACCTATTCAATCAATATCCAACCCTAACATAACTTTTCCACAAGATAAATGGTGCTACCGGAATACATATATATTTCTACACCCAAACACAAATTACAACTTAGACTTGCCAATATGAGACATTAATAATATTAAGCAGCTAATACATAGATTTAAATATTGGACACTCGAGTCCAATTTTTTTGAGTTTCTATTCAAAATGAACATGTGGTCATTATAAAAAAAAAAAACATACTTAATGTTGACACTTTATGTGAGTTGTGCCACAGATTGGAAGAGAACCAAAAACATATGTTCTTTGAGTGTAGTAGCCTACAATACATTCGATCTTATATTACAAAAATTCATCAGAAAACTAATGTCACTATGAGTTTTTTCCAAATGCATGCTTCACAAAAATAAGTATAACATTTATACTATATGCATTATGGTGCACAAGGTGCACTTATCTTTACAATAGTAATGCAAGAAATTTTATTAGTTTTAAAAACAAATTAGAGATAATAAAACAAAGAGATAAAAAAATCCCTCCATCAGACATTTTTGCAACCATCAGTGCTCTAACCTTTGGTGAGATGTTTTTAGCCAATAAACACCACATGATCATCATTTCCTATACTTGCTCATAACTGTTATCTCTGGTGAGAAGTATTTTTTGTTTCCTATTTTATTGTAATTGTTTTAATAATAGTGTAATTTATTGAATGCCATTGAAAATATTTATTATGGTATTCTTTGATTAGTTTTGTATCATTATGTTTTTCTTTTAAAGTGGAATATATATAGAAATATATTTCATTGAATAAAGTTTCTTCTAAACTAATTTTAAGTTTTCAAACGATTTTTAGTTTGAAATTATTTTTTTTTGGATTAAGTGCAAGTTTTCCAGATATTTGCCAATAACCAGTCCAATTAGCCATTACATTATTATTTTATAATTGAGTATCTGGCTAATCTTAGTTAGAGAATAAAACAAAAACCCAAATGTTGTTACAACCCGCAACCGATTAGTGTGGTGGGTATTTCTCTTTTACCCCTTTTTCCGTAGAAGGATGCTGATCATTGCAGATCGATGTACCATTTTGAATTTTTTTAGTACAGTTCATTTTACTTCCAATATATAGATATACGCTATGTATTTTGAAAGAAAGAATTTAGATGTATTCTTTTATTCTCCTCAATGTCTTTGAAAAACTATTTACTTCTGTTCAACCATATATATATATAGAAATATTTTTTCCCTTTGCTGAATGTCTTTCTATTTATTCATGTTTTGTGCACTTTTAAGAATTAGAGTTTTAAAAATTCTAATAATTGCACGAGTTTTGGAAAAGATTTTGGAAGTCCATTTTCTTTATTCTGCACTACTTGATTTCATATTTGAAAGAGTTATACGGATAAAAGCTCTTGACAATTTCAAACAAAAGATGGACTTAAATCGCAGGGGCTCGTGTTACATTTAGTATGTATTTAGATATAAATTTTCTTCTGGTTTCTAGATCAAACCTCTGCAATACAAATTAGTCATCTAATGCAAACAATAGTTCATACACTTTCTCTGTTTTCAAACTTTTAACTCTCACGCAAATGATTAATGATTAAATGTTAAGTATAGTGGAAAAAATATTGTTTCAAATAATATATACTTATATATGTATATATTTTTAAATTTAACTTTTTTTTAGTACTCCTATTTTATATATTCTCACTCTCTTTACACATACATATTGTAACGATATATAAATATGTCGTTACATTTATTTAAAATAAAAACTTTTAAGTTCGCATATAAAAATAAGTGTATTAAAAATAAAAGTAAAAAAAACTAAACGCTAAAATTAAAAACGTTTGTTATACGTATATATATATTCGCACAGATGCTAAACTTTAAAAATTTTTTTTTTTCATAAACAAAAAAAAAAATAAGTATCTGAACGTATTTTTTTAAATAAAAAAATACAAGATTGAAATATAAAAATATTTTAATAAAAAAAATAACGTAAGTTAAAATAAAAACAGGTATTAATTAATTCCTGTAATCTGTAAATGGAAATGATTGTTTATTAATTATCTAAAAGCTGTGTAATTAAAAAGTCAGATGAAAAGTTAGATAAGAGAAGAAAGAGATTTTAGCTTGACCAATGGAAGCACTAAGCCTTGGCTCGGACCCTAACGAAAGTGATAGATTAGTGACGTTTTGTTCATTGAATCCTTGTGGATAATATAAAAAGGGAAATACAGTTTTTTCTGGGAGTTCCAGCGTTTGTGTTTGAAAGATGAGGTATGACGCACATACCACACTCTCTATTAAAAAAAAAAAATGAAAAGACTGTGATACTTTGAACCAGCTATTGTCATCTCCAGAACATTCCCTTCCAACGGAGGCGTCGCGGGAATTAATAAAAGCAGAAACCTGGACTCTTCTACCATAAGCTATCTGAAATGAACAATTGTTAAAATCAATCAAGAACTTTCCTCAAGTTTTACAAATTGATAAACAAGCCAACTGAAATGTTAAAACGGACTCTTATCTGACTTTTGTAAGTTTTTAAATCAAATTAATAATGTTTAATTTTTATGTTTTCCGATTGATAAACATCTTTTCCATTATATATTTTTTTCTTATTGTAAAGATTATTTAAATGCATGAAATTTAAGTTGTTTATAGACGCTTGCATGGATTCGTTTGCGGTTAATTATATTTTGGTTTTCATATTTGATCAAAATATATAGACATTCGATAAATAATGATACCTTACAGTGAG
Source organism: Epiperipatus broadwayi (assembly GCA_028023455.1). Taxonomy (NCBI): domain Eukaryota; kingdom Metazoa; phylum Onychophora; class Udeonychophora; order Euonychophora; family Peripatidae; genus Epiperipatus; species Epiperipatus broadwayi. The sequence continues at coordinate 262,671 of JAQFVV010006719.1, read as the reverse complement.
TATCTAAAATGTATTTATTCGGATGTCTTTTAAATTATTGGTGACAACGCAAGTATCTTATGGTGAATACTATTGGGTTACTTATAAGTTTCCCTCTGCGATTGTCGGTATCAATAATTTTGTATTTTGATCGTTTATGTTTATTTTGAAATGTTTTTGACCGTGGAATCTATGTAATCGATCTATACCCAACATTTTTAAACTCATTTGTGCGAACGTATTTAAATGTTAAAATTAAGTCGGGCGTGAATGGCTATATAGTTTGTAAAGTTATATTAAGGGAGGGTAATCTTAGGTTATTCATTTCGTAGTTGAATTGGTTCAATGGATTGGATATATTTGTGTAATTAGTCGATGTAGTATGAGGTCCGCTATGGGCAGGATTATAGATATACGCCACACACCCTCTGTTTGCCTATGGATGGGTTTGTAAGTCGGCAGAAGACCGCATTCAATTCCTATGGAGTTTTTTTTTTTATTGATCTACTTGCCAACAGATGTCACATTCCTGTTGGTGGAGAGTCAATCTCTTCTCTATTTCTACTTATTGTTCAGATGTACATTCCTGACAATATAGTATTTTGTGTTGTCGTATCATGCTACATCGAATACATGAATGTATCGGATGGATTGGCGCCAGTTGATTGCGAAATTTGTTGCCTAAGGTTAAATCAGGGAAGAATATTTTCTTTTCAAATACAGACCTAGGTAGTCCATTCATACTCGACCCTCTAAATAAATAGTAAACTCATTATTTGCAATCTACTTAAATTTAGAATTAAAGATCAATATAAAATTATAAACGTTAAATTTATTCCTCAAAATTTAAATATTCTTTTATATGTGCGTAAATAAATATTTTTATATGTTAATTTCTGGCAGTGGCTTTTATTCTTTTATAGTTAAGATATAAAATGTATAGATTTTTATCTCTGCGTCTCCGCTGAGCTAGTGACTTGGGCTAGCGATCGGAATATTTAAATAAAGTGGAATCTTAACAGCGCGTATCTGCCTACTCTATAAATTTTTGTAGGCTCAAATGCCTAGATGGCACCCTTGTAGTGCAGATATTGTTTTTGCGGTTAGATTCGATCTTCACTTTCATTCCGATTGGTACAATATGTATATGAAGATGGCATCTTTTACAAATTCAATATTTGCGCTTTTAAAACAGTAGCAACTTTTGCATACAGCAGTGCCACACAGTGCAAGTCATAGTAATCAGTGGATGCTAGGAAGATCTGTGCACCAAAATCCCAATGCAGTGCATATTCATCCAATATCTTCTACTTGTGGTGCTTCATCAGTGAGGGGCCCCGGGTTGGAGAGCACTACACCTAGATCTTTTATCCTCTAATATTTTATGTTGCAATGCTTAATTGGCACATTTATAAAAGGTTTATTACCAGTAATGTCATGGTAATACGAATAGATTACCTGTGTTGACCATGAAATCATTACTTACATGTATAGAAGTCCTATATTAATTTGATTGCAGGTATAAGCTGACAATATCAAGATAAAAGTTTATAATATATTGAAACAGTATGATTTAGCCATCATACAGTTTCACCTACTATATATCATAGTAGTCTTCATTTTTCTGATTCGAACTCTAGGGGTGCACGTATATAAAAATATACTAAGTAATTTAATATAGAAGCATATATTTACAAGTATATGTGTGTAATAGTATATGTGCACACATCAACTATTTTAAAGGGTTGTATAAGCATTTTGGAATATTATATAAATATTTTTATTTGCAAAAAATTGTATATTCGCACATCTGATTGATATTATTATGAATAATGTATATGCCTTTATAATTTCATATAAAGATTTGTTTTATGATTTTAAGTTATTAAATTTGATTTAAGCTGTGGACATTGTATATATATGAGAACATACCTATGTATATCATCATCATTATCATCATCAACCATTATCAATCCACTGCAGGATGAAGGTCTCTCCAAGTTCAATCCATATTTTCCAATCTTTAGCTTCTCTTCTCCACATCACCCCTGCAAACTTTCTTATTTCATCCATACATCTCACATGTGGTCTCTTTCTGGGTCTTTTACAAGCTCTTGGAATCCAGTTTAAAATTTCAGTTGTCCATCTATTATCATCTCTTCTAGCAATATGTCCAGCCCAACTCCACTTTAGTCTTTTAATTTTTTCAAGGAGATCAGTAACACCTGTTTGTGCTCTTACCCATACATTGCGTTTTCGATCTCTTCTTGTTACTCCCAACATGCATCTCTCCATACTCCTTTGAGTGGTTTGAAGTCTCTGTATTGCTCTTCTATTAAGTGTCCAAGTCTCAGATCCATAAGTAACAACTGGCAAAACACATTTATTAAAAATCTTCCTTTTCAAACACATAGGCATATTTCCTTTTAGTATCAAGTTATTTCTACGAAAAGCACTCCAACCAAGTTTAATTCTATGATTAATTTCATCCATTATGTTTCCATCTGTATTAATAATCTGACCAAGGTATTTGTAACTGTTAACTTCTTCTAATTTATCATAACACATTTATTAAAAACCTTCCTTTTCAAACACATAGGCATATTTCCTTTTAGTATCAAGTTATTTCTACGAAAAGCACTCCAACCAAGTTTAATTCTATGATTAATTTCATCCATTATGTTTCCATCTGTATTAATAATCTGACCAAGGTATTTGTAACTGTTAACTTCTTCTAATTTATCATAATCAATCTTTATTTTCATATTTTGAGAAAATCTATTAAACATTACTTTAGTCTTTTCAACATTTATCTTTAGTCCTACTTTCCTACTTTCATCTGATAACTCCTGCAACATTTCCTGCAACTCTAAAGCATTATTTGCAAAAACAACTACGTCATCTGCAAAATCTAAATGACTTAAATAATCTCCATTTACATTCACTCCTTTAGCTTCCCATTTTAATTCACAAAATACTTCTTGCAGCACTGCTGTAAAAAGTTTTGGAGATATGGAGTCACCCTGTCTTACACCCTTCTCAATGTTGACTTTCCTACTACCATTATGTAATCTAATTGTTGCTGTTGCTTTTTTATAAATATTCTTTAAAATATGACAATATCCTGGATCTATACCTTGATGATCCAATGCTTTAATCACTGAAGAAATATTTATAGAATCAAATGCCTTTTCATAATCTACAAATCCTAAGCATAATGGAAACTCATATTCATTTGTCCTTTCTATAACTTCTCTCAATACCTGGATATGATCTACTGTACTAAAACCACTTTTAAATCCAGCTTGTTCTCTTGGTTGGTGGAAGTCCAGTGTTCTCTGTAGACGAGTTGTAATTATCTTAGTAAAAATTTTGTATAAAACTGATAAAAGACTGATAGGTCTGTAATTTCTAATATCTTCATTATCACCTTTTTTAAATATTAATATTAATACCGCATTCTTCTAATCATCTGGTACATCTTTATCATTTAGAATATAACTTTGCTAAAAAAAAAAATCTATTTCTTCACCTGCTTCTTTTAATATATCAATTATAATCCCATCATTACCTGGAGCCTTCCCTTTCTTCATAAATTTAATTGCATGTCTCACCTCCTCATTCAAAATTCTGGGCAATTCAGAAGATATAATAGGTATAGGAGGTACTTGTTCTTTATTACTATATAATTCTTGATAGAAGTCTTCTACACATTTCATGATGTCATCTCTCTTTTTAGTAATAATGCCATCTTTTTTTCTTATTGCAGATATAAATTTCCTACCAATACCAAAATGTTGTTTTACACTCATCTCTCTTTTTAGTAATAATGCCATCTTTTTTCCTTATTGCAGATATAAATTTCCTACCAATACCAAAATGTTGTTTTACACTCTTTAGACTTTTATTCTCTTCTACAGCTTTCCTTGCACTAGTTCACAATTATACTTTCTTATATCATTTTCAACTCTTTTCCGCACCATTTTACAAAATTCGGGATATTCAATCCTTTTTAATGCATCATTTTTGTATATCTTCATATTCCTTCTTTTCTTCATAAATTCTCTAGTCTCAGTAGAAATTTTATTGGTCAATTCCTGCTTTTTTCTACCAGCTATCTTTGTGGCAGTTTTTAAAAGTGTATCAGTTATTTTCCTATTAATTTCATTCAAATCTGAATCTTGTTCAAAATCAACTAATACTTAAAACCGATTGGTAAGTTTTAATTTAAATTCATTAGAATGTTTCTGAAGATTAGGAATATCAACTGTAAATATTGGTTTTTCTTAATAATTTTTGTCTCTCTAGTTTTGCATTAACATGTATCTTACATCTTACTAATTGATGATCACTTCCTGTGTTAAATTTATTAAAACATTACAATCTTGAAATATGTATTTTCTGTTAGTCAAAATATAGTCCAATTCTGCTGTACCTTCATTTGGATGCTTCCAAGTCCATTTTCTTTTAACCTTTTTCTCAAAAAAAGAATTCATAATATAAAGTTTTTCTTTTTCTGCAAATTCCACAAGTCTATGTCTTCTTTCATTTCTATTACCATAACCAAAATTACCTACAGCATTTTCATCTTTTATTTGTTTACCAATTCTAGCATTAAAGTCTCCCATAACAATTTTAAAATGTTGTTTACCCTGATCAAAAGTCTTTTGTACATCCAAATAAAAATCTTCTACTACTTCATCACTATGAGAACTTGTTGGGGCATAAACCTGAATTATCTGCATTTGGTATCTGCTATTAAATTGCCTTTGAAGTTATTCAATTTACTAAATTGCTAGTATTCGCATATAGTAATTAAATTCAGAGGTGATTTTCTTAGATGTATGCGAAATATTGACGGCTTGAATCTCTTTGAAAAAAAAGAAATTCACTTTTTAAAAAAAGAAATTCAAGGTTTATGGCTATCTCAATTACTTCACACTAAGCTGAGAAATGAGCTTTATGAATCTTATAAAATAAAAGTTAAAACAATTAACAAGCATTGACAGTGTCCGCCTGCAATAAATCCAGAAAACTTTATGAATCTTATAAAATAAAAGTTAGAACAATTGACAAGCATTGACAGTGTCCACCTGCAATAAATCCAGCCGGTTCTTTTGTAGTAGATGAAATTAGTGACTTCTTAAGTTTTAAAGTTTAAAAATAAAGATTGCGAATATATTAATGGCTTGTGAGAGGGGGTAAAGAAATATAAAAACCCCAGTTTGAAATGAACAGTATCCATTTTGCTTTACTCTCATGTTAACTTATATCCCGGCAGTGTGCCCAGTTTTTATTATGGCGATCAGTGGCTAGAAAACGTCATTGCTGCCTCCTCGGCAGCAGAACTGTTTATGGAGATGAAGGACTCAAACCCAGCCTACTTGAAAGAATAGCCCATAGAAAGAACAGCCGATGAACCAGCCCAGATGAACCAGCCCATGCGTGTGTGTCTAATCCTGTCAAACTGCAAGCCTTCAAACTTGAACAACGGTAACAATCCTTAACTAAGCTAACCTAATGCTATAACAATTCTAAAATCTTTCCTAAAGCTAGCTGTAAAATATAATTAATGTGCACAAACTCTTAAACTTAAATCTCATAAATTAATTAAACTATGTTAATTAAACTATGTTAAATAAGTGTATTCCTATTTGTATAAATGTAAACTAAATGTAAAAGCTAAAGTGCAAAATCTTGCCTAATCTCAATTTCTCTTAAAGTCTTTTAAATTCAACTTGTAAAAAGATAATGACTGTCTTATTATTTTATCTATTCTCATCTATACTTGTGCCTATATATATATATAATTACAATGCATTTATTAATTTATGCTATGCCTTCAGAGCGGAGATTACTAATTATTATAACATAAAGAGATGCTTTTGTCCTCAAGTAAATTAATTCATGCTGCTTTTGGCATACTTCTAAATCTCCCGTCTGAAAACCCTATTCTTGTATATATTAGTTAAGATGCTATGTTTTAGCTTAATATTTCATCCATGTTTGCTTATTAAAGGTCTGTTTAGTTGAATATGTGAGAGTGATATTGTAAAGCATATTGTCAGTAATTAGCCAAGTTTAAGTTCCAAATATACTTTAGCCCTCCTTAGTTTATTATCATAGACTATCAAACCAGCAAGCATCACATGATCACATCTCCAATACTAGCATGTAATTGTTTATAAACAAAGCAAAGCAAAACTCCATATAGTAGTGCCACCTGTGCTAAACAGAGTAATCAATGGATGCCAGAAGGCTTGTGCATAAAATCCCTATCTAATGCCTACTCATCCAATATCCCCAGACTAGTTTCTGGCTTGTGGCCTTTGTCAGTGAGGAGCTTTGGATCTGAGAGCACTGCATCTAGATCTTAGGATCTAATGCAACCCTCTAGCAACCACCTTTTATCTTTACTTAACTACAAAACCATGAGCATGAAATTGAAAACACAAAAAATATTTTCAATCTAATCTCAATAGCTTATATAATCATATGGGTCTGAACTCAGTTCAGCACCCATACATTTTGGTGTCTTTGGCTATGGTTGTTAAAGAGCCAAAGACACCAAAATGTATGGGTGCTGAACTGAGTTCAGACCCATATGACTATATAAGCTGTTGAGCTTAGATTGAAAATATTTTTTGTGTTTTCATGCTCATGGTTTTGTAGTTAAGTAAAGATAAAAGGTGGTTGCTAGAGGGTTGCATTAGATCCTAAGATCTAGATGCAGTGCTCTCAGATCCAAAGCTCCTCACTGATGAAGGCCACAAGCCAGAAACTAGTCTGGGGGTATTGGATGAGTAGGCATTAGATAGGGATTTTATGCACAAGCCTTCTGGCATCCATTGATTACTCTGTTTAGCACAGGTGGCATTACTATATGAAGTTTTGCTTTGCTTTGTTTATCATAGACTATGTAGGGTTAATTCGTAAACTAGATCATTTTAATAAAGCCCTTTTTAGCACAGTTTAAGTATGCTAATTCACATAACTGGCATAGGGTAGTTTTGCAGAATGAAACTATAGATTTTGCACTTTACTAACTTTAATAATTAATATTTAGAAAGCTTTATGAATGGGCTTTTATGAAGCACCTTGCTATTATATACTTATTGAGATAGGAATCGGTTTTAAGGGCCATCCTATTATCCCTAGTTTGGACAGCTCTCTCTTGAATGGGCTACTGGTTTTAAGGGCCATTCCCATTACTTCTTTTGGAACACTGGTATCCAGCATCATATATCCGAACTAAATGTTCACATATAGCAAGCATCCGGTACCTGAGAACCGAGTAATTGTTACTGAATCTCATGAGTAAAAGCACATTCAAGCTGCACCTCTGATGTAATTTGTGTAGCGCCATAGTCTCGGAAGTTATTCTACAAAGCGCCAGTTCACTTGCTGTTATATTAATTGTTCAGCATTGATCTGAACCTCAGACCTAGTTTATATAATACTATCTGCATAAAGAGCACATTGACTGCTCATTACGTAATCATATTAGATATATTATATAAAGTTGACACTCTCTTAAGATTTAACTCTTAGCAAGCTTAGTAGGAATGGCAGAGCATAATTTAGGCATCATTATAGACGTAGAAAGAATTATTAATTTATAAACGCTATAATAAAATGATTATGACCAAGTATAATAGATTGCAGAACTTTTAGTTCATATATTCATCATACCACCTGAGAGTGGAATATCCAGTACATTTAATTGTTGTTGTTTGTGTTTTTGACAAGATTAAATAATTTTAAATATATTAATGTGTGATGTCTTATTCACTCTGTTGGTATTGAATCACTTTCCATATTTTTTAATATATACTTTATATAACCAGCCATAAGTTGTGTGTGTGTGTTTAGTTAAGCTGCCAAGCATTTAGTTAATTATTTTTGAGTCTCTCGTTCCACCCTTTGCTACTGTCGGCACGGGAATTAAGAGATTAAGAGTGTGACTTCATATATGTCATTCATAAAGTAGTAAGTCAGAGAGTGTTGGTGAAGGAGCTGAGGTGCAGTCGGATTTGAGGTCTCAAACCCTCATCTAGATCAGCCTTGGTATAATTTACCAAAACTCTGGATTTTGTTGCGTGAATGTACAAATATGACCGTTACAATATATTATAAAATTTTATCTTGATATATATATACACTATCTATTTATAAAAGTATGAATGTGTTTGGTGTGTTCCAGAGATTTGATTGGCTTTCATTGTAAATATCTCCAATAATAAGATGTTTTAATTTTAAAGCGTATGCTAATTATTTTAATAATGTGCATAAACAGAATGGAAGAGTCATCTTAAATAAACAAATAAAGTGATTCTACAACTTTGTAAATATTAAAATAATATCACATGATCACTATTTCCTATGCTTGCACAAACTGTTAATACCAGTAGCAAACTCTCTACACAGTAGTGCCATCCAGTACAAATTACTGTTATTAAAATAATTTTAAAGATTCAAACTATGTTAAATAATGTGTGTAGCAATTTATTAATTTGAATAAATATAAAATTAATAAGTGAATATATATGTCATGTGTAAAATTATATATCAAATTTTGTTATATAAAATATAAATCATAAAAATAATAGGTTGGATATTTGAAACATTCTTATATAAATTTAGATGAAAGTAAAGACAAACAAGATAATTATAGATAAGAATTTTGTTAATTGCAAATATAGATTTAGTAGTGACTAAACAGCTTAAAGAAATTTCATCTTTTTGTAAAACAATAAAGGATTAAAGGACATTTTCCAAATATTGGTGTGAGTAATATAATCTTGATGGAAATATATAAAACTAAATTTAGTATATAAAGCTTCACTGAAAATACTAAAGAAATTGGTTTTAGTTATAATAAAAATGTGATATTGAAGTCAAATCTTCCAGAAGTAAGGGAGAAATAAATATTATTAGCAGACTAAGATCAAACATGCCCAGAAAACACAGCTGAAAGTGGTGAGAAATTAGGCTTACACTGAGCTCAATATTTAAAAGTAATGTTTTTTTTTAAATGATGTACTAAAAGTTTCCCACATAAGCTGTATGTCAGTTTTTCGAATATATGGGGAGATAGTTGATCAATCTGATGTTCTGATATATAATTTAGCCTCTACAGAGACCCTTTGATGTGGATGCCTGTTTAATTGAAAAGTTATCTATAACTCAATAAGAAGTAACTGCTTCTTCATTTATATACTACCAAACTACAGAATAAAGAACAGACGTTTAACAGAAAAGGCTTTATGTCTCAAGAATAGTTCAGAAGGATACACCCAAATAGCAAACAGCTAATAAATCAGATAGACAACAAATTAAAATTTAGGTACGTTAGGTATATTTTTGAATAAATTTGAAGTGAGATTACTTAATTACATAATAATACCAACAAGTTTAAGACTATTTGTTGTAATCTTAGTTAATATTTAAACATATTATCATTTTTTTAAAATATATATATATATATATTCTAACCTTCATCTCGTGCATCTTCACTTCCAGATAATATATGATATGAAATAAAACGGGTTCTATCTCAGTTAATAATTAATAACTAAAATATTCAGCATTAAAATTAAAATATTTCACTAGCTCAAATTTAAAATTCGAATAAGGTTCAATTTATAAAAATAAATTAAATAAATATTTAATATTTTCATGAGACTTGAAGTGAAAATACAGGTGACAAGATAGATTACATTGAGCCAATATCCCACAGGATACTACCTCAATGGCATAAGAACACTATCCCCCCTTATTACTATTTCAAATAACAAACTCATAGTATTCTTACGACTTTAATAACTTCTACTCACTAAGATTAAACCAATAATTAAATCTTAATCTTCTATTTAATAATAATCTAGCTCAAATAAAATAATCTCAGGTTCATAAAGTTTATTCTAAGTTAATTTTAAAATACAGTAGTAAAATATGAGAAGGGATTTTATGTCATAATCTACTACACTTAAACTAATAATAATAAATAATAATAATATTCTTCATTGTTTAACTAATTCTGGATATCTTTTCTTTTTACTATAATTTTATTACCATAATAAAATAATGAAATAATATAATATGATCTTATATCCTCATGTAATGATATAATAAATACCTGGTAGCATTTTAATAATCTGACAAACAAAATATGTGTGGCAACTGATAGCATATAATTTAATATAATATTGTGATAACTGATTTATTATTTAATTATAATGAATACCAATAAAATATTTAAAATTCTTAAAATAATTCTCTATTTATCTTTTGTGCAAAATTATATATTTGTTTCAATTATTATGCATATATCGTGATTTCATGCAGCGATTTGGAGAAATAAATAACTCGGACACAAAATTTTTGAAATAACAAAATTTAACAAAGTTTATTACTAACAACAAATAAATAAACAATTTATTTACACTATTTACAGTGGATATCCTTAACTTTTTTACTTTACAGTTTGATCTACCGGGTTATAAAAAGAATAATTTATATTTCAATTATATCTTTATTTAGATTTAGGACAAAATTAAAAAAAAAATGTTACTATTTGGTTTCTCATTATGGTTAACTTATTACAAATATATTTATCTACTTTATTAGCAACAGCATTTTATCCTTAATATTATTAAACTATCTTATTTTAAAATTCATACTTAGAAAACATTCTATAGAAAACAACATTTTATAATGAGTATGGATTTCTCAAAATATTAAAAAAATTTCATCTTGCAAAGTCAAAGATGTTACACAAAATATTATCCAAAATTCAGTACTAGATTTTAGTATTTATCACACAATGTTTACTAATCATAATATATTCTTCTTTAAGCCTTACTTTAGTATGATATAAGTGTAATCATCAATATATTTCTGTTAATCAATAAACAAAAAATATACTATGCATATTGTTTACATAATTTACTTTGTACTATTGTATTTTAAAAATATGCAATACTTATTTTCTCTTAAAAAAAAATGATACTAAAGCATTTAAAATTATTATCACTTTAAAGAAAATATCTTTGTTTAGATACCCTATTTTAAAAAAAAATTATATTTCATTCCCGAAATAAAATTCAAAATATATTCTATGATTCTTTTCTTTCCTTAGGATACTTTGGATCTTCAATTTTAAGTTATAATGTCCCATTTCTTCTAAGCAAATAAACCAATCTTATACAAAATGATAGCATAACCTAAGTTCTAAATTATTTATCATTTCTCTTAAACATATCTTACTGAATGATGCAGTTACATGAAATAAAGATAGCGAAAGCAGATGCATAGGATTAAGGAAGAAAGCTAGAGTATTACTCTTAACATATCTCAAAATCATGGCTCAGTGTGGAAGAGGTATGACATTTACCTGCCTAATATCCTCTAGTACAGGGACGATGTTAAAGCTATTTCTTCAGCTTTATTAGAACATCAAATATTTAAAGAAATATAAGCACTGTCCAAATAAAATGTGTATCAGTCATAGGGCTTTGTTAACTATGCTGATATTCACATAAAGACTAAATATTATTTCCATTCCTTATAACATCCTATTTCTTAAAACATCATCTTGGTTTCCTGTTCACTAAGTACTTCCAAGCCACTATCTCAACATTATTTCTCAAGATTTTCCACATCTTACATCGATAAATAACTATCTGCATTTACAAAACAATAAATAAAATTCATTAATAGTTAAACAATGTAGCTGTTCCATAAGAAAAGTCTGCTTACTTCATTGTTCTATATGTCTAATCATATACAATCTACTTAGACAATATTTGAATATCCAATAACATGAAAATTTTAAAAGAATCACATAATTATTTGTTATGTTGGATTATATCACTAATAAAAAAAAAATCATCGTATGCATATTTTCAAATCAATCCTATCTCATAATGTTTTTAAAATGTTGTATGAAATGCGGTACATATAAGTAAAAAACTTTTACACTTCATTCTTCCAATTTATGGATGATCTAAAGAAAACAAAAAAAATATACATTATAAATTATCAATAGTTATTATTATTATTACCAATAACCTTTATCTAGTCATCGTGTTCAGTAGGCTTCCTTTATCCACTTGAGCATTGCAGATATATAAAAAAAAATTCATACCTATACACTTTATATTAAAATAATTTTAGCTAAATTATTAGATTGTTATATTATAAAATTTTAATATTAATAAATTAATGTTTTTATGTTTTTCCTAATCTTATATAAAAATTTAGATTTAAACTAGGTTAACAAAATAAAAGGAATCAAAACTATAATTACATATTTTCTTGACGATAGTTCCTGATAAGTCCAAAATGTTTATTATTTTCTCTAGAGTTTTTAAAAATGTTCTCCTCCAAGCGCGTTAAAGTTTAAAATAAAAAGTAATTATTAATCCATTTAGTAACATTTATAGAAAATAATCCTTGGTTTTAGTATTTAGGACGATAATTATTAAATCATAATATTAATTAATCCCGTGAAGCTTCTTAATCTTCTCTACCAGTATTCTCTGCGTATCCGATGCATCAATCCATCTAACTTAACTTTAAAAATATTCCATAAACTTTTAAGTACTATTTGTATTTCCATGGATACATCTTTTATTCAACTATGTGTTCACTTTTTTATATATGTTTCCTTCTTGATACATTTAAACTTTCGTTTGGTATTTTTATAAATCTCTTTTAAAAAAAAAAAAAAATCTTACCTTCAGAAAGGATATAACATTTTACTCCTTTGAATATCATATTATATAAAATAATTCATGAAATATAATTGTCTTATTACTATTTTAAAAATAAATCTTGGATAAACTTATAAATAATACGTTTCAATACATTTTTTAGACTCCGTATAATGTCCGAGCTGTGGTTTTTTTATGTACCAAAACAGTTCTCCGGTGAAGTATTAATAAAGCTGTATCAACAAATATTTCAAATATTTTTTCAGCATTACAACTTATATCCATTTTATTTCATAGTATATCCATCCTTTATTGCGAAGTTTAGGTTAAACTTTTAGATAAAATACGACTGGTAAGTACTTTAAAAATTAGAAAATCATTTCCATGAAGTTTCTAAATTATTATATTTTAACACCCTCTTTTGCAAAAATACTTTAAAAAAATTATCAATTAGTTTTTTTTTGCAAATAAAACGATAAGAAAGTACTAAAAAAAATTGACTAAAATAAAAATTTTAAAAATACTATCTTTTTGATAGTTATAATTTACCTTTCTCCGGTTTCAATACATTATTAATCTCCCCCGATAACCCCATGCAAATCATATTTATAGTCTGTAAGAATTCCTATTCCTATTGGTTAATTCTTACTTTAGCTTGAGAACAAATTTACATATTTTCAATTTCAAGTAGAATTGAATTTCAAAATTAGAAATTATGACGTAATGAACTTAAAATATTATTTAAAATTCCACTTTTAATTCAATTATAACTTTATTTAAATTATTTAATCTTTTAAAATAACTTTTAAAATAACTTTAATAACTTATTCCATTTATCTATTTTTATTTAAACAAAATATTTAATTTTTATTATATCTGTATTTGTCTTTATTACATTACTTAAAACATTACATACGATAGTTAACTTAATGTTTAATACTATTTATTTTTATGATAGGCAACAATTCTATCCAATTCTATACTGCAATTTCAAAATATTTTAAACTTTATTATTAACTCAAACAAGCATGTGTGAGAAAGTATGTAATATACAGGTCACATGATTAATAACTTTGACAGACGATTTTTAATCTATTTCTCTGCCTAGATTTATAAAATTGATACACTTATTATATTATATAAAATAATTATAAAAAATTTGGAAGAATAATTTTAAAAATATAGAACTAGATATAATTTTCACCATCATAAAGTTTATTTTTAAAATGTACGATATTAATTTTTGCTTATTAAATATGACTTTATAAATTTAAAATATAACATTTATTACTACAAGTTTTAAACTATTAAAATCGAACTTTTTAAATACACTTTTAATATTTATAGCTGTGTTATTTAATATGGCCAGCTTTTACAACCATATGAAACAATATTTTAAGTTTACATAACTATTTTTAAATGATTTTTTATACTATGTATTCTTTTTAGCTTCAAATTGTATTTTAAAGATATAATTGACTTAATACAATTACCATATTAAAAGAACATATTCTAAATTTAAAATTTTTTTAGTAATTGACCATTATAAACTATTACTGGCCTATAGAAAAGGGCACAATATATATATATGTTAATTAATTAATTAATTTTCAAAAGTTCTCTCTTTTCTCTCTGAGTGCACTTCTTAGAAACTTCTCTTCCTTCTATTCTCCATTTATCTATTCCCGTGTACTGTTTAAAAACTGTTTTATGGTGAGTAATTCAGCATTAAGGCAATATAACAGAAAAAAAAAAACGATTTAAAGTTATTAAAGTAATTAAAATATTTAATATGCTTATAATTAATGAATTACACTAGAAACTGGATTGACGTGGGACGATTCTCTACTGATTTCGTGGTCCTGATATGGAGGAACTCAAACAAGATAGTTAAAATGTGGTATTAAAAAAATAGGAAAATAAATAAAGTAAAATTGAAATAAACTATTAAAGTTTATGTTTATAAATAAAATATAATATATATATATATTTGAAGATGAATATGTGCATGTATAAGAGTATTATCTAAATATTTAACATCTTCACTATAAAATAAATGATACAAATTATATATCAACTTTAAATAAATCTAACTTTTCTTTTTTTTTTTATAAATCTAATTTATAATTCACTCAATATATTTTAGAGATAATAATTTAATCAACAAAAAAGAAAAGAAATAAAAATTCTATATATTGTAGTAATTAAATCTTTAGTTAAAAAAAAAAAAAAATTGGTTGGGAAGGAAAGTTAATCCTTTATTTGTAAAACAAAATTATATAAAGATTGTTAGATAAGTTTTAGAAATATATTTTTTGTCGTATTCTTTTGTGTTCCCTTTTGTCTTGTCTATTGTATAATTAGTGTGAGTCAAATTATATATTTTTCTTTTTTTTTTTTCATGCTCGTAGTATCGGCCGGGAAGCGAACCCGGGACAACTACTTGTAAGGCAGCTGCCTGACCACTCGACCACCAACGTTTTAGATAGTTTAAAATTTGTTTGCAATCTTTTGTGACACAAATATCTAAGAAGTTTCTTCAAACTCCAGTATATTGTAAAATCAAACAATTGTGATTGTAAAAGCAACCTATAATGAATAACACTGCATATCATTTGAAAATATTCCTGATACATAACTAAACTTTGGAATTAGTGTCATTGTTTATTCAAGTTTGATTCTGCAAAATTTATTTTAAATTCAAAAGGTTTTTTTTGTTTTGTTTTGTAATAAAGCATTGTAGATCAAACAGCTAATGATAATAACTGTAAAATCATTTTTAAGGCTGCAAGAGCACCATTAATATTTCTTGAAAATAAAATAACAAGACTTTTCATAGTGTGTGGAAATTACGGAATTCCAATGAAAGAAAAATCTTGAAAAATTCAAACTATAACCAATAAAATATTGCAAGCCAGGAAGCTACAGAAAAAAAAAACAATTAAATTTTAAGCACCAGTAGATATAGATAGGTATTAAATGTATATAAAATAAGACTTTAGGTGAGTTCTCTATTTTTTTAACTTATCTCTTAAAGACTTTTTATCAGCTAAGAAATACCTTTTTTTTTAACATTGAAATTTTGTATTAGGAAAGTAATGATCGAAGCAAATGCCACTAAATCTACCAGTTCTTTTATTTTTCTGTATTTTATATAAATACAATCTGTTCACCTTACTTCAAAGACTTTTAATAGCAAAGAATCTTTAATTCTATATATACACGCAATTTGAGATTTTGACTGCACTGCAGACTAATCGAAATGTCAAATTATGTATGTGTCATCATCATCGTCAACCATTATCAATCCACTACAGGATGAAAGTCTATTCAAGTTCAATGCATCTTCTCACATCTCTAGTTTCTCTTTTCCACATCAACCACATACACTTTCTTATTTCATTCATTCATTTGATATGTGGTCTCTTTCTAAGTCTTTTACAACTTATTGGAATCCAGTTTAATATTTCAATTGTCCATCTATTATCATCTCTTCTAGCAATATTGTCAGTAACACTTACTTCTTATCCATGTATTGCATTTTCAATATCTTCTAGTTACTGCTAACATGCATCTCTCCATACTTCTTTAGTGGTCTGAAGTATCTGTATTGCTCATCTAAAAAGTGTCCAAGTCTCAGATCCATAAGTAAGATCTGGTAAAACACATTTATTAAAAACCTTTTTTTTTTTTCAAACACATAGACATATTTCATTTTAATATTAAATTATTTCTACGAAAATCACTCCAACCAAGTTTAATTCTGATTATTTTCATCTGTTATGTGTTCATCTGTAGTAATAAGCTGACCAAGATATTTGTAGTTAGTTAGCTTCTTGTAAATCATCATTAACAATCTTTATTTTTATCTTTTGAGAAAATCTATTAAACATTACTTTAATCTTTTTAATGTTTACCTTTAGTCCTACTTTCTTACTTTCATCTGATATCTCTTGCAACATTTCCTGAAGCTCTAAAACATTATTCGCAAAAAAACAACTATATCATCTGCAAAATCTATATGACTTAAATAATCATTTACTTTTATTCTTTTCCCATCCCATTTTAATCACAAAATACTTCTCATAGCAATACTGTAAAAAGTTTTGGAGATATGGAGTCACCCTGTCTGATGCCCTTCGCAATATTATGTAATTTAATTGTTGCTGCTACATTTTTATAAATATTCTTCAGAATATGTCATTATCCTGGGTCTTTACCTTGATGATACAATACTTTAATCACTGAGGAAATATGTATAGAATCAAATGCCTTTTTATAATCTACAAATCCAAAGCATAATGGCAACTCATATTTATTAGTTCTTTCTATAACTTTCAATACTTGTATATGATCTACTGTATTAAAATAAGTTTTAAATCCAGTTTATTCTTTTGGTTGATTGAAATGCAAAGTTTTCTGTAAATGAGTTGTAATTATTTTGGTAAAAATTTTGTAAAAAAACTAATAAAAGACTGATAAGTCTGTAATTTCTAATATCTTCTTTATCACCTTTTAAAGATAGTTATATTAATGTGGCATTCTTCCAATTATCTAGTATATCTTTATCATTGAGACATTTGGTATTCTTTACCTGCTTCTTTTAAGATATTGATTATAATTCCATCATCACCTGGAGCTTTTCCCTTCTCATAAATTTTATTGCATGTCTCACTTTTTCATTGATAATCTTGGGCAATTCAGAAGATATAATAGTTGTTAGAAGTACTTGTTGTTTATTACTATGTAATTCTTGATAGAATTCTACCCATTTCATGATGTCATTCATATTTTTTCCTTATTGCAGATACAAGTTTTTATTGTTTTTTTTATACTCTTGTGTCTTTTATTCATTTCTATAACTTTCCTTGCTAGTTCACAATTGTACTTTCTTATTATCAACTCTTTTTCACACCATTTACAAAATTCCAAGACATTCAATCCTCCTTAATGCATCATTTTTTAATATATTTTCATATTCCTTCTTTTTTTTTCATGTGTCAAAGCATCGGCCGAAAAGCGAACCCAGGACAACTGCTTGTAAGTCTCAGTAGAAATTTTATTGGTCAATTGCTGTATTTTTCTACCAGCTATCTTTATTGCAGTTTTTAAAAGTGTATCAGCTATTTTCTTATTAATTTCATTCAACTCTGAATTATATTCAAAATCTGCTAATATTTGAAAACGTTTTAAAAGTTCTAATTTAAATTCATTAGAGTATTTCTGAAGATTAGGAATATCAACTATGAATATTGTTTTTCTTAATAATTTTTGTCACCCTAGTTTTACATTAATATGTATCTTACATATCCCTAATTGATTATCACTTCCTGGTGAATAGTTTATGTATGATTAGTATGTTAATGTCATGAAATGCCTCAGAGCAATGATAATGATCAGCATGAAATCATTACAGCATTTAATGATCTCTGCATGTTTTTATAGCATTTGACCTATGTTTAATATAGTTTATGAAAATAGAGAAAATTGACTAAATCCCACTCCACAACATCTCACTCACCAAACTAAATAATAGAGCAGATTGAAAATATCTTCTATTCTTTAAGAATTTCATTGTGAATAGAGTTAAATTTATCAAACTTATTGAAATTTCATGATGGAATTAATATTCATTAACATATGTAAATGTGGCACAACCAGCTATGAAATCATATCTAATTGAACAGAAGATAAAATAGAGTTTAAGCAAAGCTTCATCATTTTCAACCATTGCCAATTGATTTCAGGAAGAAGGTCTCTTCAAGCTTTATCCCATTTGTCTGTCTCTAGTCATTCTCCACATTGTACCAGCAAACTCTCTTGTTTCATCCACACATGCAAACTTTATTTTATCCATCCATCTAATATGTGGTCTCTTTTTATGTTTTTTATAATTTTTTAGGTTCCTGTTTAAGATTTCAACTGCCCATCTATTATCATCTATTGAAGTGATATGTCCAGCCAGTTTCATTTCAATTTCAAATTTTCTAATGATGTCAATGATATTCTACTTTTTTTTCTCATCCATATACTTCATTTTCGATATCTTCTTGTTACTCCTAACATCTTTCTATATTTCGCTGGGTAGTATTATTCAGAATAGTGATGCAAGTAATTTCTACAGATGGTTACTGTGCCTCTGTTTGCAGAAAAAAATGTACATTAAACTTCTGGACACTCATTTAAAAATTATTAGAGAAATATTGGTACACTCAAAATTCACTCCATTGTAGTGATTTTCTGTTTTTCTATCTATTATTCCACAAGATATCAGAAGAGAAGTTGCCGTGCAAGCAATATATGAAAAGCTATTAAGAAGATCAAATTTGACAATAATTCAAGATAAAGGATTGTTGTTTGAGACTTGGCTCAAAGGAAGACCCCCTTTCTGGATCTTCAATCCTAATATGATTTCATTATTGATTGTGTCAAACTTAAATCAAGCAACAATATTAATTTCACTCTGAAATTTCAACACATTTGGTAAATTTAGTTTTATTTACATTGAAAGGCAGAAAGAATACATGGTCCACTCAGTCTGCCCCATTTTTTAGCTTGCTAATCATAGAATTGTGGATTTGTTTAGTCATTTCACCACTAGATGGCATTTGGTCAGCTCTGTTCTACTTTTAAATATATTTAATTGCGGTTATAGTTTAGTATGATTAGTAGTTAGATGGATACATGCAGTAAGAATAATGATGCTTTTCTTTTATAATATCATGCTTTATGATCAGTATTGTCTTAATGATGTTTAGTTTAAGATTTTATAATGTCCTTTTAAAAAAAATCCAATTCTAAGATGGTGACTGATGATGGTTTTATTATTTATATTTGTTTCTGATGATGATCAGCTTCTTTTCTTATTGCATCTACTTAAAAATAAAAATATCAATTGCTTATTATTTCCATATCCCCATGTAAATTTCTTTTTTATATATTATTACACTGTATATGAAATCAGTCAACATGTAAACAATATCAATAACAATTAAGTCTCAATCTGTTATCATGGCAACTTCCTTTTAACAATAACGGTGGAAATCCACTTTTATCTATTGTCTAATAAGTTCATACTTGATTACAGAGAATGAAATTTTTAATTCAAAGAAGGTGATCATGTGAAGTTTATATACATATATATTGTATATGTGTATAGTTGTATCTGTATTTTAGTCAAATGTCATATTGTTAATTTATATATTCAAATTTTCACTTTTTTTTTTTGAACAATCTAATATAAGATGCTTTTATTTTTCCATATATTTTGTGTCTGTGCATTGTGTGATTTTTTAAGCAGAGAGAATTCTGGGTATTAGAGTGAAGTTTGAATTTTATCAATACCCAGTGGTAAGACTATAAGTTAAGGTATTAAATAATAAATAATCTGATAGTCATTACATAATTTTATAAAAATAATAATTAAATAGAAATCTTCATAGGAAGTATTTGCCTGAAAGTTTGTGATGATGGTATATTATTAGATGTGATATGTTGGACTATTTCCATCATCTATGAGTGAATGTTGAATGTACAGAAAACTTTATTTAAATTTTTCAAATACAAACAACTTGTCAGTAATAACACACACTTACACAGGTTAATTGTGTGTTATTACTAACAAGTTGTTTGTATTTGAAAAGTTTAAATAAAGTTTAAAATTTTCTGTACATTCAACATTCACTCATATATGATGGAAATAGTCCAACATATCACAACCTCATGGAAGTATTTGGTGAAGAGTAAGATAATTATTAAACTTTAACTAGTCATGTTAAGTTATTGCATACCAATATATAGCTGCACAGCTAAGCTTATATTTAATAACAATATAGACCCAAAAGACATTCAATTTTATGTATAACAGCTCACAACACTTTTATATCATTTTTATATACATTATTAGAATAATGACAAATTTCAATAGTATTCAGATGAAATTTACAGCTAGATTTGATTTCTTTTGAGAAGTAACATTGCAGCCATTTTCTAATAGGATAATGCATGCCCATGTCCCAAAACCATGGTTCTCTCAGTCATCAAGAAAATATGATATTTTGTTGGATGATACCCTCAAGTACTATAAATGAATACTTTATAATTGTAGGCTCACCCATATTAAAACATTGTTCAGTGTTTTTTATTATTTTATGGGACATTTAAGGTGATTACTCAAGATTCTAACTATCTTGTCAACCATATAAGTATCGTATTGCTTCAAACATTAGACATATTTGTATACTGTATCATGTATCTGAAGAGTTTATTTCACTTGATTATTTTTTTCTTCTGGGTGGAATTGGGCATACTCCAAGGATCTTGAATCCCAGAGTTTGACATTTAGCATTGCACCAGGTAATGCAATACAAACAGTGTATTTAGTTGTCTGTATTATAACTAGTTCTTCTTTCTTTTGAATATACACGTGAACAACCTTTAATTCAAAACCCATAAGTTCCAGATCTTTTTTGGATTTGTTAATTTTTCAAATTTCAACAATAAAACCAAACTCTGACGAAAGTTTATTTCAACATTAATTTTAATATTTACAAGTATATATTATATAAATTGCATAATTTTATTTTATTAATAACTATTTAACACTTTAAAATACAGAATATGATTATGTTCACGTTATAACTAAAACAAAAAGATCGTAGAAATAATTTAAAATGTGTGGATAATTGACGTTTTTTGAATTAATGAGTTTGAATTAATAGATTTTAACAATTCTTTGTTAATTTTGTCTTAATAGATAAGTTTTTTTTTTTTTTAATTAATGGACGTCTATTTGTATTATGAGTAGAATAATTTTTTATTTCAGAAACATATCACAATTTTAATTTAAGAATACGGGCTGGTTCTAAGACATAGCATTATTGTCTTTTATATATTTAAAAATGTCCTGACGTATTATTTAGGCGTTGCGATGTAAGGAATATAAGGGGAAAATTAATGGCATATGGTAGTTTGAAAATGTAACCTGTAGAAAGAGAAAGGGATATGGAATGTATTTTTGCTTAAAGCAAAGTTTTGTCTTTTATTTAACAATTTTTAGAGAACCTTATTTTGTTTTGAATGAATTAAGGTCCTAAATAAACTTTTACAAAGTAATACTTTATGCGAGATGTGTATATATTTCACTTCATCGAAAGACATTTAACTATCTTTATTAAATATATTGTTTAGAAGCAGGCATTGACTTTTTGTAAAATTGATCTCATTTTACACATTTTATTTTTTGTCATTAGTTAAGGAGAGCAGCGTTTAAACTGTTGATATATTAAAGAAGCTGCAAAAGTTAAGATACAAATTTTTTGTGCTCCAGGCAATATTTTTTATATAAAATAAAAAAAAAAAAAAAATCATTTAAATTAATCTTTTTTTCTAACAAAAAAAAAAAAAAAATCCAAGAAGAAAAGCATCTTAAATATGCATAAATGAAATATGCACATCTAGATTACACAAATTCACCTTATTTTTCATAATTACACATTTAAATAAATGTCACAATAATTATTAATTAATTTTATTTTTTGTTTGAAATTAATATAATCCACATGACTCCAGACATAATATTTGCATTTATTAAATTATAAATCTATCCGTGAGACTTTTATTTTGATTATTTTTGTTTAGGCTCTAATACGTTGCACTTTTTATAATCTTTCATCTTTTCTCAATCATACTTCTGTATTTTAGAATTTTACAATATATTCTTCACAGGTGATCTACTTTTTTTTTTTAAATAACAAACTATATATATATACAAATATTAATATATTTACAATAAAATAAACTTATGTTACATCGGCAAAAGTTTGATGAATCTACGGCCTAAGTTCAACATTGCGGAATCGAAATTTGAAGAGTGACATATGCTAACATAATCATGATGACCAAACTGAAGAGGAGTCCATAAATCTATTTTCAGAAGTGAAATCTGATGCGGAGTGTTAATGGGAATAAAGATTTAAGCTATGAGAAAGCACAAGTGACACAGATCATTGATTGCCATGTTTTGGTCATGATGTTCCTTAGTAAAAATTTGAGAGAGTATAAAAACCATTCCTTGTTATTTCTTTTGAGTACATTGTGTTTCTTATTGTCAAAGCCTGCAATCCATATAGTTCTTAGGGTGTGAATAATTTCTTGATTGTGGGAATCTTTATCTTTAGAGCTCACATTAACATTAGGTAAACTGCTGCAGTTAATATTGCTATTACTTGTTGTGATTGGCATTTTTTCCTGGTAACAATAATGTATACCGATTTTCTTTTTATAATGTAAATTTCAAATAATGAAACAAAATGTGAAAAAAAAAAAAAAGTCCTTTTCTGACACAACTGCCGAATTTAATTCTTTGTTATGTCAGCCACTGTCAGTACAACTGATCAAATCTATGCCAATTGCTACTAGGATATATTTTAAGTAACCAGGTTTCAACACATTTTCTGATTATAAAATTCTAAAATAAAATATAATCTTCCAATAATAAAATAAGTGAATAGTTTTAAAAAGATGAAGTTTATCTGCACCTTTGTAAAAATAAAAATATCATTGATATTGTACCAATTCATTTTTGCATTTTGATTAAGAAACCAGTTGAGAAGAGTATATTGATCTGGAAAATAAGGCTACATTTAAGTTACAAATAGTTCTCTCCAATAAATAATTAGCTGTTAATTTGTCATTTAAATCTTTAAATTTAAACTATTATTGACCTTACTTTATAGGCTATTTCTACTTAATGTACATGAATATGGTCAGTTATTTCAATTTAAAATATTTAATCTCTATAACACAGTATATGTATATATGGGTATCATATAGGAACTATTTACAATACATTAATAGTGTAAACACAGACATGTGGATAACATTGTAGAGTAAAGCTACTTTTAATCAGATGGCGAAACTATCTGGCATGACAGTATGACACCAGCTTATTTTTCTGTAGAGAAATTTCTGGAGAGGCCCTTACCTTTAATGAACAGTTTAATGGCTGAATTATCTTTCATCATCATTTCACTGCAGGATGAAGGTTTCTCCAAGTTAAATGTTTCTCCAATCAAAATTTAAACTATTATTGACCTTACTTTATAGACTATTTTTACTTAATGTACATGAATATGGTCAGTTATTTCAATTTAAAATATTTAATCTCTATAACACAGTATATGTATATATGGGTATCATATAGGAACTATTTACAATACATTAATAGTGTAAAAACAGATATGTGGATAACATTGTAGAGTAAAGCTACTTTTAATCAGATGGCGAAACTATCTGGCATGACAGTATGACACCAGCTTATTTTTCTGTAGAGAAATTTCTGGAGAGGCCCTTACCTTTAATGAACAGTTTAATGGCTGGATTATCTTTTATCATCATTTCACTGCAGGATGAAGGTTTCTCCAAGTTAAATTATGTTTCTCCAATCAAAATTTAAACTATTATTGACCTTTCTTTATAGGCTATTTCTACTTAATGTACATGAATATGGTCAGTTATTTCAATTCAAAATATTTAATCTCTATAACACAGTATATGTATATATGGGTATCATATAGGGACTATTTACAATACGTTAATAGTGTACACAGACATGTGGATAACATTGTAGAGTAAAGCTACTTTTAATTAGATGGCGAAACTATCTGGCATGACAGTATGACACCAGTTTATTTTTCTGTAGAGAAATTTCTGGAGAGGCCTTTACCTTTATTGAACAGTTTAATGGCTGCATTATCTTTCATCATCATTTCACTGCAGGATGAAGGTTTCTCCAAGTTAAATTCTGTTTCTCCAATCTCTAGCTTCTCTTCTCAACAACACATCAGAAAACACTCTTATTTCAACCATCCGTCTTCTTAGGTCATTCAAATTCCCTTGAAATCCATTTTAAACCATTCTTCTCCAATCTGTAGGTTTTTTTCTCACCGAACATTACCAAACTTTTTTTATCTCAACTATTCATCTCACATATGGTCTTTTTTTAGGAAATCTCTTGATCCATTTTGAAACTTCAACTGACTATCTAGTCATCTTTTCCACAAATATATCCAGACCAACCCTATTTCAGTCTCTTAACTCTTGCACTGATGTCAGTATACCAATTTGTTCTCTCAACAATGTATTTTATTTTTAATCCTTTCTTGTTACTCGTAACATTCACCATTTACTGGTCTGCAGTCTCTGTATTGCTTTTCTTTTAAGTGTCTACATCTCAGATTTATATGTAAGAATTGACAAAGCATGGCTATTAAAAAATGTATTTTAAGTATACAGACATATTTCCTTTAGTATTAAGTTCTTTCTATCAAAAGTATTCCATTCAAGTTTAATTGTATGATTAATTTTATTTATTGTTTCTTTTTTCTAATTCATGATTTTCAATCTTTATTTTCTTTTTTTGAGAAAATTCACTGAATATTCCTTTAGTTGTTTGTTTGTTTTTTTAATTTTTCTGAAACTTTAATCATTATTTGCAAAAACAATTACATCATCTTTAAAAAGTAATCTCTATTTAATTTTACCATTTTAATCCACAAAATATATTTCTTGCCAAACTATTGTAAAAGGTTTTGGAAGTATGGAATTATCCTATTGTGCATCTGCCTTGATGATAATCTTTCTCATAATGCTATGTAATCTAATGACTACTATTGCATTATGTTAAAAAAATTTCAGAATATGACAATATCCTGGATCTATATCTTGATAATCAAATGCTCTAATCACTCTAGAAATGCCTATAGAATCAAATGCCTTTTCATTCTTTTAATTAAAGAGTTCAAGATAGATATTGAAATGATTTTGTTGCAGTATTTGCTTCCCATGAATAAATTATTTTACTGGATCCGTTCTGGAAATTTTTGTTCAAACAGATTATTTTACTTGATCAATTAATGGGAATGCTTGCTTAAACATGAAAGAAATAACCCAAGCTAAAGTTGAAGATGCAAATATATATATTTAAGAAATTGTTTTAAAAATAAATGCTAGCGCAGAGGAACAACCATTAAAACTTTTGCAGTCTATTAAAAATTGAATTAAAAGCTAACAAAAAATTTAGACAGTATTATTTAAATTAAATATGAATGTAAAAAAGTAGATTAATTATCATATTAATAATTTTTATTACTCATTCATTAGACTAGACATTATCCATTGAATAGTTCTGTAGTGTAATTTTCACTGCATCACTTTCATGCAAAGTAGGATCCTGACTTGCATGAGAGTGATGCAGTGAAAATTACACTACAGAAATATTACTCATTAGTTAATTATTTTTCTGATCAGTGGTTTATAAAGTACATATAGGAAACTTTGTGATGAAATGCAAATGTTATATATCTAGCGTGTTGCATGTTATATTAGAAAGGAAAAAAGGACACATATATATAACAAGAATAAAAGAGCATGTATATGTAGTTGTGGAATATAAAATATATGTAATAAAATATATTTTTGTTGAGATTGCATATATGGACACTATGTTAATACTCAACAATTTATTAAATGTGTTCAAATTGTTATTGTAATTTACTAATTTTAATCAAAAAATTTGAATGCAAAAAATATTTCAATACATCATAAAAAATTATGTTCATGGTGACATATATGACAAGTTCATTACAAATTGACAGAAGTACTATTTTAATTTTATTTCCGGTACTAATTATGTAGCCGGGCTCGGCCTCTTGATGGCATTATTGCCAGTCAAAAACAATACAATGCAACATTACCAGGCCGCGATTTTTAAAATGCAGCAATTTTTTGTTTGGCTTTATTTGTTTTATGGGATTTCTATTTTGCAATTTTTAAAAACAACTTTTAAGTATTCAAAAGAACTTTTAACTTTTTTTTTTGACTTTGTATTACCTTTTTTTTTTTTTTTACTGTGGACAACATAAAATCACAATAACTTTTTAGTTATAATAAAAAACTTGTATTGTTTTTTGTTTTTATGCAGCGATTTTTGTTTTGGCTTTATTTGTATTACGCAATTTTTATTTTGCGTTTTTTAAAAACAACTTTTAAATATTCAGACAACTTTTATTTTTTTTTTTTGGTTTTTATACTGTGGACAACATAAAAACACAACAAAAACACAAGCACTCACTGCTAAGGAAGTATCCTGCCCTGGTGCTTCTTTCTTCGACTAAACATAGTCTCATCTACCTCCACTACCAAACTGGTGCCATCAATTTGACAGCAGGGTCTAGAGGGTAGACTATCATAGCAGAGTTTTCTCAGATCAGTGGTCCACTGAACTACTGTATTCTGGATAATACCCAGTTCTGAACCAAACTTCTTTCAGTCTCATGTGCTCGTGGCTCCAGAAATAGATGAGCCACGGGGCTGTTAACAATCGTATTCTGATGCCTTGAAACCAACTGCTGTTGCAAATGGACCACCTTCATTGGCAGGGGATGGACTTACAGTGGAACTGGCAGATTTGTTTGCAACTGTACAAATTCATATCTTGTCCAGACTCACATCACTTTAACTGTGGTAGTATGTGGTAACATCGAAAAAACACTTCAGTGTCCAGCGGCACTCTATTGCTCGCTGGATTGCAACTATCAATAACACAATATAAAATAATTAATGAGGCATCCCGGCAAGTAGGTTTAAATAATGAAGATTTATTTAAAGGATTATATATGAGTTAATCACTATTAATATATACAAAGTATGAATAATATATACACGGTAATATTATTATATATAAACAAGGGTCCTGAAGGCAGAGTAAAATAATAAAGAGATCGGTACGACCTGTTATAGTTCCCTAGGTTTACTTTGGCACGTCCGGAGGTAAACCTCTCTGCAAGGCTAGGTGAAGCAAAGGAGCTGACTGGAGCACCCGAGGAAATGGCACATCTACCTTTCAAGCACTTCACTTAGCAAGTGTCCTCTCTCAGTTCAATATTAGATCCATTACTTGTCACACCTTGATTTTGGAGTGGCCTCTCTTCATTGGCCATCCACTGTCCAGGTGGTGGTCATCTCTTTAGTTCTTATAGGATCCCTGATTAGATAATGTCACGTCTTTAACATTGTCTATTCTAAGCAATGGCTTTGTTTACATTATCTAATTCTTCTTGATAAATTACTTTATAGTTTAGCGCTAATATATCATTTAATTATTTACAATACACAATTAGTGATGCGTTAGTTTTACATTTATTTTTATTATTGGTTAAACGTATTTTTTATATACATACACATACACACACATTTAGCAAACACCACAACCTTGGCTTCTGTCATTGGCAACTGTGCAAAATTTCATTCTTTTGGTGGCCATTTTATTAGTATCATGGTATTTCATATGGTAATGAGACTTTCTGCATGAATTTGGAAGATTTGTCTTGTTAAGTTACCTTGGCAAGGACAATACTTAGTCTGACTGCGTGATTTAAGTAGAAATGAAATTACTCTGCTATGGAGATTTCAAAAGTTGTGGCCACTTGAAATCCAGCCACCATCAGACAATATGGTAGCCAACTGTGAATCGTGTGAATTTGCATAAAGTGTCGTGAAGCACAAAACAGGCCTTAATATTTCTGTGCAAAATTATTTTCTTAGCCATAAGTCAGGCTGTGTAAACAGCATTTGTAGGTGTTCTTCGCTAGAGACAATGCCATCAAGCAGCCAAGCGTACCTTATTTCATAATTGATGTGGTAATCAATGGAGAATTGCCTGTCTGAAATAATTGATGGCCACCCTGCAAGACTGATATCAACATCAATTACAAGAGGAAAAAAATAATAACTATGATTGCCTCCAATAATGCATCTAAAGCATATGACATACAAGATGGATTCCCCAATTTGATGTCAAGATGGAAATGAAATGTTGATGTAATTAATCAGATAACAGGCAAACATTAAAAACAAAATGTTGGGAAAAAAGCATTTGCAAAATCATGTTCAGTTGTACTTACAAAAGACAAAAATTTCTGAAGTGACTGACAAAATCTTTGAGATGAAAGTTAGTTTCCAGTTTTCTGAAATTACTTAATTTTACTATGAACAAAACATAAAAGAGCAAAGTAGATCTTCCAATAATGAATATTATTTCTGTAGTGTAATTTTCATTACACCACCCATGCAAGGTAGGGAATGTTTTTTATCCACTTTAACAACTGGTGAAGGGATGTAATCACAAACATATAATCAAAGCCATGTGAAAAAGATATATGATCCCCAAAATGCACATTTTATGCTGAACCAGAATTCATCAGTTGTCCCAGACCATAATCTCTTGCACCTAAGTCAGTATATATATATATATATATATAGTATAATGCTAAGAGAAAACTGGGAGTTTAATACATGAGAACCCATGGTTACAATGTCCCATAATTGAGTATTTATTTGTAACAATATGTAAATAGAGGTTCCACAAATTGGATGACATTTGAAGTGCTACCACAATTTTTGGGGTTGAGCCTAGGGTGATGGCAAATCATCATCAACCCCAGTTCAAAATAAATATAAAATTAACTATCAATATTTAACTTAAAATATAAAATAATGAGCATGAGAGATCACTCTAAGAAATCAGCAGCTAACTACACTAAGTATAAGTATAATGAATTATAAGTTCACCAGCATTATAAATAAATATAAGTTATTTATCATCATGAGTAATCAGCAATCAAAATAAATTAACTGTCAATCTGGTGACTGGATTTGAAATGGGTCTATCATAGACCAGGCCAACTATTTAGCTTTTGCCCTATTGGGGCAATTATTTAAACATAGTTTGGATGTCCAAACTAAGTGCTCTTCCATCAGAATGTATAATAATCAAAGCAATAATGCTGGGATGTTAAAATATGCTAATCAGCATCAATGCTCTGGCCAACTATAAACTTAATGTTGAATAAAGATTATCAGTGAGTGCCCATATACTAATATACATCCCCTTTCTATATAGCTGTTATGCATGAATCTAGCTCAGGAAGCAAGAACTCTATAATTTATTACTGTGAGCAAGAGAGAAATAAATGAATAAAGTATCTTATTATAAATAACCTTAAGTAAATCATATGTTTTTCCTACTTATAAATAAATAATTTTATTGGGATCATCAAAAAAAATCCTAGAATATAGTCTGTCATGATATCAGATCACACATTACAACTCATGAAACAGGGAATTGCATAGAATAAAAAAACTACAACTAAAAACATTTTAGGTTAAAAAACAAAACAATTATTTAATTTCTAATTAATTAGCAATAAAAAATGGCATGATTGTACATAATTTCAAACATCCACCTCATCAAAAATAAATAAATACACAATTTGATAAAATTATATTAACCAATCAATTGATTCCAGTGATAGATTAATTCTAAATTCAATAAGCTATTTCTTTAAAATAGTTATGATTTTTCTTTCTATTTTTACAATATTTTCAAAATCAAAAATAATAGTTTTTGGTTCAATTTCTCTAAAATATTAAGAATTAATTAGCAACATGTTCAGAATCAATGATAACAATCTTTGATTCAGCTTAGCAAGAAAAAAATTAACTTTACACCAGTTTTTTTTGCTTTAAAAACTATTTCACCATTTATAATAGAAATTTGACTGAGTTGTAGAAAAACAAAAAAATAATATAGTGTGTAAACATAAAAAAATAATACATCCAGCCTTAGTTTCCTGTTTATGGCAGCCTTTCTAATTGCAATTTTCAGTTTTTCAATTGTGTTTCTCCCTGAAGGCTTCTAAACATGGGCCTGGTTAAATTGGTCTTTTCTGAGTCTGTAGCAATTCCAAGTAAATGATAGCAAATTTTGTCCATTTGGTTCTCTTCTTGAATTTTCAGGTCAGACAGATGTAGACAGAGCCTAATGTTCTCTTGGTTGAAGGATAGATTGCAGACTACTTTATGGGGGTTTACATTTTCTACATTTTCTTTTGATGAAGATATGTTATATGGAGAAAGGTGATGCCTTGCTTTTAGTTGAATTTAGCACATGGTTTTCATTGTACCAATCATTTCAGGGCTAAACTCATAGTATGTTAAAAATTTAATTAAAACATCTGCTATTCTCTTCAATAACTTGGTAAATATTTCATTTTTTATCAGCTCTATTAAGCTTGGGCTGCTGTCTTCAACAGCTAAATTAGGATTCCTCTACTTCTTACCTGACATTAGAGTCTTCTCATTTATTGATCCTCCCTTTATATTTTTTTCTAGAACAATCTTGCCTGCAAGCTAATTATACTCTCTTTTTTATATGATAATTTTTACAACAACCATTTAAATAAACTCCCATAGATACAATTGTTCAATTATCTGTTTTTTTTTAACAAAGGCATTGCAAAATAATTATAAAATTTACAAAGGTATTAAAATCTTATTGTTTTTTCTTTTACAAAAAAAAAAAACTACGCTCAAACATAAAACTTAATCTCTTTAAAAAAAGTTAAAATTAACATTAATTAAATAAGGTACAAAAACAAAGAAAAAGAATTGGTTTCTTTTCTTAGTACAGTTTCATAGTTTAAATTAGAACTACATTCTTTCACAGTTCGTGCTCTCCCTTTATAATCATTTATAACTTATTAAAATAATTGCTATATTAAAAGCATATTACTATTAACAAATTAAATGTTTGATAATTCTCACACTGTCATATGAGGACTTAAAAAATATTGAGTTAAATAATGACCATTTTCAAAAATAGGTCTAAGAAAATTAAATATTACTTTCCCCATTTAATGAAATAATCCTTTAAATGAACTTGATGAACATACTGCCAACTACCTCTTAATATTTTAATTTGTTTCAGTCAATTTCATCTCACTACAACCCAATAAAATTATTAGTCACAGTTTGCTGTACTTTAACATTTATACTGAGGCATGCTTTTTTAATTAAACCATGTTGGGCTATTTGGTCACTGGTAACAGTCTCATTTATTTGATCTATTTTTATTTCTAGAGATGGGGTGACCTTTGGCCTAATATATGCATGCCTGCCTACAGAATCATGATGGACAGGACAACCTCATCACAGAACACAACTTTGCAATGCAGCATGAGCACCATAAAAGCTATTTCTGTTTAAGCACAAACAAAACTTACTATTCAGAAAGTATATTGAGACAACAAATGACTAAAGGAAGGTTTAGCCACATGGAATACCTTGCTCATTTACTTAATGAGTCTTATAATAGACTCCACACTAATGACACAGTTCTGCGTCTGGTAGACAATTCAATATTCTACTGATAGAAATCCCAGCTCCTCTGAGGGCCTTATTCAGAAAAAGTTTGAACCTTAGTTAGGTGCAGTGTAGAGATAAAACATTGGAGCATCATGAACATACTGCATCCTTATGTTTATAAGAATATCACCATCCACCATACTTCCTTAATATTTACTCCCAATTTCTTCAAAGTATCTTCTTTCCTCAAATTCAATTTTATCATTTTGCTTTTTTTTTTTGTTTTCTTCGTCAGAAGTATAACTACATCCTGCTTTGGGAAACTGAAGAGCATGATCAGTTCTCTGAAAACTTTGTGTTATGAGGTGATCTACATCTGGTTTGTCTAATTATTCATGTTCTGTTCATGGATAGTGAGTCATATTTCTGACGAGCAGTTTGATTCTCTTTTGGATTTTCTAATTATTTGGATTCTGGTATGACTATTGAGATGTTCTCTGCTTTCTCTTCCATGGTGACATTTCATTTCTTTCACCCTGATTCCATGGTGGCGTCTTGATTTTCTGCTTTCCATAGTGGATGGCATTCATATGTGGATTATTGTCTTCTCTGTACGTTGATTTAGTTGGAGGTTTAAATCCTTCTTCTTTTTCAGTGTATGCAGGTTTGCTGATATCAAAAGGATTTAACAGTTCAGCCACCTGTTCAATTGTATGCTTGTCTGTGCCAATTAAGATCCTTTCAATATTGCTTGGGAAGCTGTCTTAATATTCTTATTATTTGTAATTTTGAGATTAGATTTGCACTGAGTGCTCTCAATTTTGCCACTTGCCTTCTAAAAAATGGAGTGTATGGCTCACAGGGAGGGTACTTCTCTTGGGATACCTTATGTTTAACCTCTGGGATGCATTTTGAAGATGGCTACAAGCTATTGCTAGCTTTGTGTCTTTAGTCATGGCATTAATGCTGAAATGTCTTTTCTAACTTTTGACAAATTTAATATCACCCTCACCAACATATCCTGAAAATGTTCATCTTTTAAAGAACTAACTATTTTACAATTTCAGGCATTTGATTTGTATATTGACTATCTATCTTTACTTCCTCTATTTTTGTATTTTCAATTACTCTTTTTGATATAGACATGGCTGTTTTCTTTTTGGTTTGACAATTTTGTTTATGGCTATCCTTCAATTTTTTTACTTTTTCTCTGATTTTATCATTATCTGTGACCTGCAAGGACTTAATTTGATTAGCCAGGCCCCATAATATGCTCTTGGACTGATTTCAGGCTTTCTTGACTTTCATTTCTCACAGATTCTATAGCCTCCTGCACTTGGCTAATTTTATTATTTATTATTTCTTGTATCTGTTTCATTTTTATATCCCATTCTCCTTTATTTTGTCTCACTGCATTCAGAACTTATTCAATATGTTTGATTCAGTCTGCTATTTCTGTAGCCATCTTTTTACTGTTTTGATCCATTTTTTGTAGCATATCTACTTTTACTTTTTCAAAATTTTTTATGCTATTTTTTTCTTTTCTGCCTCTCTTTGTTGATTGTTTTTATTATCATCCTGTCCTTGTTTATTATGATTTTCTCTTTGTTGGTATTTTTACTATCTTCTTTAAACATTTCTAATAATTGGGATATGGAAGCATCCTCTATTGTCTTAATTTTTTCCATTGGTTGGTGATCATCTTCTTTTATATCATGTTCTTCTTTCATCTTTTTCACTTTTCCTTTTGTCAGTATAGATATTTCTATTATATACTTTTATTCTTCAAGAAAAACTGTTAAGTTATATTTTTACACAGGAAATACAAATTTGAACTTTTAAAGATATCTCATAAAACAAGCTTAACTTCACCTTCTCTTCCATGCAACCTTGTTTCATCTTACTTAACACTACTACAATATTATTATTGCCCCTAATCTGCTCCTTCTTCAACTGTACTGTTTTAATATCTTGTTAAATTTTACTAATTTATTTCCCCATCTTTGTTCTCCAATTCTATCTTGTCCATGTGTGTGGACCGATATCCAATTCTCTTGTATTTTTTTATTGCGAACATGTACAAACACATGTTCATGTTAAAAATCATTTATAAAAACCTTTCTTAGAGATCTGATGACCATCTGATAGCAAAAGAATACATATCAACCTGAAATGCTGAGATAAATACAGAATTCAGTCACTGGACTCTTAAGTATACAATGCAGCATAAACAACCAAATACCTATAAGTTATCAGAACCCTTGTTATGCAAAAATCTTTGCAAAGCCCTCATTTTTTTGACTCTCAGGAGCTGGAAAATCTAAACTATGCCTTGCTCCCTTTCTTGAAAGTTTAGAGGCTAGGGATCATGGCAAGACTCTATTATCTAGACCATGATAAACAAACAAATGTGAAAATCTGAAACAGGTTTGGATCAATGCCTAAGAAAGAAGACTCCATGGAATTACATGAAAACATTGCATCCTCAAGCCAACAACAAAACCCTCCATCCATCACCAAAGCTGAAAATACACTTAAACAACCTTCAACAATCAAACACCCAATTCAATCTTCAAAATCATGCTTTGACTTTCTGTTCGACTTTAAATGTGAACTACTTAAATAAACATTTAATACTTATTTTTTGTAAATTTATAATCACATTATAACAACCATCCTCTATACTCTTTTCACATTATTTCACAGTAATTTTTAAAAGTAATTCTGCATAAAACTTTTTTTTTCTTTCTCAGGTGTTATTACTTAAGACCAAGTTGAGGCAATTTTTTAATGATGACCATGAGTATGTGATGGTTAGGTAGCCATTTATAATGATGGCCACCAGTACTTGATCATTATTGGCTGCACATTGGGTTGCCATTTAGATAGATAAATAGATAGCAACTTACTAGAGTAATTGATAAATATCAATTGTACCACCATCACAACTTTAACACAAGTCACTTATTGAAAGCATATTAATAATTTTTATTAGTCACTCATTAGACTAGAGATCTAATAAGATCTTTTTCACTTGTCTTTTATCATGTGTTCATGATTACATCTCTCCTCAAGATATTGAAAATGGATAGAAAAGATTTTCTACCTTGCATGAAGGTGGTGTAATAAAAATTACACTACAGAAATATTATTCATTATTGGTTAACCTTTAGTTTAATGAGTGACTAATAAAAATTATTAATAGATCCAATATTTTAGAAAAACAAGTCTCACAAGTGATAATAATGTAGAAAGAAGTTATTAATGAAAAGCTTCATTCTTTATTATGAAAATTTTGTGAATTTTTTGAAGTGTAAACATTTTTAAAAAAATTACATATTCAGTTATTATTCTATTTCTATTTAGAATTATATTAAGTGTATTTCATCTTTTTATCCTTTGATTTCATATAGTATGTTTTCTAATTATTATTATGTATTATTACAAAATGTTTAGCCTATATTCGAGAGTATGCCAACAATAAATGAGCACCTTGATAGCCATTTCTTTAAAATTGTAGTATTGGTGACTTTGCTGTTTTAGCTTTATATTGGTCAGGATGTATAGTAGATGGTTTGATTGTACAATAGCCTTTATATTGGTCAGGATGTATAGTAGATGGTTGGATTGTACAATAGCCTTGATTTCCAGGAATGGCTTTTTTGATCTGCCCTTATAATTAATTCTGGTTGCCTCAATTTTTGTAAATCATTATGATTAAGCTACTAGCAGAAGTTCATATATATGGTTGCCTTGGCAGCAGTTTGAAATTCTTGGATGTTACCTTTATTAGGATTGTTTAAGCGTTGACTGGTTTCTAATGGTTACTTATAAAACTATTTAGCCTTGAGAATTATTACACTTATTATTTAAGTAATACTTTGGGGTTACAATTTGAAAATTTATGATTGCAATTTGTAATGTTATAATTGACTTTATTAGTCTGAATTTAGAACAGGTTATATTTACCTGTTTAAGGAGGTTTATTTAACATTCTTTCTATCAATAATTTCAATCTCTGTGGTCTAGTTGCAATCTTTCATGTCTATATAAATATATGGGACCATGAATAGAGATGGGATTCCACCTCTATTGCTAAAAGGAGGTTGCCTTGACAGCAGTTTGGAATTTTTGATTATTATCTATTTTGGGATTGTCCAAGTGTTGACTGGTTTCTAATGGTTAGATATATATACCATTAAAAACCAGTCAGCATTTAGACAATCCCATTATCAATAATAATTAACAATATTATGATTATAATTTCAATATAAAATTAAATATATATTTCTAAGGCTGCAGAAAGGAGTTTGCTATTAACTGAAAGGAGACCCTTTGATTCCTCTTGGAGGCCTTAAAGGAACCGAGCAGGGCAAATTCCTAATGTCCACTCCATACGTTCTTGTCGTTGCAGCTGTTATTATTATATGTTTATTCATATAGTATACGAACATGGATGGGCTGCTCACCAACACGCATTAGCCAGCGTGGTGAGTTTATTGGCTTTTTACCTCTGAGTTTAAGATCAAGAAACACCATGGTCTTTCTTCTCAGTGCCTGATAAGGCAGAATGAATGTTTGTGTAAATGATAAAGATTTTTCCCAATTATACAATTATGACAGACAAAAATAAAGCATGGCCCTTAATCCCAGGAGGCTGTAAAGTCACCAACCAAGGCAGCGGTTGGTGGCCGAAGGCGGAGGGTGCTAAGAATATCCTGGAGGCGGACCCAGGCTGCCATTTGATGACGACTTTTTATTTAGGTACTTACAACTGCAGATCACTTTCAAGTGAAGGAAGATTGCAAGAATTAGAAGAAGAACTCTCTTATATTAAATGGGATATTATTGGACTTTGTGAAGTTAGAAGAAAAGGTGAAGAGACAATTGATTTAAAAAGTGGACATATGCTCTATTATAAAGGCACAAATATTGGAAATACAAGTGGAGTAGGATTCATTATAAATAAAAAGTGGAAGAACAATATTGTGGAGATTGACGGTGTATCAGACAGAGTGGCAAGATTAGTTACACAACTTAATAGCAGATATCAAATGCAGATAATTCAGGTTTATGCCCCAACAAGTTCTCACAGTGATGAAGTAGTAGAAGATTTTTATATGGATGTACAAAAGGCTTTTGATCAGAGTAAACAACATTTTAAAATTGTTATGGGAGATTTTAATGCTAGAATTGGTAAACAAATGAAAGATGAAAGTGTTGTAGGTAATTTTGGTTATGGTAATAGAAATGAGAGAGGACATAGACTTGTGGAGTTTGCAGAGAAGGAAAAACTTTATATTATGAATTCTTTTTTTGAGAAAAATGTTAGAAGGAAATGGACATGGAAGCATCCAAATGAAGGTACAGCAGAATTGGATTATATTTTGACTAACAGGAAATACATATTTCAAGATTGTAATGTTCTTAATAAATTTAACACAGGAAGTGATCATCGATTAGTAAGGGGTAAGATACATGTTAATGTAAAACTAGAGAGACAAAAATTATTAAGAAAAACTATATTTACAGTTGATATTCCTAATCTTCAGAAACATTCTAATGAATTTAAATTAGAACTTACAAATCGGTTTCAAGTATTAGTAGATTTTGAACATGATTCAGATTTGAATGAAATTAATATGAAAATAACTGATACACTTTTAAAAACTGCAACAAAGATAGCTGGTAGAAAAAAGCAGCAATTGACTAATAAAATTTCTACTGAGACTAGAGAACTTATGAAGAAAAGAAGGAATATAAAGATATGCAAGAATGATGCATTAAAAAGAATTGAATATCTCGAATTTTGTAAAATGGTGCGGAAAAGAGTTGAAAATGATATAAGAAAGTATAACTGTGAACTAGCAAGAAAAGCTGTAGAAGAAAATAAAAGTCTTAAGAATGTAAAACAACATTTTGGTATTGGTAGGAAATTTATATCTGCAATAAGGAAAAAAGATGGAATTATTACTAAAAAGAGGGATGACATTATGAAATTGGTAGAAGATTTTTATCAAGAATTATATAGTAATAAAGAACAAGTACCTCCTATATCTATTACATCTTCCGAATTGCCCAGAATTTTAAATGAAGAAGTGAGAAATGCAATTAAATGTATGAAAAAAGGAAAGGCTCCAGGTAATGATGGAATTATAATTGATATATTAAAAGAAGCAGGTGAAGAAACAGAAAAAATATTAGCAAAGTTATATACCAAATGTCTAAATGATAAAGATGTACCGGATGATTGGAAGAATGCAGTAATAATATTAATATTTAAAAAAGGTGATAAAGAAGATATTAGAAATTACAGACCTATCAGCCTTTTATCAGTTTTATATAAAATTTTTACCAAGATAATTACAACTCGTCTACAGAGAACCTTGGATTTTCACCAACCAAGAGAACAAGCTGGATTTAAAAGTGGTTTTAGTACAGTAGATCATATTCAAGTATTGAGAGAAGTCATAGAAAGGACAAATGAATATGAGTTGTCATTATGTTTTGGATTTGTAGATTATGAAAAGGCATTTGATTCTATAAACATTTCTTCAGTGATTAAAGCATTGGATCATCAAGGTATAGATCCAGGATATTGTCATATTTTAAAGAATATTTATAAAAATGCAACAGCAACAATTAGATTACATAATGATACTGGGAAAGTCAACATTGAGAAAGGTGTAAGACAAGGTGACTCCATATCTCCAAAACTTTTTACAGCAGTGCTGCAAGAAGTATTTTGTGGATTAAAATGGGAAACTAAAGGAGTGAAAGTAAATGGAGATTATTTAAGTCATTTAGATTTCGCAGATGATGTAGTTGTTTTTGCAAATAATGCTTCCGAGCTGCAGGAAATGTTGCAGGAGTTATCAGATGAAAGTTGGAAAGTAGGACTAAAGATAAATGTTAAAAAGACTAAAGTAATGTTTAATCGATTTGCTCAAAATATGAAAATAAAGATTGATTATGATGAATTAGAAGAAGTTAAGAGTTACAAATACCTTGGTCAGATTATTAATACAGATGGAAACATAATAGAGGAAATTAATCATAGAATTAAACTTGGTTGGAGTGCTTTTGGTAGAAATAACTTGATATTAAAAGGAAATATGCCTATGTGTTTGAAAAGAAAGGTTTTTAACAAATGTGTTTTACCAGTTCTTACTTATGGATCTGAGACTTGGACACTTAATAGAAGATCAATACAGAGACTTCAGACCACTCAAAGAAGTATGGAGAGATGTATGTTGGGAGTAACAAGAAGAGATCGAAAACGCAATGTATGGGTAAGAGAACAAACAGGTGTTACTGACCTCATTGAAAAAATTAAAAGATTGAAGTGGAGTTGGGCTGGACATATTGCTAGAAGAGATGATAATAGATGGACAATTGAAATTTTAAACTGGATTCCAAGAGATTGTAAAAGACCCAGAAGGAGACCACATGTAAGATGGATGGATGGAATAAGAAAATGTGTAGGGGTGATGTGGAGAAGATGGATTAAACTTGGAGAGACCTTCATCCTGCAGTGGATTGATAGTGGTTGATAATGATGATGATGATATATTTCTAAAAAATTATTTATAAACTCTGTTTAACTATTTGCAAGTGCTTTTCTATAATTGTCTTAAAGTTATGGGGAATTGGACACATTATATATATATATGTATAGTACTCAATAATGCTTTCCAATGTTATCTGTCCCAAGGCAGAGTGACTAGTAACTAGGTAGTTGAGCATGATGACCAAAAGTGCATAAATAGCACTTGTTATTTCAGATATTTGAGTTATGTTTTAAATTTTAATGAGCCTAATTCATCTTTGGGAATGCAAAAACTAGAGAAAATCACAATTTATCTTGAGCAAAATCTGCTTATATTTAAGCTTAATTTTTAGCATTAATAGATTTTTAAGAAAGAATCTCATTAATTCAATTTATCATCTAATTTTGATATTCTTGCTTTATAGTGAATCTCAAAATAAAAGTTGCTATACTAATTTATGTCTCTGTGTGTGAATTGACCACTGATTAAAGTATTTATAACCACAGAACGTCTTTAGATTCATAAACCTTATTTTTCTGAATGTCTCTTTACATAAATTTTTAATATGAACTACCATTATATATTTGTTCATGTGATCATCAATAAACATAAAGCTGTATTGTTTCTTTAATGAATAGTTAGTTTCTCAAAAGATCAAGAATGATTTGAACACAGAAGCATTTGTACGAACACAACAATTTTATTATTAATGCATCAAACTTTTCTACTTTTGCCAGTCCAAGAATCGATGCAGGGAACATGACCTTATGAATAATGCATCATGGGTATTATTTATTATACACATGATTTTAAATTATATATATATAAATGATTACATTATATTATAGTTTCTGAATATTAAATAGTTTATTATTGTATTTAAATATAAGCACAGAATATGATTCTAAATTTTTAATATTTTTGTTATTTATGAGATGATATTTTTGTTTCCATTACAGATTAAAATGTGTTAGAACTTGATTTTAAAATTAAACAGGTCTCATTTGTTTATTTTATTTAGTCATTTTATAAAACCAATAATTACAAATATACATACTCACGCATATATATGTTAAATCAACTTAGTGATTTAATATTTATAAAGAAGTTATATATAGCTTATATTAAATTTATTATTACTATGGGATATTTGTGGAAATGCCTGAAGAGAGTCGATTGCAATTTCTACTCTGAGCTCGAATTCCGAGAGTAACGAGGTTATTAATAGAGGAGTGGATTGGATTATATTTTAAATCACATCATCCATGGCATTCTATAAGAAGACTCAAAGTCCGAATATAGTTAGATGCGACTTCCTCGAGTCTTGAAAAGGATCGTCCCGTTATAATATATTTAAACTTTTTAATCTCCATACTAGTTCTTCATCTCTCCATTTCCTTATTTTTTATTAATGCATCTATTTTTCTATCCCATTCATTGCCACTGTATACAGGTATATTATAGCAGCGCTCTCTGTTTCAATCTTATTACAATATATATATATTTGAAGAAGTTATGCAATGATAATTGATAAATGATTTGTAGAGGATTGTATTAATTAATAAAAAAATAAATGGTAGTTTATTTAAGAATGTTATTTTAAAATATATTAATTAAAGAAAAAATAAATTTAAAGTTATATCTTGTTATGCTTATGAACTTCGATACTTCTTCACTTATTTAAATATTCCTTCAAGGTAAAGCTGCTTTTTATATTTTGATCTTTCAAAGCTAGTTTTTTTTCTTTAAATAAAAACTGATAAATTCTTGGATTTTTTTTTACATCAAATATTAAAAATACCCGCACTAGATGTGTGAAATATTAATGAAAGATATAAGCTTATAAATATATTGTTACTAAAGAATAATATTTGTTTGAAAAAAATTCATAAATATTTTTATAAATGTGAATTTTTTACAAAAAAAAAACATTCCGAAAAATATTTATTATAATATTAAAGAATATGAAAAATAGATAAATATTTCCTGGCTGAAATGGAAAGAAAAAAAATCCTATTAGGAAACTTTTTTTTTTCAATTTTTTAAAAAATCAAATCATCTAATAATTTAATTGTTTCTGATACTTGCAAAAACAGTATAAAATATATAACTATGATTGCATTTATAATAACTGACAAAATTTTGTGATTTTAATACATATTTAATAATAATAAATCAATCCTAGAATATTGTAAAGACCGAACTTTACGGTGTAATTAAAACGAATTTGAACATAGGCTTTCAAACTTCCTTCACATATAACCAACACACATGTCCACACACATGTGAAAGAGATGAATGATCTCCAATAATTGTATTTTGTGTTGAACCAGCACTCATCACCTCCCACACTAAACAAATTGTTAAATGCATACCTCTGTATATTGGTATTGTCACTAAAAAAACGCTCTTGAATAGGTACGCCCATTCTAATTTTGGAATATAAAACAAAGAGAAAAAAATTAAGTTAACGATAAGGTTCTGTATGACTATATAAATCAATCAGTGAGCCACACGTATGTA
This sequence comes from Epiperipatus broadwayi, assembly GCA_028023455.1. Taxonomy (NCBI): domain Eukaryota; kingdom Metazoa; phylum Onychophora; class Udeonychophora; order Euonychophora; family Peripatidae; genus Epiperipatus; species Epiperipatus broadwayi. Next base: position 220,700 of record JAQFVV010006719.1, on the reverse strand, counting down.
AAGTACGCTTCAAGAATCAGTATGAATTTAAATAACTACGAATGATGTAAAGTTTAAATTATGTTTACTTTTAATAATTAAAAGCTTTGGTATGAATAATTTTTTTTTTTCATATGTCATAGCATCGGCCGGGACACGAACCCACAAACGTCTGCAACCAACTACTTGCTTGCAAGGCGGCTGCGATGACCTCTCGGCTAACAATGCTTGACTGGTATGAATAATTGTATATTGGAATACACAAATTGTATTGAAAACTCATTGCTTATTTTACATACGTAAATTTATTTATATACTCGCACACACCAAATACATATATATGTTTATTATAACGCAGTTTAACTTTAAAAAAAAAAAAAAAAGATTTTTTTAGAAATATAAAATTTGAAGTCAGATTAGACAAGGTTCAAGTTTTATCTGAAGACTGTAATGGGATGAAACAAAAGTGTAACACTTGAAATAATGCAATTAAAGAGATGCTGCCAACCTGTCATCACTCATCACAGTTTGCACTGTCATTCACAGATGCTAAGTAATCTATCCCTGGAGCTGATATGGCTGGATTTCTCTAACTTAGAACCACATAATGTTCATGTAGCAATAAAAAGAGAAAAGTGTCTCAATTCTCAGCAATCATCGCAAAGCTGATGGTTTGGGATTGAGGAAGATATGTCCAGAAGTAATGTAATGTCAGAACTTTTTTTTTTGTTAATGTTCTTTTGAGAGTTTGACAAATTTACAATTGTAAGCAGGAGAAATTAAGATTTTTATTTTATTTTATACGTATTTATTATTGGGGGATTGGGAGGGGGAAGTGGCAAAAGGTTTTGTTACTGTCTTAAAATTCATTCATTTATTAAATTTTAATGAGCCCAATATTGTTTTACTGACATATATATGTGCGCTTTCACACACACAAATTAATATACGTGTGAACACATTCATACATATTAGCTATCATAAATCATCTTTTAAATATCGTGTCGTACAATTTTTAATGTTTCAGTACATACATATGTATATGTGTGTATCAGGCATGTTTTCTATCCGGCAGCTGATTGAGATGTCTGGGCTATATATATGCGTGCAAGTTTTACAGTAAAGAAAATAAAAGTACTTAAGCTTATGGGTTATATGTATACACAAATATTTTTGAGATATCTGGGCTACATAGTATGCATATAAGTTTCGCAACAAAGAAAATAAAGAGTATTTAAGCTATGGTTATAGGAATACATAAATATGTTTATATTATCCAAATGGGGATTTATATATGCAACATCTTCTGACATGAGCTGACCGCTTTTATTTTCCATCAGGTGGGCACATAAGGAGCTGCTACTATATAGATATATAATAATATTTTATAATAACATCCTGTTATAATTATACTGTCTATCCTTTTGTCTATAATACTATATATCAACTTCTAACAAATATGCAGATCATTGGTAATGGCATTATATATATTTTAAGTGATGGTGAATATTTTTTTAGTGAAGTGATATTATATATAATTGTTTTTAACATATATATTTTAATGAGATTACTTTTTTAAAAATACAAATATTAAATAGAAATAGACATTATTATTTGTTTCTTCCATTAATTAAACATGATTTTAAAATATAGTGGAATATTATAATGTGGATAGTAAACGTCCAAGTAAATTATATATCCATTCTCAGATAGTATGTATAATATAGCAGTATTATCAATAGTATTCTGTCCCATGGAGATGTTCAGAGAGTAGTCACATCATACATTCATCCATTTTTTAATTCCATTCTTTTCATTGCTCAGCTCTTCAATTCCACATAACTTTTCTCATCTCTTATATTATCCAATAATGTCAATCTTTTACATCCTTTCTTCTTGCCTCCATTTACCATTTCTTCCAAAACATCTTTCATTAAAACTATATTATTTTCTTAATATATGTCCAATCCAGTTGCTTTTCTTTTTCTAATTTCTTCAATCAATTTTCCTTTTTTCATTTACTCTTTTCAAAAGTTCTTCATTTGTTATTTTATTCATCCAAATACTTTTATCCATTCTACTCCATGTACACATCTCCGTAATTATAATGTAGACTCTGACATAATCTCTTTTCTTGTTATGCAACTTTGTTTCACGTTTTTTTTTTTTTTGTTTCAACGTGTGTAAATTTTGGGCTCAAAGCAATTGTTTAAATCCTCCTGTCCGTGCATAAAGTATATTGACATTATAATTTATAGTGATAAAAATATTATTAATAATTTTAACATATTCCTACTAAAGAATAAGGAGAAATATATTTTGACAAGAATAAAATAACTGTTCTTTTTTTTTTAAGAAATCACAAATATGTTAGTGCAAATCATATCGACAAGTACACTTTTATAAACATAGTACAAATGTAAAATAATATTCTTATAATTTTATCATAGTCATGTCTCAAATTCTTCATATCATGAAAAACCTGCCACAGAATGGTGTTTACTTTTATTTTTAAAAAGGCACATTGCCAGAGAATGATACAGTATAGAAAAAATTACCAATATGTGGGCATATAGATAGGAATCAGTGATTTCTATTGATATTTTATTACTGGTCAAATGATAATTGCAGGTGATTAAAACAATATGCTGTATGTGAAAAGAAAGGTTGATAAATAATATTCAAACCAGGACAAACTAATCACTTTAAAAAACATGATAATAGAAAAGATAAAGATGTGAATTTACCTTTTATGGCATAGTGGAAAATCATTCATCTCTGAATTTATTTCACAATTGAAGGGTGCAATAAAATAGTCATAAACATGAGACGAAAGGTCTAGGGCCTTTTAATATCATTCTATGGATTGTTAAAATCACAAGTTATTAAAATATTTATTTTAAACAATAATAGAAAATATTGTCACTTATCTGAATCACAGGGTTTAGACAAAAGAAAGAGGAAAAGAATTGATGCAATGAGATAGATTTTTGGAGAAGGATGAATATTTTTAGAATAATCTTAAATGGAAGGAGTGGTGTGATAAAGGGAATTCAGAGCAGCTTATTTGAACTGCAACAATAAATTACTTTTAGATACTATTCAAAATGAGTGTTCCAAGAATGATGCATTAATTATCATCTAAAAATGAAATATATACAACAGAAGATGAGAGGCAAGCGGAAAAGTTGGCACGAGAGTATGGAAAAAATAGTGGTACTTTATAAAGCAAGTTTAAGTAAGCATAATCTTTTGGAATAATAAACTGACAAATGAAAGTTTGGAACACCAACAACAATTACATACATGAGTAGTCTATTTCTCAATTATATATTTAAAAAATATATATGGCTTTATTGCTTGGGAGTTCATGAAAAATTTGAACACCAGATTTTCAAGTGCCAGAATCAATCCTGAGATCTGATTCCAAGTCAAACACTCTACGTATTGCGACAAATCGCACAGGGCTCAATTTGTATATAAAAACTTGATATAGCTGTTCTTAATGGAACTCATCTTACATAGGAAGGAAATTTAGTAGAACAGGTAGATGGCGATACATTTTCTTTTTTATTGAAGGTCAACATTTGCTGAAGGGAGACTGCATGAGAATTGGATTTAGTGGCCAATCTAATTTAGTATGTTCTACTCCTGCAATTTCTCAATATGTCAGTAAAAAGTTAATGGTATTAAAGTTTGTATAGTCAAGTGTTGTTAGCCAAGAGGTCATCACAGCTGTCTTGCAAGCAAGTAGTTGGTTGCAGATGGTTGTGGGTTTACCTCCCGGCCAATGCTATGACATATGAAAAAAAAAGTTTGTTTTGCATAATGATACCTATGGTCACTCTGTTACTGCATGTACTCCAATGTTAGATTCAGAGAATTTAGAGAAAGATATTCTTAAAATATTGAATTTTTCTGGAAAATTTTAATGCTTGTGTTGGTGCAAACAATAGATTTAGTCAAAAAGGTTGCTGGAAATAATGATATTGGCATTGTAAATCAAGTGGTCTTCTGTTATTGAATTTTTGCACAACACATGAATAAATACCTTTTCTTTTTTTTCATGTGTCATAGCATCGGCCAGGAAGTGAACCCGATAATCCAGGACAACTGCTTGTAAGGCAATTGTGCTGACCACTCGACCACCAACACTTGACATAAATGTCTTTTCTTCGATTGATAATTTACTAGATTACACTATAATTAGAAAGAATACAAGAGAAGTTTATAATTACATAAACACTTACAAATATAGATTTTTGGACAGATCGTAGATTAGTATATTCTAAGATTAAATTGTTACATTAAAAATAAGTATTATTCCAATCATATTCATAAAATTTCAATAATTATTAAACTTTGAAATTGTTAAATTTAAATTTCCGGAACTGTCATGTTACGGAGGCCGAAGAGGGTATTATGGATAGAAATAAATCTGTTCTTTGGATGAATCGGGAATTATTTTCTGAAAATGATATTATTAGTGATTTGATTACAAAGAAACATTCTCTGCTTGATAGAATACTAAATTGTATGTAGATTTTTACAATAAATATAGATATTTAATGGCAGAAATTCAACAATTTACAAGCATGCTTAAAAATGATATGTGGATTAAAACCAAAAGGAGATACAAACATTCATGGATTGTTTTCACATCAGATGTTTTTTTTTCTTTTTGACATACTGGAAGTCACATATGAACTTGAGAAACATTATTACAACCATAAGTAATATTTACTAAGGCTATAACCTCAAGAATATGCACGTAAAAATGCAATAGTAGAGATCTCTACAGGTCTTAACCACAAGCTTCACCTATTTATATAGAAAGTAGGTTGAAGTAAAGAAGGGTTCCCCTCTTTTCTTCCAAAATGTAAGCTTGTGGTTAAGACCTGTAGAAGTCCATACTATTACATTTTTACGCGCATATTCTTGAGGTTACAGCCTTAGTAAATATTACTTACTGTAATCAATGTGCCTTTAAATAAATTTATAATTATCACAACCATATTAAATTCATTAATAGTGCTCTGTTGTTATATGATGATAATATTTTAAACAGATAGAAAGAGTATTTGGAAGATCTTATAATTATACAAAAATGTGTCATTTAGATTTAATTAAAGATATACATCTTAGTAAAGTTAAAATAGGTGTTTATAATCTTAAAAAATTGGATTGCAGATCTTGTTAAGATAATCTGGAAAAGTTTTAAAATATAATAGAGATATATTAACTTGAAAAATATTGTAATTTTTTTAGGAATATATGCATAGATTCATGAAGTTATGAAACCTCAACATAGGTGTTCTTTCTTCTATTGTTCCAAATTTTAAAAAATTCAGGGAATAAACAAGATTCCCACAATTACTATGGAATATCATTGTAACTGACTACAGCAAAATAGTTTCAAGGATTTTGTAGTTGTTCAAATTCTAAATGAATTGTCACCAAGCAAATGAAATAAGGTGTCAAGAACAAAGAAGTGATTTACATGTGGCTTTTATTGATTTAGATGAGGTATTCAACTCAATCATTCTGTGGCACTGTTTGAAATTAACTGCTTGTCCATCAAAGTTTATTCACAAACTATCAGCTTTCACACAATGAAATTAGAGTGATATTTCTACAGATAAGTAGTCTTTGAACATGGATGTGTACTTTGTTTTTGATTTTTATGATTGGTTTTGGAAACTGTTCATAGGTGGTTTAATGAACTGAAGATTAAGATGTGACATGAGAATGATTCGTCTACATTTCCCATAACATAGTAATCTCTTTTTTAAATGTTTTTTTGGGGGGTCTGATTCTTTAGATATTAGATTTACTCTGTTATTCTGCCCACGGTATATAATATTTAAAATGGAATTGTTTAATATTTTTTACTAATGCTTTGTAAGAAAAAAATAAAAATTTATATCGAAGTAACATCTGCTTTTCATTTTAGTTTTTTTTTCGTGGCATAAATGATTGTGTAAAATATAGACAATTACATTCATATAAATATTTATGTATTTGAAGCTGCTGCTATTTAAAACAGATATAATATATTCGAGTTTTAAACAGATTTCATTATTTTATTATTTAAAGTGCATCGAAAGCTCCTGCGGAGAGTAGAACATTTCATCAAACAAATCTTCTATATTCAAATTTAATTTGTCAATCATTTTAAAATAAGTTAGTTCTTTTATACAAACTTCAGATTTGGATATTTATTGAACAGAATACTAAAAGATTAAATTTGACTGAAATTATTATTATTTTTTTAAATATCATAATGAATTAAATTAGTACAATACAATAATTTGGAATTTAAAGTTTTAGTGCTGAATAAAATTTTTGATTACAATTGTTGGTTTAAAATTTAGACATGTGATATCATTTCCAAATAATTAAAGGACAAAGCCATGCAGGCTGAAATAAAAGAATATATATTTTGAAGAAAAGAAAGATTGGCAAACGTACTTAAAATATCTCTGTCAGGAACCCTCCCAAACCCCTAACTATGGTTTCATGCTTTGGCACTCCTCAGAGAGGTATCTGAACCTATCCTGGCACCTCTCTGAGGAGTGCCAAAGCACGAAACCGTGGTCAGGGGTTTGGGGGGGGGGGCTGACAGAGATATTTTAAGTGTTGTCTCTGGCTAAGCATTTATCACATTGGCAAACGTAGTCTTGATAGAATTATTTTTTTAAATTTAATTTTATTATAAATTTAAGTTGATCAATTAATTGTAAAAATATTTTCAATGTACATTATTTAAATAAATCATTTTTAAAAAAAATATCTTTAAAGAGAGCATAATCTTTTTATTGTTGTCTAATGCTGGGAAATAAACAACTTTCTTAATTCAATTTTTTCTAATGTGATATTGTATAGGTGTTCATTTCAGAAAAAATTAAAATTGGCAGATACTATTGCATTCAATTGTTTATTAGGTATGGGGAAATGATTTTTAAATTTTAATTTGCATTCTTAATATGCCCTTATTTAATGCCCAACTTGGACATTTATATGTAGGTTGTTCTACTGGTCTTTGCACAATACAATAAGTTACAGATTCTACAATTGGCAGTTGTTTTCCAGATTATCTGATAGTATTTATGTTTCTTGATAAATTAAAAATGAAAGGATCCTCATCGACTAACCCTATAATTACGTGTTCATTAAATTCTGCATCTTATAACGTAAGAACAACTAGATAGGGATTAAAATCAAAATATCTAAAAAATTTAATTTCTGTTTTGCCTTTTGTCCTTTTTTTATTTTTTTACTATAATAAAATTAAAAAACAAAAACAAGTTATTCACATAACTTGCTATCACTTGTTATTTATGATCAATAGATGGCGTTTTACCAAAACCACTGAAACAAGTGTAAAATTTGTTTACATAAATGACAAAAGAGTCAGAATTAACTATCTCTTTCATTTGCTCACCCTCAGATCAGCTGATTTCAAGCTATTTGCTATCATCAGTGAAGGATAGAGTTAGAAACTAGATCTAAACACTGACTCCAAGTGTTTATGCAAAACGTTTCTATCAGTTTGCAAACGTGAATTTTTCAGACTGGTAAAGTCTTCAAATTCAGCCTAAGAAGACAGATATCTATATGGGTCTGATCTCAGTTCAGTTTCACCACATAGTCAAAGTTTCTGCAATATATATCATTGCAAGAAACATTTAAAGGTACATTTATGAAAAACAAAAACAAGTTATTCACATAACTTGCTATCACTTGTTATTTATGATCAATAGATGGCATTTTACCAAAACCACCGAAACAAGTGTAAAATTTGTTTACATAAATGACAAAAGAGTCAGAATTAACTATCTCTTTCATTTGCTCACCCTCAGATCAGCTGATTTCAAGCTATTTGTTATCATCAGTGAAGGGTAGAGTTAGAAACTAGATCTAAACACTGACTCCAAGTGTTTATGCAAAACGTTTCTATCAGTTTGCAAGCGTGAATTTTTCAGAACGGTAAAGTCTTCAAACTCAGTCTAACAAGACAGATATCTATATGGGTCTGATCTCAGTTCAGTTTCACCACATAGTCAAAGTCTCTGCAATATGTATCATTGCAAGAAATCTTTAAAGGTACATTTATGAAAAACAAAAACAAGTTATTCACGCTTGCAAACTGATAGAAACGTTTTGCATAAACACTTGGAGTCAGTGTTTAGATCTAGTTTCTAACTCTATCCTTCACTGATGATAGCAAATAGCTTGAAATCAGCTGATCTGAGAATGAGAAAATGAAAGAGATAGTTGATTCCGACTCTTTTGTCGTTTATGTAAACAAATTTTACACTTGTTTCGGTGGTTTTGGTAAAACGCCATCTATTTATAATAAAATTGAAATTTTTTACAAAATGTATATATATTAAAAGATCTGGTATTGATAAAATTCAATTCGTTTTTACGTTTGCAAATTTTTTTTTTTTTTTTTATAAAAAAAGAAAAAAAAGAAACTTATCTTTTTTGTCAGTAGCCTTTGGTCATTTACAAATCAAATTAATTAATCAAAAGTGTACTTTTTTTTGACAAACAAGTTTGACATCTTTTAAATTAATTTGATTAAATAACTTTGACTACAGGTATGTATGTGTCTGTGCAAAAAGAGAGAGGCAAAAAAAAAAAAAAAAACTTGAACAAAAAGAATTGAAAGATTAAAAATTGTAGACTACCATTACTTATGTAAAGAATATTACAGTGTAGGTATATTTGAACCTTATTAAGGTTAAGGTCTACATCTAAGATTAAATGAAATAATTTTTTTGAAATGATTGTTATGAAAAATATTTGCTTAAAAAATATACTTACAAAATATGGATTTACATTAACAATGTATTGCATTAAATAACTCATTTGAGTTTAGCCTAATTGAAATGATATTGGTTCAAATGCATCTTAGGTGGCAGTAACTCCACCCCCCCCCCTCCGTCGTCCAATGTCTACAGATGTATGATGGCACTGTTGCATATTTTAACAATGAAATTAGGAATGGCATACTTGTTTATGAGTTATTTATTGCTGATAATATATTGTATGTCTATATGCATGTTCTTGTATATGCGTGTGTGTGTAAAGTAAAAATATCACATGATCACCATCTCTTATGCTAGCACATAACTGTTATTAAACAGGCAAAACTTGTCTGGGGATATTGGATGAGTAAGCACTAGATGGGGTTTTTATGCACAAGCCTTCTGGCATCCATTGATTACTCTGGTTGGCACAGGGTGGCACTACTATATGGAGAGTTTTGCCTGTTTAATAAAGTAAAAATAACCAACTATAGAGTCAAAGAATTTTCATCTTCTAAAGAAAAATTGTGAAAACAATGAATGACACAGTTCATTTTATCACTAGTTAATTACCATTTGCCAAAAAATCTAGACTTCATTTATTGATTATTTGGATAAGAAAGATTAAATTGCAAATACAGTCATTTGTTGAGCATAATTACTGAATCTCTTTTGGATTCACTTAAAACAAGATGTGGACCTGAGAAATGGTACTAAATCCAGAAATGACAATATTTTATATGATGGAATGTTATTTTGTACAATTGGAAAGAGTATTTTCATCATCTTTTGAATAATCATAGGAAATGAGGGTATTTATATATTAGAACTACTACACTTTTAACATCTGTATAAATTTCTAACCTTGAGATCCCATCAAATAAACCCTGTGATCTCATCAAACAATGTGATCACTGGAACTTCTGGCAAACTTAGATGATAAATTTGTACACAAAAATAATAAAAACACATTATCACATGATCACTGTTTCTTATGCTTGCTCATAACTATTATTAAATAGGTAAAACTCTCCATACAGTAGTGCCACTCAGTGCAAGCCAGAGTAATCAATGGATGCCAGAAGGTTTATGCATAAAATCCATATCTAGTGCCTACTCATCCAATATCCACAGACTAGTTTTTGGCTTAGGCCTTCATTAGTGAGGAGCCTTGAATCTAAGAGCACTGCACCTAGATCTTAGGCTCTAAAGCAACCCTCCAGCAGCCATCTTTTATCTCTACTTAACTACAAAACTACGAGAATGAAATTGAAAACACAATAATATTTTCAATCCAAGCTCATTAGCTTATATAGTCATATAGGCCTGAACTTAGTTCAGCACCCATACATTTGTGTCTTTGGCTCTTTAGCAACCATAAACATCACATAATCACTGCTTTTTATGCTTGCCTGTTTAATAACAGTTATGAGCAAGCATAAGACACAGTGATCATGTGATGTTTAGTGGTTTAACACCAATCTTGCCTAATAAGATAGTGGTGGCTATGGTTGTTAAAGAGCCAAAGACACACTTTTTTTTTTTGCATTCTGGACAATAGTAAGAAAGTAAGTTCACATCGTTGATGCTGTTTTAATAAAAGTTTAACCCGCACCCCCCAATAAAGTATATAAATGAACAACTATAACTTGATGGCTGCAAAAAGAAGATGGAGCTTTCATTTGCATTCTGGACAATATTAAAAAATGAGTCTACTTCATTGATTCCATTTTAATAATTTTTTTTTTACATTTCTATAAAAGTTTACTAATTTCCTTTTTTGTTGTTGTTTTTTAACAAAATAAATGTAGTTAGACAGTTCTAGATCAATATCTTATGCAGCCATTATATTGTATAAACATGTCATAGGTTTTTTGTTTTTTTTTTGATCTGTTCATTTCTTATTTTTCTGCCATAGTTAATAGATGCAGTATTTTCTTTTGTATTTGCTTTACTGTTCATTTTGTAGTTAATATTTTTTTTTGTAGATAATATACTTATTTAAGTGGTTTGATAGATGTAGTGTTTATTATTTTTATTTTGCTTATGTAGTATTATTTTTTGGTAATTTTGCTTTGGTTTTCATTTTATAATTTCTTACTAGAGTTAATATATGCAGAATTTTTTAATTTCAAGTAAAATCTGGGAATTGCTGATTGTATTTGCGACAGCAGAATAAATACCATACCTTGTATGGAGGAGGTTGGTTTTGATGACGCAAAAAAAAACACAATTACCTGTTTTTATTTAATAACATAATATATTTTTATTATTTTTGTGTACAAATTTATGTTTTCATATTGTTAAAAATGTACATTTTTATATTTAGTCTGGCGCAATTAGTGTTACATTTTAGACCTGCTACATCTTTTCACATATCTATCAGTCTACTAATAACTTTCTAAGTCTTGCAAAAATGCTACGAAATAATATTTATACATGGTTTGTTTTGACAAATTTATCGCTTAAGTCTGTTGAAAGTTCTAGCACACATTATTTGATGACATCACAAGATTAGAAATTATCGGCAGATTGGTGCGGATGTGAAAAGGCGTAGCAGGTCTAACTTTTAGTGATATATTCATTTATATTTTGATAAATATATTAAGCTTAGTGAAGCCAAAACAACCTTTTTAAATCTTAATAATGAAACACCATAAGAGTTTTAAAATATGATATGCTACTTCAATAATGTTGAAATTTTTAAGGAATATATTGATTTGTGAAGTTATGCTGTCTGATTTTAAGGATGCTTTTATGATTCCAATTTTTAAAAATAATGCAAATATTTAAGATTATGGAATATCATTATTATCCTCCACATCAAAACCTATGTCACTGATTTTTGTTGAATAGATGGTTTTAGAGAGTTTAGAAACACTATAGGCATGGTTTTGTTGCACAAAAAAGAATCAGAAGTAAAATAATAATATATTTTGCTTTTACTGATTTGATCAAGGTATTTAACTCAATTAATTGAATAGATCTATATCATTATTTGATATTAGCTGGTTGTCCACAAAAGTTTATTCATATTGTAGAGTTATGAGTCATTTGGAATGAAAGCTTATGTTAAATAAGAATATGTACTTCTCCAACATTGTTTTGGATTTTTAGAACCATGATCTTTGGAAATACTTATAGTGGCTTATGTAAATAAGCATTTATTTTATAGCACTATGTTTATAAATTGTATTACATTAAAGATCAGCCTTTCAAACTATTGTGCATGCGCTTTTTTACGAGTGTTAATAATAAATAAATACTTTCATTCCCAACACAAGATATAGTATGTACGAAAGAATAAAATGAATCCACTTATTCTTTCCAACCCAAATGCTTATATATAGGCAAATCTTAAGTACTGGAAATGAAAGCATGAGGATAAACCACTCACTTTAAATTACTGTTTACGATATTTGAATGAATGACGTCAATGAAATTCTCTAGAATTTACCAAACGTCACTCTCAAATGAAACTTAAACATATGTAAATAAGCATTTATTTTATAGCGCTATGTTTATAAATTGTAATACATTAAAGATCAGCCTTTCAAGCTATTGTGCATGAGCTTTCATTTGAGAGTGATGTTTGGTAAATTCTAGATAATTTCATTGACGTCATTCATTCAAACATCGTAAACAGTAATTTAAATTGAGTGGTCTATCCTCATGCTTTCATTTCCAGTACTTAAGATTTGCCCATATATAAGCATTTGAGTTTGAAAGAATAAGTGGATTCATTTTATTCTTTCATAAATACTATATCTTGTGTTGGGATGAAAGTATTCATTTATTATTAACACTCGTAAAAAAGCGCATGCACAATAGCTTGAAAGGCTGATCTTTAATGTATTACAATTTATAAACATAGTGCTATAAAATAAATGCTTATTTACATATGTTTAAGTTTCATTTGAGAGTGACATTTAGTAAATTCTAGATAATTTTGTTGACATCATTCATTCAAACATCATAAACAGTAATTTAAAATGAGTAGTCTATCCTCACGCTTTCATTTACAGTACTTAAGATTTGCCATATATAAGCATTTGGGTTGGAAAGAATAAGTGGATTTATTTTATTCTTTCATACATACTATATCTTGTGTTGGGAATGAAAGTATTCATTTATTATTAACACTCGTAAAAAAGCGCATGCACAATAGCTTGAAAGGCTGATTTTTAATGTATTATAGTGGCTTAGTGATTAAGAAATAAAAGGTGCTATACATGTTTGGTGATGGGATTTTCAATTTGAATCGATTAAAAGCAAAAACCAAGAACTTCATTTTATTGGATTCAGGATTTACAATATGCTGATGATTGTGCTATTTTTTTCCAATTCAAAAGATGAACTAAAGGTTAAATGTTTCAAATGCAACATATAAAGACAGATTTTAAAATTTGTTTAAAAAAATTCCAGATCTTTATCAGCTATCTAGTGATGGAAGAAAATTATCAGCAACTTTTAACTTGAGTGAACCAGTTTATTTAAAATTATCTTGATTGGTGTTTATCATTATACATATTAATTTTATATTGCTATATTAAATCCTTGTATATATTCATATCAGAATATAAGTCAATTATTTTGAAAATTCAGTTATCACAGGTATTAATTTTCCCTCTTTTAAACCTTTCATTTCTGCCAGGTGTAGATCCCAACTGTTTTATAATCCAAATCATTATAATTTTTTAAAAAAATTATATTTGGTTAATAAACAACAAGTAATATATACAACCACTTCTGTTTTTTGACTTGTAAACTCTCACCTTCATTGAAAATTGTTGGAAGTTTTCTCAGAAAAAGCATTGTTGTCCCATAATTCTAGATTGTAGAATTAATGTTATTAAGTGATAATGACCTTTTTTTTTAAAAAAAAATATTTTGTTTTTATTGGTGACTGCAAATAAGATCAAAAGTCATTTTTGTTCTTTTGACTTAAGATAATGTCCAGAGGGCATTCACATTCTTCTGATATAAAATTTTCACACAAAGATTTTGAAGTATAATTTCAAATGATTTTTTCCTGTTTATAAAATATTTTTTTTTTTTTTTTTACACACTAATTGGTTGATTTTTATAAAGAAATACACAAGTAAACTTTCAATTTATTCATTTATGTTTTATTTTTAAAAATAGAAGTTAATAATCTTGACCGCAATATAAAGAGAAAAAAAAAACAATGTCTAATATATCATCGTCTATCAAAATTGCCTCGGTATTAAAATCTTTTAAAATATTGTAATTTTTTAAAGAAAATATCATATTTTAATGTAGAATTTGATAGAGTTATCATAAATCTGTCTTCATTTATTCAGAAATAAAAATGAATTCATTTATTTTTAGTTTTTAGTGTTTATATAAATATCTGTGATGATGTTTATAATACATTGTATATTTACAGGTCAGTTTTTAAATATTTAAAATGGAAAATGTGATTTTTTTGAATATTCATCATTTTTAAAATTCAATTAAAATGAAGTCAAGTCCAATTTATTAAGTTTTAATATAAAGATTTTATAAAAAGAGAAAGGTTGAGCTTTTCCAAAAACTTTCACCATATGGAACAATAGAAATGTGTCAGACTAGAAGAGGGTAAATCAATTCACAGTTGGTTCATTTCCACTACAAATTCCTCTGAACTAATTCATAACCCAAGTCATTATTATAAGTAAAAAATTAATATGCAAATTACAAATGACATAATATGTATATCTTTCCACAATATTGTTAATCATATATATATAATTTAAGATAAGGTGTACAACAATATAAAAAAATATATTGGGGTGAAATAGTTTTAAATTATTAAACCCTCTTATTTACATATATGAAATAATAATATATTTTTCACTTCAGCTTCAATGATAACTTCTCAATGTCTGCAATTTTTTATTTCAGTAGGTTGGCTTTCAACAATGGGAAAGGAGAAAATATTTCCACTATGGGCAGGAAAAACTATATTTTGTAGTGTCATCATTTCTGAACTTTGTGACAGATCTTGTTTTATGAATGGGAAAACTACATGATTCAGGCTTACAGCTAGTGCATTTCTAGTGGTTTTAGCATGATCTTGATAGTTTCCATTATTCTGAAATTTGCATGTAACTTAAAACTGAAAAGTACTTTTAACAGACCTTTTTTTAAAAGACAAATAATGTCACTAAATTTAGTGTCAGAAACAACTGCTATAACTCAGAATATTTCCATTAATTGGTGGTATTCTATATTCTTTTAACTGCACAATGCTCTTTATGTGCATTCTGCCTCTCAATTTATGTTTTATTCTTTTTTTTCTTCTCTGGTATATGATGTGAACATATCTTTTTATCAGCATCAATTTCTGTTTTTTTCCTATTGGCTTACTTTAATTAAATTATAGCAACTAATCATCTATTTCTCAATCAACATCTATTCACCAGATTCACTTTTAATTAGACCGTCAAATGTATTTATAAAACACATACACATTTGTATAAAACTTCATTTCTGACTTGTGGAAACTTGTGTGTATTTTATTCATCTTTAATCTTTATATTTTTTTATTACATATTTCATATTCTCCTCTCTTTTCTCTATAAGAAAGTAGAAATGATTTATTCTAAACCCCATCATAAGCTAATATTTAGTTTGTGATTTTAGTTTACAGTAAATTTACTTTCTTTTAATTTATCATTTATATACTCAATTTACAACACACACTTCAGCTTGTAGATATCTCTTATGAGGATCCTTCTACTTCAGTCTCCAATGACATGATCATGTGAAATCGTGGTCACACGTAACACATTTTTTTTGATATAAAGTGTGTTTCACGTGTTTGACAATTTTTGTTATGGCTGAAAAGTTGGAACAATGAGAAATTTTTTTTTTTGGGAAAACAGTTTTATGCTTGAAGAGATTACATGCAAGCTGGCAAAATAGAAGTTTACATATGATTTAATAGAAGTGTTAAAATTACCATATCATATAAAAGTGTGGTGAGTGAAATCGAATGTCAAGGTGATGCTGATTCTTTTTTTGGATGCAAACAATGATTGTTCACTCAGATTTCATTCGTAATGATCAGTCATTTAAAACTTAAACAAGGCAAAACTCTTGATACAGTAGTGTCACCCTGTGCCAACCAGAGTAATCAATAGATACCAGAAGGCTTGTGCATAAAATCCCTATCTAGTGCCTATTCATCCAATATCCCCAGACTAGTTTCTGGCTTGTGGCCTTCGTCAGTGAGAAGCCTTGGATCTGAGAGCACTGCACCTTGTTTAATAACAATTATGTGCTAGTATAAGAGATGGTGATCATGTGATGTTTAGTGGTTTAGCCATTTAAAACTTATAAGTTCTGAAACTTTTTGTTTGCTGCAGTAAAACATAAATGTCCCATTTTGTGGCAAAGTGAGGAATACATATTTCATCATGACAGCGAGGCCAGTGCATAAAGCTTGAATATAAACAATTTTTAATTAAACTCAGCATGACCCAGTTTATCCATCAGCCACAATCACTCGATTTTTCTTTGAATGACTTCGTTTTAATCTCTCTAGTAAAAAAAATGTCCTATTTTTTTTCTTTTTTTCAACTTTAGAAGTTGTGAAGGAAAAAATGATGGGGCGTTAAAATGCATCACTTTGCAAGTGTTTCCAGACTACTTTAAAAACTGAAAAATACACTTAGACTGGTGCATTACATTAAATAGACTATACTTTGAAAGTGATTCAATTTGCAACACCTAAAAATATACAACTTTTATTATAAAATTCCCGTCCTACCTTATATGCCACCAATTGAAAGAATCTCATTTATTTTTAGTACTTTAAAGTGTTTGGTCTACCTCTTTATTTATATTTAATTTTTATCATAGTACAATACTATGCTAGACTAAGTTTCTATAAGTGTTCAACACTTTTCAAGGCTTTGGACACTATTAAAATGCAGGACTAAAATCTAAAAAAACTGTATCATAACATTTTTTGGAGTAAGGGGGAGTCAGAGTATATTGTTGATCTTTAAGCTAATGTCTAAAGATCACATGATCACCACACACCAGAAACTAGTCTGGGGATATTGGATGAGTAGGCACTAGATAGGGATTTTATGTACACGCCTTCTGGCATCCATTGATTACTCTGGTTAGCACAAGGAGAGTTTTTGCCTGTTTACTAATGTCTAAAGCATTGGAGGTCTAAAATATACTTTTATAATATCATTGTATAGTATGGTTGTTTGTATAAATCACATGGATAAAATTAAGGAGAAATTAAACCATAAAGCTTTTATGAGATTACATTAAAAAAATATTTGGGGGGGGGGGGATAAGAGTTTTTCCATTTTATTATTACCAAATAAAAATATAAATTAATCTATAATCTAATTGTTTTTAAGGAAGTTTTCATTAAATATAAGATATTAAAAACTTGATTATGCAAAATATCTAGTTAGAATATTTATCAGGATCAAATAACTTATTTTCATGGCATTTTATTTTACAGCTAATTTATGTTTATCATGGTTATGTCATTTATCAAATAATTTCTGCGAGAATCTATGAGGCATGAACGATAAAATGGTACATCTTACAAATTATCATTGAACCCATGTTCATTTACGTGCTGCTTCATATACAAGAATATTTGTACGTTTAATTATGCTTAATTATATGTATAAAGCATATCTAGATAAGTATCCAAAATAGATAATTTTTATCATTAATCATTACCAAAGAAATTAAATATATACATACGCTATTATATTATAGACTGAAGATTCTTAAATTAATTTGTAGTATATATAAAGATGTGGAGTAGATTTAGGTTTTTAAAGTGTCTATTGCATTTCACTTGGGAAATAGCTAATTACCACGTTTTATGAAAAAGATTTAATATTTGAATTGAGATAGTTTATATATATATATTACATTTATCTAAAGTAAATTATTAATAAATAATCATATATTTTAAATAACTGTAATTGAAACAGAAGTAACTAATCCCCACTGAGTAATGGGACGTCAAAAACGATGAATGACGGAATTGTTACAATTCTCTTTTCATTGTTTTTGATGTCACATAACTCAGTGGAAGGTAATTAATTACTTCCATCTCAACTAATATGAATTAGCGGATTATTATCAATTTGTTCAGAAAATATTTGCCATGATTATTTTACTTATATCAAATGATTTGGAGGGAAAAAATGTTTAGATTGGACCTGCTATATATTATCTCATAGGTCCCAAACTTTTTTTGGCCACTGCCTCTTTTGCAAGACATACATTTTGTAACGCTCCCCCCCCCCCCTAAGTATAACGGTTTTCCGCATTCAATCTGTTTGATATTTTTGATGTAAATGCAACTAATGATACTGTACTGGACGATGCCTACCCCGTAATTTTTACGATGCACACAAGATATAACATGATATCAATGCCATGAATCAGAATAAGGCATCAACATAATTCAATATCAATAACAAGAAGAAAAAAAAACAAAATTTAAAGTTATTAAATTTAAGTTTAAATAAGTGAAATCAAACCAAAATCGATTGTATTTCCTGATTTCTCCCTATCCAAAACTCTAATACCCTGCTAATTGGTACTATGAAGTTTTAGGCAATATATCTTTGAAAGGCTGAACCTAAACCTCACCTTTCTGTGCCATTTTCGGGAAGAAAAAAGCACTTTCAAAAAGGAAATACCACTGCCAACAAAACAAAACAAAAAAAAAAAAACACAAACAACAAACAAATCAGCATGTCAATAAATTTTCAATAATCACATACAGAGATTGTAAAAATAATAATAACAATTTCATGCAAAGTAAGTTTCTCTTTTCTCAGATAGAACAGTGAGTTAAAAACAAATAAACAACAACAAGCAAATATATATATATATGCCTTGGCATACACACAAGCGTTCCAGAAATTAATTTGGTAGAACTGTTTTAAGGTAGGAAAATCAAATAATAATTTATAGAGAGACAAAAAAAAAAAGCAAATTATAAAAAAAATACAATAAAATTTATAGCAACAAGACATAATGATAATAAATAAAAAAGAATTATACCATCTTGCTTCCTTCTGGTTTTTTCCATTAACCATCTCCCCCGAGTTAGTAACTTTTAAATGTGCTATAAGCCATGACAACAAAGTGGTGTGGACTTCCCTTCTTCACAGGCATTAAGATGTTCATCATCATCAGCTAGCATCTGTTGGTACATGACAGCAGCATAGGAGTCAGGCTAGTGCACTAACATTGGAAGTTTACTTCCTTAGCATTTTAATGATAAAATTTAGGCATTTTTATATTTCTCAGCTTTCTTTAGAAATCACTATAATAATGACAGTAGCCAACCAAGAGTCGATCACGGAATTCTGGACAGACTATAATTTGAAGCTAGGCTCAGCTCTGCCTTCTTTTATAAGTTCACTGCTTTACAACTAGAATATTACTTTTAGTTCAGCAGACCCTTAACCACTCAGCAAACAAAACATAGCATGGAAAACAATAAACTCAGAAGAGACCACCTCCCATTGCCTACTGAAAACATTCTATAGCACACCTATAGCAATGCAAATTTAATATCTCTCTTTCACTATTACAGCCCTTATCTCCAACTTCTTGGATAATTGATCATAACACAATTGATATAGCTTTTTACATCTTTTTATCTTTCACTTCTTTCATTTTTCATTCAGACTCTTTTAATTGCTCAAGGAGTTCAGTTTTTACACCTTTTTATCTTCTCATTTCTTTCATTTTTTATTTCGTTTTACATATAGTTTCTAATTTTAATACAATGGAAATAGCTTTTTTCATCTTTACAAAATTATTCAAAACGACAACAAAAAAAAAAATCTGAGATATGACAAATTTTTAGATTCTCTCACCTGATATTGGCTTTAAATTACCTTATTTTTTAACAAAAAATATAATGCATAGGATGACCACTTCTATCTATTAGTAACATTTAAAATTAGCCTTTAACTTGTTAAAAGAGAAAAAAAAACCCATCAAAAACGTGCAAAATATTTATAATTATTCTGGGTATTCCCCTTTTTTATATTTTTTTTGCATATAATTTATAAAATAACTATAAAATTGGTAAAATAACTTAAAATTAGTCATTTGAGAGCGAGTTATAGCTGACGATCAGTGCATCCGGAGAAAAGTCTAGACCACCTGAACGCCCCTGAAATGCTTCTGAAACCACTATCGTCCCGTAGATGTCTTCACCGCCCACTGGGCGCGGTACCATCCACTTTGGGAAACACTGTATTTATCTTATTCCTTGTTATCTTTATTTTTTTTAATATTGAATTGTTCTTTTGGTAAAGTTTTGGACTCATGAGCTAACATTTTTGAGTTGATTTCTCATAGAACTCAGCTTGGTTAATTACCTGGACATATTTTTCTGAATCTGTCACTCTGAAGCTTGACTGTTAAGTGATCTTCTGGACAGTAATATTAACTATAAGATAATCTTTTATTTTGGTATGTTGAACTAAAAAAAAACAATTCTTGCTTTTGTAAAAAAAAAAAATAGTATGCTTTTTTCAAAAAGCACTTTATTTAATTTTGCTATTACACTCTTTCAGTAATATATATATATAGCTTTTTATACAAATTGTTTATCAAAAATCATTCAAGTTAATAAATTAGGAAATGCTAACTCATTCTAAAGAAAACTTTTAAGTTGATTCTCCAAATAAATGCTTCTTGCTGTTAATACTAGAATTTCTCATTATTCTTAATTTGTATAAATTGTTAATATTTATTGATTAATGGCTTGCCGTTATTTACAGGATGTTAAAAGCAGTTTTTAAAAGTTAACTAATTTCATCTAAGATTACATGTTTGAATGATAATGTTTTAAATGTTTAAATGTCGATCTGTATTTTATATTGATAGAAAATGGTGATTAAAGTTAGACTATTAATGTTTTAATTTTTTTTCTTCATATATTTGAATCCTTAATGGATAGCTCATAATACACCAGATACACACGTTTTGCCTACTTATACATGTGATGTAAAATAATTAGCGCAGACATAATTATTATTTGGTTTATTAGCATGATTGAATTCTAATTTCAAAAAGCATATTTATTTAATATTTTTGTTAAAATTGTTAATTATATATGTAAAGATAAAATTTATTACCGAATTATGGATATGCATTTTCGTTCATGAAATTTAAAAGCTTTTAACTTTGCTCACATTTATATATATATCAAATAGTTAACATGAGTTTTGTTTTAATGCAAATAATACTTTTTAAGTATAGTTTGTTGTACACATATAAGCTTATATGACTTTCTATTTATTTAGATTTAGTATGTCTGAATGAAGAATTTCCTAGTTATGATTATTTTTGTTTTTTTTTATCTGCATTTTAATAACAGTAAAAAAATGTCAAATATTAAGAGTAAAAATTGCGATAACATTTATAAAATTGTGCCTATTATTATCAAATCCAAAGAGGTGATAGATGATGAAGTCATTAGGAAATATAGCTATAAGAATAGTATGAAATAATTTGATCATTCAAAATTATTAAAGTGAGACTTCAAGTGACTATCTTTATAGATAGTCTTAATGGACACGTATGCCATATGAAGTTGTACACAAATAAAAATAATCAAAATTACGTCAAATCCAAAACTCAACCAGACTAGCCAAGAAAAGTAATGTTTACCGGTAAAAATATAACTTCATCCCCTACATTTCTAAAATATCTAACAAACTAACTGAAAGCATTAACCAATAAATTTAACATAGTATTTAGAACTCCACCTAATTCTAATAGATTGATCAACAACTCTAAAGACCATATTGACCGATCGTTCACCCCACCCGTGATATACTCCATTGCCTGCCCTCAGGCCAGATGCCACGCTATATATTATGGGGAAACGAAAGCTATAATCAACACTAGACTGGCTCAACATCTGTACATGTATAACAGAGCTCAGAAGAACAGCAACACAACCTCTGTATTTTTGGAGCATGCTAAACAATCTGGACACTACTTCACACCCGCCAATCCCATAATATTGTGCTCAGAATCAAATGATCACAAAAGAAAAATAAAGGAGGCATTTTACATTAATGGAAACATCCATGCAATTAATAGGAAAGACACTTCCATTAAAATCTCAAAGAAATGGGCTATGTAATACTAGCTTATTTGAATATTTGCATATATTTTACATACATTTTATGAAGGCTATGAATATGAGGCGTGGATCCTCGAAAACGTTAAGCTGATAAACTTTAAGATTAATTTATATCTTCTTCTCTACTAACAAGTATAAATAAGTGTTTTTTGTTACATAACTTCTAAAAGAAAGTGCTATATTGTTTCCTAAAAAAGAAATACATGCAAATTGTTTTGACTGTGTGGAGTGCTTCTTTTAAAATTATTATTTATTTTTACAAATTGAAATATATTGTTTAATCATTATCATAATCAAGTTCAAGATCATATGTTATATAAAATATTTATTTATTTTTATATCTGTATATAAAAAGTTTTTTCAGTGTGTGGCTATTATATGTAAAGTATACATCTTTACACACATTTACATCTATCCATTTTACTGTCATTATATAATTGATGTCTAATGTGGTGGGATGTAGATTTGTATGCGTCCCTCATACTTCCTTTCATTACAATATATATAAAATGATACACATTCTTAATTATTATAGTATACTTCTAATCACACAATGAATTTAAATATGACAACTTAATATTTTTAAATTTGATTTCAATATCTTTTTGCCAGCGGATAATATGCATATAAAGTACATTATCACAGACTGTGTTAACTTCTTAAGTGAACAAAAGTATATGACAGATTTTATTACTAAGATGGTTAGAAAAAGGCTAAATTTTCAAATTATTTGTATTTGTATAAAAAGAATTCTGATGTATTTCAGTCAACTAAACATTAATAAAATAATATCTCATGTTTTACGTTTCTTCAAAAAGAATGTTCTGAATGTCATTAATAAAATTATAAATTTCTTTCATGAAGGTGTTTATAGTGGGTTACTCGATATAGCAAAATATTGAAAAAGAACTTTATTTCCTGTTTTTATCCTCTAACTCAAAATATCTTATATATTTTTTTTATTTTTCAAATTATTATGCCATACGGATTATTTTATTTGCAAAAATATAGAATTTTCAGTTATCAATATCTTAATTACTTTTATTGTGATTGTATATTTAAGAAGAAAACAAAATCCTAATGTCCCTCGTTACATATCTTATGGGTTGCATGAGTTCCTTTATTAAAATGTATCTTTTTATGAAACTCAATTTTTCATCATGCTATCAAATAAATAACAGACTTTATTTTACTTAAATTAAATATCAGTTTATTTCAATAAATAGTTTTATATTTATGTGTGTGTGTGTGTGTTAGGCTGGACATATTTCTAGAAGAGATGATAATAGGTGTACAGTTCAAATCTTAAAGTGAACTGCAAAAGATTGTAAAAGACCTAGAAAGAGACCACATGTGAGATGGATGAATGAAATAAGGAAGCATGCTGCGATGATGTAAAGAAGCGAGGTTGGAGATCGGAGAAGATGGATTGAACTCGGAGATACCTTCATTCCACAGTGAATTTACAATGGTTGAACATGATGATAATCATGGTGATATATATGTTCACTCATACATTTCAAGAATGTATTTAAAATATATACTTTTAATTACCAAAACTTTTATTTATAACAATAGCCCCTTCTTTGAATCTAATACCATATTTCTCCCCTTCTCTTTCAAGAATAAACATGACATGACATGTTTATTATTATTTCACAACAACTTATTTCATTGAGTTAATTAATTAATGCAAGAATTTTTATATATGACAATAAATGTTTGAATTTGTTGGTTTTAATGTAATTTGTAAATATTTTTATTTTTATTTTTCGATAAAGATTGTAGATGTGATGATTGGGGTGTAAGTGAAATCATTAGATCCGTTTTCTTAGATCTTCACACATAATGCTAATATTTAATAACAATTCATGAAAGAATTGATATTTTGAATGGCTTTTCAATTAGTTTATTATTAAATTTATTGATTCTATAATTTTTCCTTCTTTTCTTTAAATATATAATTCTATGAATAACTTGCATTAGCTATATTAACGTTATTCATAGTATTAAATTTATTAATTTATTTGTTTTATAGACAATTCAATTATAAGGTTGAATTTTTTGTTTTTAAACAAGAGACTGCAATAGAGTAGTTACTTCTTGGTTAAGTCAAAGACAGAAAGTTTTTTGTCCAGATCTGCCAGATAGAGAACTTATGGATATCAGCAAGGAAATGTTCTGGGGCAGTAGAGTATAGAAGGATCAAAATTAATACCTTATGAGAATCAAATCTTCATTTTTTTAAACCCATTCAATGAAAGTAGAATATTACTGAAATTTTGGCACTGATAAAAAAAATTGTTATATATTAAGAACTTTTAACCCACTAAACATCACATGATAAACATTTCTTATGCTTGTTCAACCTGTTAAAAGAGGCAAAACTCTCCATATAGTAGTGCCACTCAGTGCAAGCCAGAGTAATCAATGGATGCAAGAAGGCTCCTCAATGATGAACGCCGCAAACTAGAAACTAGTCTGCAGATATTGGATGAGTAAGCCACTAGATAGGGATTTTATGCAAAAATCTTCTTGCATCCATTGATTACTCTAGCTTGCACTGAGTGGTACTACTGTATGGGGAGTTTTGCCTGTTTTAACAGCTTGAGCAAGTATAAGAAATGGTGACCATGTGATATTTAGTGGTTTAATACTAATCCTGTCTAATAGGATAGTGGTGGTTATGGTTATTAAAGAACCAAAGACACCAAAATATATGGGTACTGAGCTTAGATTGAAAATATTATTTTTTCAATTTTGGACTCATAGTTTTGTAATTAAGTAGAGATAAAAGGTGGCTCCTGGAGAGTTGCATTAATTCCTAAGATCTAGGTGCAGTGTTCTCATATCCAAGGCTCTTTACTGATGAAAGCTACAAGCTAAAAACTAGTCTGTGGGTATTGCATGAGTAGGCCCTAGATAGGGATTTTATGCATAAACCTTCTTTCATCCATTGATTACCCTGACTTGCAATGAGTGGCACTACTGTATGGAGAGTTTTGCCTGTTTTAATTTAGAGCCTTCAGTGTATATGCCAGTCTACTTCTTGTCCATAAAGTGTGTTTATTTTTAACTTTTCAGATGTAATTTATTAAAGTCTTTTTTTTTAAAAAAAAAAAAACAGTATTTTTTATCATACTTATATATCTTCTAAAATAAAAATGAAAAGTGAGATATTTTTTAATTATTCATAATGTTATTTAAACTATATTGCATGCCTTCAGTTTCAAATCATTAAGTTTTCACCACTTAGAAAAAATAAAATATATAATAACAAATATATTTTTTAATTTTTACAAATAAACACTGGATTCGTTTATTTTAAAAAAATACTTATTTGATTATAAATATGGGGGGGGGGGTAACTCCGACTTTCAAGCAACCTTCAACTATCCACACTATCTTATACTACTGATACACATGTCCACACACATGAAGAAAAGATAAATAATCACCAATATACCTATTTCGTGCTGAACTAGCACTCATCAGTTGGATCAGATTATCATCTCCCACACATGTGTATAATCAGTGCTCTGTTTATATTAAGATAGCAAATCTTTATACTTTAATGGACAGGCTTCAATCTAACTACAACCTCCAACTCTTCAGCCATCCATACCATTGAAAATCTGATGATAGAATGCTCAAATCCCATGTTGATGCCAATAATGTTGTTATGCCCATGTTGACATCAAGTCACTCTGACTTTGATTATATCAAGTTATAGCAAAAAGAAAAGGGCACAAATGAATTGAAAATTGCCTGACAGAAAACTTTTTTTAAAAAAAAGTGAATGTCAGATTTTTTTTAAATTAATATCTTCAATTGTAGTCTACTTAACGTGCCCCCCCCCCTCCGTTTGTAAACATGGAACGTTTGTATTTGAGAAATTTTATAGGACTCTTTCTGCCTGCTGAACATAATTATGTTACATCATTCGCTTTAAATTCTTAGATTTTTTTTTTTATCTTTATTGTTTACTAGCACCATTTTCATATTGCTTTCTGTTATTAAAGCTAAATATTATTGTGATTTACAATGATTCAAAGAACCCTCGCTCGTATTCAAATGTATACTGTAATGATAGACAGTGTTCTGAATATCTGATCTGTCCTACTTCATAGCTAATTTTATCATTTGATTATTAATATATTAACATTTTCATGAACTTTAGTAGACTGTAAAAAATTGCTACATAGTCATAGATTCCTATATCACAATCTTATTGTTACTAAACAATTGGTCGTAAAAAGTAATATTGAGTATTCAAAGATGACTATGCTTGATATCTCTATCAAGATGTTCATGAATTTGGATTTGGGCTTATATATTAGATTTTGATTTAGGTAGCTTCTGATTTTATTTTTACTACTGAAATAAAATTAATGTTTGTCATCTTTATAGCATCTCTGAATGTAAGTGATGAATTTATTGTTAAATTACCAAATTTACTTGAATTCAAGATTGAGCTATCGTTTTTAGTTATTTTTTATTATTGTTATACTCCAATATCTATAATTAGTTGTAAATGATAATTTTTTGTGTGTAGTTTTACAATGGGAAATATAGGGGGGGGGGGTGTCTTATCACTTTTAGATATATATTCACATATTCTTTTCTTGGGCATATTATTTTTGTGCATTTGTATAATAGTGAGATAAATATTTCATTTACTTTTAAATTATATTTATTTATTTTTGTAAAATATAATTTTTCTGATTTTTTTTTTTTGATATGCCATTTTTTGAAGTTTTTAATTGTTTGGTTTAGCTATGTAGATGTGATTTATTTGGAACTGTGGATGCAAGTAGTTGTGGTACCACTTGCTTGTAAATACAGTTTTTAGTTTATTTCCAAAAGTTGATTTGTTGTCCATGTTTATAGTTGCCTCTTCTGTTTTTGGGCCATATCCCTAAGGTTATTTTGGATTTCTTTCAGTTGTGAACTATTCATTGTAATATATATATTAATGTCTTTTTTTAGTCTTGTTTAGTCACCAGTAACTCAAACTTACTTCAATATTTTTGTTTTTATCCTGGCTTAATTTCTTGTCACCTTTATATTATTTGTTGAAATATTATAGTTATACATTATCTTTATTACATCTTTTAATGGCTAAACTCAGAGATTTTTTTTTGTTTTTCTCTGATAATGTATTTTAATAACTGAATTTAGTAAATAAATAGTTTCCTGCTATTAATACATCAAGCAGTGGATTGCAGTCAGGACCACCTCTTAGTTAAGATATTTTGGTGTGAATTAAATTTTAATGCTTCTTCTCCCAAGAAATGAATTTTGTAAGTTAAAATGAAATGAATTTTACATTTATAAATGATAATTATTGACACTTATTTTTTTATTTACATATTAGCGATAATATGATTCCAAAAACTTGCGATAATCGTTATTAATTACCTGAGTAATAGAATTTTCAAATAATTTTTATCTGATATACATTTATAATATAACTAATTATACTTCTAGTTTATCTACCGTTATAATATGTTGGACTCATTGGACTTACTAAAATCATAATAAGTTAACATGTCAATCACATTGTTAAAAATAATTATTGTTAGTTTCAAAATCCCACAGTTACTTTTTGTGTAATTCAGAGTCTCTCATGCATAACTTGTTTATGTTTTCTATTAACAGTTATATTTCATTCAATAATAATATATTTATGTTTTTTTAATTTTTTTATGAGCTTGTTATTCCATTGTTAATAACTTGATTATTTTGTACATAATATACTTTACATATTATACAATCTGGCATTTTAAATTTTCTTATTTACATTGTTTATTCAATATATTTTTAAAAATGAGTAGCTTACATTTGCACTTTATTGTAATGTTATATTATTATATTTAATAGAATGGTATTAAATAATATAATATTGATATAATGAAAATTGTTAAGAATTAAATATTTTGATGAATAATATCTTTTTTAAAAATTGCACTTTTACTATTTCTATTTTCCTCAAATTTGAACTTCCTGCAGTAAAAACTAATAATTTTCAGATATATTTGGGTAATATTATGGATGAATTATGAATTTTAGCTAAATAACAACTTCACGTGATCCGAATTCAAGAAAAAGCATATCAGTAAACATGTATAAAAAATAATATTGTTCTTTTAAAAAAAAGTGCTTTTGGCTTTAAAAAGATAATATTAGTATTTGAAAAGTTTTTTTTTTAATATAACATCGAAATTGGTCCCAATCCCGTATTTCAGAAAATTGGCACTCTACCAATGCCCTCGTCAGACATAATATACTGATACTTATAAAATATGAGTGAGAAATGTAAATCATCAAGCATTGGTGGCCTAGTGGTTTTAGCATAGCTGCCTTCCAAACAGCTGGCCTGGGTTAGCTTCCTGGTCAATGCATTTGACATATGCAAAAAAAAAAAAAAAATTAATTACTTTCTACATGACTGTTGTCCAACATATTGTAGAATTACCGTAATTATATTGAAACAGTGTTTTTAAATAAGTTTATTTTTAAATAAATTATTAATAGTAATATGTCATTTTAATTTAAATTAGGATATTTAAATAAAAGTAATTTGGACATTTAAACATTTTCACTTGCATTTAAATTTTGGTAAATTGTTGCTGTGACATGATGACGAGTCTGTTCAGTTTAATGTATTAGTAGAGCATGTAATATTTAGTATATTTAGAATAATTGTAACTAAACTAAGTAAAAAAGTAATTCTCTAATATTTAAATAAAAATATTTATAATCAGAATTGGTGTGCAATTGTGGAGATATTTAGAAATCTAAATATTTTTTTAATACATCAATATTATTACTTATTGCAGCAACATGGCACCCCCATCGATGAAATGTCTTTGTGGCCTGCACACTCACACATACCACTCACAACTGCAGTTTATTGTGGAGAATCTCCAGCTAATATACCAAGAATAAACAACACACTATTCATATAATATAAAACGACCTATACAAACATTATTTTTATTTACAGCATATGGATAGTACTATAAATAGATATGAAAATAGCATGCAGCTAAGTTTGCAAAAAAAATCTCTATCTCTCTATCTATACATAAATAAGTCTTTTATTAATGAAAACAGATTAGCTTTGCCATCATTATGATATCCAGCATTGAAAAAGTATTGGCTAGTCATTAGAAAATGAAATCTTTTATACTCTGCATTAGAACATATAATTCTATAATTAAAACACTTCAAACAATTAAAAATCTCATTTTCCTCTTTTCTTTACAAAAACTTTATTTCTTGTATATATATATATATCCTCTTGTTCCAACGTTTCAACTATTTTTACTTTATAATCATTTTCAAGGATCTAGAAAAAACATATTACATTATAACAATCTCCACATAATAAAACCAAAAAGACCAAAAAAATATAAAAATATATATATAAACCCCATAAAATTAAAATAAATAAAATACCTTAAAAGTAAATTAAATTAAAACATAAAATATACATTACACTTACTTGCCTACCTTCTCAAAAAACTTTCCCTTTTTACATTTTCTTTTATCCAAAATCCAACTATTTCAATAAAACACTTATTTCCTTCTTCTTTCCTATACCCTTCAAAATTGCATTTATTTCCAAAAATAATTCTTTATGCATTACTTATCCAATTTATTCTATTCAAAACAGGTTTATATCTTTTTATATATTTACTCTCTATTACCATTCTTTCTTTATAAGTAATGCATAAAGAATTATTTTTGGAAATAAATGTAATTTTGAAGGGTATAGGAAAGAAGAAGGAAAGAAGTGTTGTATTGTAATAGTTGGATTTTGGATAAAAGAAAATGCAAAAAAGGGAAAGTTTTTTGAGAAGGGAGGCAAGTAAGTGTAGTGTATATTTTATGTTTTAATTTAATTTATTTTTAATGTATTTTATTTATTTTAATTTTATGGGGTTAATATATTTTTTTGTGTTTTTTTGGGTCTTTTTGGTTTTATTATGTGGAGATTGTTATAATGTAATATGTTTTTTCTAGATCCTTGAAAATGATTATAAATTAAAAATAGTTGAAACGTTGGAACAAGTGGATATGTATATACAAGAACTAAAGTTTTTGTAAAGAAAAGAGGGAAATGAGGTTTTTAATTGTTTGAAGCGTTTTAATTATAGAATTATATGTTTATATGTAATGTATATTTTGAAAAGAAAAAAAGAATGGAGTGGTGATTAGAGGGTTTAAACAGAAGTAAGTGGATTTGTCTGCATTAGAAGTGTAAATATTAATGCTAGGTATTGAATATTGAATACATGTACAGAATACTATACTTTATATATATGTTAAAAATTATAAACTAACTAAAGAATATATTTACTCACACAACATGTATATATAAATGTATACTTTGTGGGTTCATCTGTGTATAATTTTTATATCATTTATATCTGTAACCAATGAATATCAACACACACACATATATATATATGACAAGAGTTTTTATCTAAATGTACAGTAAACTGTTAATATTTCACTCAGAAACTTGCTTTCTTAATAATTGTGGACAAGTGCATAAAAAGTCTTATATGCAAAAAAATTCCAATACAGAAGTATAAAAAGAAGAGTAAATTTTCATTAATAGATAAGAAATATGTCAGTGGATTAAAGTTGTTTTTTTTTTCTGTTATACTAAATACATACATTCAAAAATATAAATAAACTTTGTGTCTAAACTGTAAATAATAATGCACATGTATATCAATGTATTAATTTTGGATTCAAGTCTTCTCTGACTTTAAATAGATTGAAGAATGTCAAAGTATTTGTTTTATTGCTGCAATGAAACTAAGGCTAGTTTGTCTGTGTGATTGAGATAATAGATTTCTTAGTATAAAAAAATCTAACTTAATTCTCAATTTAACTCTGGTTTCTTTTAATCATGAGAAAAAATTTAGACATGATCTTTTTTTTTATTAAAATAAATTAAAATTTATTAGATGCAATTGAAACGTGTTTATCTGTACATAGCTATATTCTTTTTACACTGTTGCAAGGCAGTCACTGTGTAGAACTTGCTGTGTTCCGAGACCGGGGGCCATTGCCCTCCACCCCTCTGGAAGGGTGACTCTAGCCCAAGTTTCACGAAAAAGCCAGTGCGGAGCCAGCAATCTATCTCTGTCCCTGAACCGCTTGATTAATTTGATATAGATGTTGCAGACACAGCAATTTGTAGGTAAAGAATCAAATAATAGGAAAAGTTAAGGAGGCTTGGTACATTGGTAATTCTAATAGCATAATAAATCGAAGATGTAGAAATGTTCAACTGAATGTGGTTTCAGAATTTTTTTTATTAAATAATATTTTTTTTTTAAAAAAGTTATTGTCATGATTTTGGGTACTTCACCAAAAGTACGCTCAACTGTTTATATTTTTAAAAGGATAATTTCTCTGTTTGACACTTTGATATATGTTATGTTCTGTCAGATATTTAAATTGTCTTAATTAAACTATTTTATAGAATTATTGTGGTCAGTTTAATATTTTCATACATATAACTTTCTTTTGATAAATTATTTAGTTCATTTATATATATTATAGGAATATAGAATAGGAAGACAGCAAATCCTTAACTGAAATAGAACGTAAGAAAATAAGGAAATTATAAATATATATATTTTTCAGTCAGTTTGTTGTTTTTTGTTCAGAATTTGGGAGGAAAGCAAAATAGTTAATAGTTGAAGAGTATGGAAAAATTTTAAAGATAGAAGAAATGTTAAAGATTTTTAGAAGTATTATATAAAATAAATCTGGAGATTTGGGGGGGGGGGTGCTTTTTAAAAAAAAAATACTTGTTCTTAATGTAGAAACAAAATAAATATATTTAGGACAAAGCTTTCAATATGGTTTCATTAAAAAAAAGTGTATGCGCATAAGTCAACATATTTTATTAGTTTGTGTATGTTGTGTTTTTTTAATTTGCACATGCTATATAGACCATTAATAAATTGATATAAAATTTAAAATGTAATTTTAATTTGTGGAATAAAAATTATTCCAATTTTTAAATTTTATATTAAAAAAAAAAATCTTACCTTAAATAGACTGGAAGCATGTTTAAAATATATATAATTTGTTGGTGCTATTTACTGTGAACCATTTTAGGAATCTAAAGATTAAAGATATGTATAATATGGAATAATGTTTTGAAATATTAAAATTTATACAACAAAAAAGCAAAAACTCTACTGATTTACAAATAACATAACTATATATAAATTTAAACTACTTGTTTTTCACTGAAAAAAAAAAAAAATCGGTACTTGTGCGTTTTCCTGTGTCTATTAAGCTTAATAGCCATTGTTTTTTCATTATTATTTTATAAATAAACAGTTTCAGAGACATTTAAAAAAAATTGGTAATAAGAATATTAAAAATTAATTAAAAAAAAACATTTCTGCAAAAATTAATTGTATTTAGGCAAAACTCACTATACATATTGCCACACACAGCAAGCTAGAGTAATCAATGGATGCCAGAAGGCTTGTGCATAAAATCCCCATCTAATGCCTACTCATCCAATATCCCCAGACAACAGTTATACACAAGCATAAGAAGAGGTGATCATGTGATGTTTATTGGCTTATAACCAATCCTGCCTAATAGGATAGTGGTGGCTGTGGTTATTAAAGAACCAAAGACACCAAAATGTATGGGTACTGAACTGGATTCAGACCCATATGACTATATAAGCTAATGGGCTTGGATTGAAAACATTATGGTGTTTTCAGTTTATCTCATAGTTTTGTAGTTAAGTGGAGATAAAATATGGCTGCTGGAGGGTTACATTAGATCCTAAGATCTAGGTGCAGTGCTCTCAGATCCAAGGCTTCTCATTGACAAAGGCCATAAGCCAGAAACTAGTCTGGGATATTGCATGAGTATGCACTAGATGAGGATTTTATGCACAAGTCTTCTGGCATCCATTGATTACTCTAGCTTGCTGTGTATGACAATATGTATAGTGAGTTTTGCCTATTTTAACAACAGTTATACACAAGCATAAGAAGAGGTGGTCATGTGATGTTTATTGGCTTAATATTAATATAAAGATAAAAAATGTAAGGTATCATATCTGTCCATAATGCAGACTACAACTTATTAATCTAAAAATAATAAAAGAATACATGAAATATCTTTATATGAATTATTTATAAAGAAGAATAAGCAAGGATTCTTGATTACTTTAAAGATATATTGACATTGGCATATACAGGTTATAATATTTACTTTGTATAAAATTAAAAAAATACAAATATAAAGTGTCATATCATGTCTGCTAATGCAGACATCAACTTATTAATTTTAAAATACATGGAACATCTTTATACACATTATTCATAAAGAAGGGTGAGGAGATTTGAGTACTATTTTAATATATATTGATATCTGCACTTACAAGTTATAATATTTACTTTGTATAAAAATACAAACATAATGTAACATATTGTGTCTATTATTGCAGACTTCAACTTATTAATCTAAAAATAAATTTAAAAAATGTGAAAAATCTAAATATGCATCAATTATAAAGAAAGATGTGGATATTTCATTATTGTTTTAATATATGTAGACATCAGCATTTACATGTATTCCACTTTATTTATTGTTTTTTTTCTTCTAATAAACCTTCTGAATGAATTTAAAACTAATATATATTTGATAATAGAAAAATGGCAAAAATACTTCTATGCCCCTGAGACTGTATATTTAATAAAAAATATAGCTGCCAAACTTGGTAGACAGGAAAATGCATAAGTACCAAAAAAATCAAGAGAAAGAGAAAAAAATATATTTTTCTTTAATAATTACTATTTGCTCCCATAATTTGCATGGTTTGTTTACTTCTGAAATAACATGATAATTCTATGCTTAAGACCACTCTTTTAGTTATCTTCATTCATATTAAAATAGTTTTTTATATACTGCAGTCTTATTATTATTGATTTATTAATTCAAAACAGAATCTGAAGAAGTCAGTACTTGCCAGACTGTTCAGTAAAACATCAAAGAATTACTTCAATTGTTCTTTAAAAATAGGACAATCTTCATGGTATTGTCAGTTTTAGTTCTTTGTAATCAAGCATTTATAAGAGTAATTTGAGACAATTTTGAATAAAAAATGTTTTTTTTTTGCTAGTTTGTTAAATATTTCTGATTATTTTTATACAATATTTTATTAATACTTGTTTAAAATAAAAAGAATACACATACATTTGGATTTTATTCATATATGTTTTATTTTTTGAAGTAGAATTTAATCATAGTTAACAAAAAAAATTATGATGTAAGATGAAATGCATATATGAAACTGATCATGTATGTCATCACCTGACCTGTAAGAATTGAAACAGTGTTTGAGCCTTTTGAGATATTATTCTAAAAATTATAAAGCAAATTTAAGATTTTAAAGCAGCATTTGATAGATTTATCAGAAATCCACATATTCAGTCACATTAAAATAAAAACATTTTAAGCAAAAACATTTTGTTGATTTTCTCAAAACTTGTTTTCCTTTCAGATGGCTGAATGACCCTTGTTCTTACTACAACCCTTTTTTTAATATTTGTAACATTCAAATATGGTTTTTTAGAATGTGTTTCATTTGTAAAATTAAATTAAAAAGAAATCAAGTTTAATTTATTGAAGTAAGTATAAAAGATTTTGTATAGAAATGAAAGGTTGAACATTGACAAAAATTGTCATCAAGTGTAATAATCGAAAATATCAACATTTGAAAGAATTAAGTTATTTATTTTTTTCTTAAACTATTTAAATTGTTTAATTAAATTGGAATAAAAAGCACATCAAATCACCTTCAAATTCATTGAAGTTGAGTTCAATCATTACTGACCTAATGAAAATAATTGAAATGCTATTGGAATATCAGCAGATACTTTTAGATAGCATTCATAGTTACAATAATGGTGATGTTATCTATTTTCTGATCTTTCATCACATGATAAATCTGTTGCCTATACATCTAGGAAAAAATCTGGAAGAAACATTTAATACATGTATATTTCAACATTTAGCAAGATATGAGTTGATTTTTGGTGTGAAAAAAATAAATAAATGTAGACAGAATAAGATTTTGTCTATTATTATTCTTATTTAATGTAATTAATTAATTTATCTCACTATAAAGTTATACCACATTCAAACATTTTTTATTCTTGAGACATTTTCATAATAAATATTCTTATTATCATTTGTTTTTCTGTTTTATGAATAATTGGGGGAATGAACACATGACACAAACTTAAACTTACATTATATGTGTGTTCACAGGTTTTAAGAAATCATGTCAGAAAAGATACATTATGTAGAAATGAAAACATAATATTGTTTTTATAATTAAAAAACTAGATATATTTTCTGTTAGAAATTGTTTTAAATAATTAATTTAATTTCAGTTCTATTTAATAGATTGATGTGTGTGTGTGTGTGCACTAGATAGGGGAAATAAATATCGATATGTAGATATTTGTTAATATTTGATGGAAAAGTAGTGATGTTTGTTAATTTTTTTAATTGTTGTTTTGTAATGATAATAATAAATGATAAATGAGTTTAGTTGTGAAATAAATATTTAATATCATAATTACTTATTGCCAAATTGAAGTGGTTAAAGAATTAATGCAAATATAAAAAAATGGGATATTTTAATATTTAACTACAAGTATAATGTATATACTGAACGTTTAGATGTAATTAGAGGGGATTTGAACACAGATTTTTAAGCTCCTTCAGTTATCCATTCCATCTTATATAACCAATACACTCTGACCACATACATATGAAAAAGATAAGGATCCCTTAACATCATGTATTTTGTGCTGAATCAGCACTCTCACTAGTTGGTCCAGATCATCATCTCCCATGCACATACATATATGGTCAGTGCTCAGTCTATATTAAGATAGAAAATCTTCAAACTTTAGTGGGCATATTTCAATCTTTTCCACCCTCAAACTTTTCAGCCATTCATATTAGTGAAAATCTAATTTTGAAATCGTCAAAGTCCTTGTTGATGTCAATGTTGTTGTCATTTCTTAAGTCACATCAGATTTTCAGTAATATGGATATGTAAAGAATTGGAGGGTGGAGATGTTTGAAGCCTGTTCGTTAAATTTTGAATATTTTCTATCTGAATATAAATTTGAGCACTGATTATATATATATGGGAGATGATGATCTGAACCAACTAATGCATGCTGGTTCAGCATTCATGTATATTCAGCATTCCTATGTATGTGGTCATGTTTATCAGTTACGTAAGGTGGAATAAGTATCTAAAGGGAGTCTGAAAGTCTGGGTTTAAATCCCTTCTAATTATATCTAAAGTTCGGTATGTGTATTATATTTATATTCAAATATTACAGATTCAGACTGATTTCTGCCCATCCCTCTTCTATATATTTAAATGGGCATATTAAGATCTTATGTATGAGGGACCAGAATGACTTAAAGTCAACACAGTTATGACAACAATATTGGCATCAACAAGGGCATTGAGGATTCTATCATTAGATTTTCAATAATATGTAGCTGAAGAGTTCTGTAGAGTGGAGAGTCCATTAAAGTTTGAAGATTTTCTATCTTAATATAACCAAGTACTGATTATATATATGAGTGTAGGATATGATAATCCAGACCATCTGAGTACTGGTTCTGTATGAAATATGTATATTGGATATCATTTACCCTTTTTCACATGTTTGTGGTCAGGTGTATCAGTTATAAAAGATGGAATGGATAGCTGAAGGGGAGTTTGAAAGTCTGTGGTCAAATTTTTACTAATTACATGTTTTCGTATATAAAGGAAAGAGTAAGAAATTAATTGGCAGAAGTAGAGTAATAATATGTATTATTGTTGAACTGCAAGTGTACAGTACGTTTCAACATACCTTGTGAACTGATCTATCTACAACTCATACAGCATTTTTTTTTTGTCTTTTTGTATATCAGGTCACCGGCAATGATAAGCTACTCTCTGAACTTCATCTTCCTCATTTCCAAAGCAACTACTGTTGACCATAAACATAATTTCTTGCCAATTTTGAGAAGCAGTATTATATTCTCTAATCATCTCCCTTTGCCAGACTTATAAAGCTAATTTTTTTATTACTTCAGTATGGGTAACCTTTCTGGTTCCACTGGTTTATATAAACAATTTGCAGTCTCGATAATTTTTTTAACCAATGATTCTGAGCAGAGATGCAATTTTCTGTGAATTTTTTTCATGAGGGAAAAATTATCATTATGTGTTATATATACTGCCAATTCGATGCCTTATCAACATTGAATTCATTGATGAGTATTTGTATTATGTAGAACATTTCCTCTTGGACTAAAATGTTGAATTTATTCTTTGATGTCTATGATTACATTTGGGTTCATTTTCCTCAGTGTCAAACTATATGTGTCATCTGATAGCTGACTGCTACCAGGTTCAAGCACTTGATAGTATTACTTTGATTGTGCCAGTTGGTACTATTTCCCTGCAGTATTCATTTACTTTGTGCCGGTTTGATAGTTCAGTCTGAGTACATAATATGATAGCCAGACACTTTCAATTGTTTCAAAGAACAAATGACTTATGATATATTAATTGGTTTAAATAAAAATATTTAATATTATCTCTTGAAATCTAATATGAAATAAATATTAAATATTTATGCAAAAAATAATGTGTGGAAGTGTGGAGAATATTTTGTATATTTATAAAGATATTACACATGGAAAATAAAGTGTGAATAACTCCATGTGTATGTGTGTTTAATTTAAAAAGAAATCGGATACATTAACCTTTAACCGAGGATTAACGTTTATATCTGTGCTAGAAATAATCTCTACTTTAGTAAATGATTAGCGATAATCATTGCTGTACTTATCTGAAGTGGATGATGTCAAAGTTATGAGTGAAGTGAATTTGACACTTGTAAATCAAAATGTAACAATTTGCATTATCAACTTATAAATGTAAGTTCAGTTATTATTTACAGTTCTTAAACATTCCATAAAACTATAAAGTTTGTCCAGAGGCCTTTACAAGTCCCTAGATCTGCTTTCGAATTTCAGATATCTTTTCTTGCCAATAATACAATTCCATAACTACAAATAATAATTTCATTTACACATCGGGGGAGTTTCCGAATTTGCTCCTGCACCTCTATTTATTAACATATTATCCCATTATTTCATACAGTAATCTGAAAACCAGGGCAATGGAGAAGTATCAAAAAATAAATTAATTCGTTGCTTTTCTAGAACTTAATCTGAAGTATTGAATTTTTAATTGCAGATAATTATTAATTAAATTTCGCAGTTATTAAAATTAATTATATAAAATTGAATTATTTAGTTATATTTTTTAAAACGTACTATTGAATTTATACCATTATTATTATTTTTTAATCTAAAACTTTATGATAATTCTTAAGAATAATATGTGTTATTTTTATCGAAAACCGGTTTTTTTGGAGGTGGGTGGGTGGGTGGTGGTGATAGTGGGGGTGGGAGTATAAATAAAAATAAAAAAAACGAAAAAAAAAACTTGATAAGTTTCTACTAATGAATGCTATAAAATAATCACTTGATAAATGAATAAAACATTTGAAAGTAATTAAATCCTG
The DNA here is from genome assembly GCA_028023455.1 of Epiperipatus broadwayi. Classification (NCBI taxonomy): domain Eukaryota; kingdom Metazoa; phylum Onychophora; class Udeonychophora; order Euonychophora; family Peripatidae; genus Epiperipatus; species Epiperipatus broadwayi. Next base: position 182,040 of record JAQFVV010006719.1, on the reverse strand, counting down.
CAAATTTTCAGATGGCCTCTTGTGTTCTACAAATTAACTTTTTAAAATATTATCTATTACTTTTGTTTAACTAAGGTAACTTTGAATTACACTAATTACTACTTAAAGTTAGTTTGAAGAAAATTCGTTTTATATGAGATTTTTATTTTTAAAGATTTAATACTTAAATGTGAATTATTCACCGTTTCTGATTTTTTCTTGTTCATTTCGTATATATACACGCATATACTTGTGCATAGTTTATTGGTTCATTACACTGTTTAATTACGTTTTTTTCAATTTAAATTATTATTTTTAAATTACTTTAATTTGCACCAGTTGATAATTGATTGGTATCAGTATTCTGTTCTGTCTTTATTATATCATTAATTTTTATGTCATTGCTAACACTAGTTTGAATCTAAAGGCATTTCCATTCTCTTTTTTTTTTTGTGTGTGTATATGTTATTTGTATTTTCAAATTTAAACTTCTTAATAAGAAGTTAACTATGTAAGCTACCTAAAATTTTCTTTGATTCTGATTCAATTTGGAAAGACTGATTGTGACTACTGTACTATTTTTCTGACAATTAATATAAATTATAGGCTAATTATTATTTTTTTCATTATTTAAATGGAAGTAGCCATTTTTTTTGTAGATAAAATTTGAATTGTTTTAAATGATTTTTTATTTTAAATTGTTGAATTTTAAAAGTGGATTTTGACATGGATTCAAACCATGACAGATTTTCTCATTGCAGACCCACATGATTCAATGCTATATTAAATTATACCAAATTTGATGACTCTTTTGGTGATCAATCATCACAAAATGAAATAGTTACTTTTTTGATTAAAAAAAGAAAAATCTGTATGCAGTTTTTTGTAACATCCCAATTCCAGATGAATATGCTTATGCCAAAAGTTACTTTATGGTGATATATATATATTTTACAAATTAATGAAATATAATTGCATATAAAATGGTCACATGTTAAAATAAATTTTCTTTATTCTGCATATTAATAATGTGTGGATTTGTATTTACCTGCATTCATGAATGAAAAAAGGCTTAATTTGCTTATGGGTGAATTCTATTTAGGGGTTTCATTCACATTCTGCCATTTAATATGATATTTCATATAGTCAAGCATTGGTGGCCGAGTGATCAGCACAGCTGCCTTACAAGCAGTTGTCCTGGGTTTGCAGGTTCGCTTCCTGGCCAATGTTTTGACATATGAAAAAAAAGATACTTCATGTACAGTTTCTTCAAATTCTCTTTGCGAATATATGTTTTTCTCTGCTCACATGCAGTTAGCAACCTTTTTTGATAGTCACATTTCTTTTTTTTTTCACTACCTCAATGTCACTTACATGCCAGATGATTTCATCAGTGAAGAGCTTTGGATCTTAGAACAGTAAGTACACTTAGACCTTTAGGATCTAATGAAGCTTTTAAATGAATTTAAAATTGCACCTTTTAAATGATTTTAAAATTGCACAAAATGATTTTGGAGGATCATTCACTGTAACTCACATTACTATGAATCCATCTGTAGTTTCACAAATTTTGTCATAAATATATGTCTTAGCTATTGGAATCATTGCTTTATACTAAATGTTAAATGCTATTACATTTAAATGATTAAGAAGGAAGAAATGCAAATTAGGTATTGACAATTAAATGTTTTGTATTTCATTGTGGAAGTGCAAATGCCAAAAATAAGAAACTTTTCAGAATTAGCAAACCTGCAATGAAACACTAAGACCTGCAGAAGAGAGCACATCAAAAAACAAAATGGCATGTAATTTCACTAGTTTATATTTAATCTGCAGCTAGTATTTTAAGATAATATATTTTTAATATATCAATACCAGAATAATGAATATACTGGATTTTTTAAACATAATTACATTGGTGTGTGATGATGGTGTTTTAGTTATATTTACATGTTGGACTATTTCCATCATATAATATGAGTATTGAATGTCTTTGGCAAAATTTAACTTTATTTAAATATTCCATGTACATCGACAGACTTTCAAGCTCTCTTAAACTATCCTATCCATCTTATATAACTAATACATATGGCCACATACATGCGACACAGATTAATGATCTCTAGTATATGTATTTTGTGCTGAATCGCTCTCATCATTTCTGTAGATGCATGTATTTTTTACTGGAAAATTTTTTAAAATTTATTTTATTTATATTAATCACAAAATTATTGCTTTGAAATATACATTAACAAATTCTGTTATATTTATTGTAGGATTTATGCAATGATCTTTATGTGTATTATTGGAAATCCAACAAAGTCAAGATTTTCAAAAAAATATTTTCTCAGATACACCAAATAGTAATAATTTATATTGTAAGCTTATATAGGGTATATGAGCACAGACTTTCACATGACCCATCTCTCTCCACTCTATCTCAGAACACTGATACACTTGAACACATATATGTCAAAAAGATAAATAATCACCAATATACGTATTTCATGCTAAACCAGCAATCATCAGTTGGTCCAGATTACCATCTCCATACATATATGCTATAAGTGCTCAGATATATATTAAGATAGCCAATCTTCATACTTTAATATTACATATATAGACACAGGTGTATAATAAGCCTGTGTTTCAGTTATTGTAAGCTTGTAATTTCATTATAATTATTGTAAGATTTAATTCGGGGGGGGGGGGTATTTTTAGAGTAATTAAATAATTTTTCTTTTTGAATATAAAGAAATGTGTGCTTGTGGACATGAAAAAATATTCTACATTAATAAGTCGTTACATTTTAATTTTAAAATTAAATTACTTTTGTATTTTAGAATGGGCTTAACATTTTATCATTATGATTCATCATCATCATCATCAACCATTATTAATCCACTGCAGGATGAAGGTCTCTCCAAGTTCAATCCATCTTTTCCGATCTTTAGCTTCTCTTCTCCACATCACCCCTGCAAACTTTCTTATTTCATCCATCCATCTCACATGTGGTCTCTTTCTGGGTCTTTTACAATCTCTTGGAATCCAGTTTAAAATTTCAATTGTCCATCTATTATCATCTCTTATAGCAATATGTCCAGCCCAACTCCACTTCAGTCTTTTAATTTTTTCAAGGAGATCAGTAACACCTGTTTGTTCTCTTACCCATACATTGCGTTTTCGATCTCTTCTTGTTACTCCCAACATGCATCTCTCCATACTCCTTTGAGTGGTTTGAAGTCTCTGTATTGCTCTTCTATTAAGTGTCCAAGTCTCAGATCCATAAGTAAGAACTGGCAAAACACATTTATTAAAAACCTTCCTTTTCAAACACTTAGGCATATTTCCTTTTAGTATCAAGCTATTTCTACCAAAAGCACTCCAACCAAGTTTAATTCTATGATTAATTTCATCCATTATGTTTCCATCTGTATTAATAATCTGACCAAGGTATTTGTAACTAATAACTTCTTCTAATTCATCATAATCAACTTTATTTTCATATTTTGAGAAAATCTATTAAACATTACTTTAGTCTTTTCAACATTTATCTTTAATCCTACTTTCCTACTTTCATCTGATAACTCATGCAACATTTCCTGTAACTATAAAGCATTATTTGCAAAAACAACTACATCATCTGCAAAATCTAAATGACTTAAATAATCTCCATTTACTTTCACTCTTTTAGCTTCCCATTTTAATCCACAAAATACTTCTTGCAGCACTGCTGTAAAAAGTTTTGGAGATATGGAGTCACCCTGTCTTACACCTTTCTCAATGTTGACTTTCCTACTATCATTATATAATCTAATTGTTGCTGTTGAATTTTTATAAATATTCTTTAAAATATGACAATATCCTGGATCTATACCTTGATGATCCAATGCTTTAATCACTGAATAAATATTTATAGAATCAAATGCCTTTTCATAATCTACAAATCCTAAGCATAATGGCAACTCATATTCATTTGTCCTTTCTATAACTTCTCTCAATACCTGGATATGATCTACTGTACTAAAACCACTTTTAAATCCAGCTTGTTCTCTTGGTTGGTAAAAATCCAAGGTTCTCTATAGACGAGTTGTAATTATCTTAGTAAAAATTTTGTATAAAACTGATAAAAGACTGATAGGTCTGTAATTTCTAATATCTTCTTTATCACCTTTTTTAAATATTAATATTAATACTACATTCTTCCAATCATCTGGTACATCTTTATCATTTAGACATTTAGAATATAACTTTGCTAAAAAAAATTCTATTTCTTTACCTGCTTCTCTTAATATATCAATTATAATTCCATCATTACCTGGAGACTTCCCTTTCTTCATAAATTTAATTGCATGTCTCACCTCCTCATTCAAAATTCTGGGCAATTCAGAAGATATAATAGGTACAGGAGGTACTTGTTCTTTATTACTATATAATTCTTGATAGAAGTCTTCTACACATTTCGTGATGTCATCTCTCTTTTTAGTAATAATTCCATCTTTTTTTCTTATTGCAGATATAAATTTCCTACCAATACCAAAATGTTGTTTTACACTTTTTAGACTTTTATTCTCTTCTACAGCTTTCCTTGCTAGTTCACAATTATACTTTCTTATATCATTTTCAACTCTTTTCCGCACCATCACCATTTTACAAAATTCGAGATATTCAATTCTTTTTAATGCATCATTTTTGTATATCTTCATATTCCTTCTTTTCTTCATAAATTCTCTAGTCTTGGTAGAAATTTTATTGGTCAATTCCTGCTTTTTTCTACCAGCTATCTTTGTGGCAGTTTTTAAAAGTATATCAGTTATTTTCCTATTAATTTCATTCAAATCTGAATCTTGTTCAAAATCTACTAATACTTAAAACCGATTGGTAAGTTCTAATTTAAATTCATTAGAATGTTTCTGAAGATTAGGAATATCAACTGTAAATATTGTTTTTCTTAATAATTTTTGTCTCTCTAGTTTGCATTAACATGTATCTTATATCTTACTAATCGATGATCACTTCCTGTGTTAAATTTATTAAGAACATTACAATCTTGAAATATGTAATTTCTGTTAGTCAAAATATAGTCCAATTCTGCTGTACCTTCATTTGGATGCTTCCAAGTTCATTTTCTTTTAACCTTTTTCTCAAAAAAAGAATTTATAATATAAAGTTTTTCTTTTTCTGCAAATTCCACAAGTCTATGTCCTCTTTCATTTCTATTACCATAACCAAAATTACCTACATCATTTTCATCTTTCATTTGTTCACCAATTCTAGCATTAAAGTCTCCCATAACAATTTTAAAATGTTGTTTACTCTGATCAAAAGCCTTTTGTACATCCATATAAAAATCTTCTACTACTTCATCACTATGAGAACTTGTTGGGGCATAAACCTGAATTATCTGCATTTGGTATCTGCTATTAAGTTGTAAAACTAATCTTGCCACCCTGTCCGAAACACCACCAATCTCTACAATGTTATTCTTCCATTTTTTCTTTATAATGAATCCTACTTCCCTGTATTTCCAATATTTGTGCCTCTATAGTAGAGTACATGTCCACTTTTTAAATGAATTGTTTCTTCACCTTTTCTTCTAACTTAACAAAGTCCAATAATGTCCCATTTAATATAAGATAGTTCTTCTTCTAACTCTTGCAATCTTCCTTCACTTGAAAGTGATCTGCAGTTGTAAGTACCTAAATAAAAAGTCGTCATCAAATGGCAGCCTGAGTCCACAATCAGGGGATTGTTAGCACCCTCCGACTTCAGCCACCAACCGCTGCCTTGGTTGGTGACATTACAGCCTCCTGGGAATAAGGGCCATGATTTATTTTTGTCTGTCATGATTGTATATATTGAAAAAATATTCTTAAACTCGGAGGTAAAAAGCCATTAAACTCACCACACTGGATAATGTGTGTTGGTGAGCAGCCCATCCATGTTCGTATATTATGTGAATAATCACATAGTAATAACAGCTGCAACGACAAGAACTATGGAGTGGACATTAGGAATTTGCCCTGCTCGGTTCCTTTAAGGCCTCCAAGAGGAATCAAAGGGTCTCCTTTCAGTTAATAGCAAACTCCTTTCTGCAGCCTCATTATGATTAATACAAACTATATCATTCATAATTATATCCTAATTTAATTCTTGATAAAGTTTGTTTATTGTAAGATTACGCATTTTTATTATATTAGTTCAATCAGATATTTACTAATTAAACATTTTTCGTTTATATTCTTTTAGTTTATATTTATTTATAAGTGGAGAGTCCAATCAAACGGATATTTATTAATTATAGTTTATATTCTTTTAATTTATATATAAGTGGAGATTATAAATCTCTTTCTATTGTACAGATTGTGCTCAACATATAAATGTGGATGCCTTAAAGTTAAAATAATAATGTTACCATTGATGTCAAAAGATATTTACGTATATGCAATAAAAGTTACATGTATATAGATACATTCAGCAACTTGCCTTTATAACCATAATATGTATTTGACTGTGGGATAAATGAAACTTAAAATTCTTTTAGATATGATTTTTATTTCTGCCAATCTGGCAAACTACTCAGTAAGTATCTAATTACTATTAGCTATATACACGGTTACCATGTGCAGGTGTGCAAGTACAAAGGTGCTTTATTACGGGGGGGGGGGCGGCGCCAAGATACCAAGATAATTGATAAAATTTATACATAAACGAAAATTTTTATATTTTGAGTCACTTCTTTGTTAGAAATGCGTTCTAGTGTAAATATTTTTATTTAAAGAAGAGAGAAATACTTCTCTATTTAGACTTATTCTGTCAATTGCCTGAGCATCGAATTTTGAGGCTCGAGCTCAAAATAGGCACATGCATTGTTGTTGCAATAATAAATGAATCTTATATGTAAATGTTTTGATTTCTGAATGACTTTATTGTTAAAAGCATGTTCTGATTGTAAATATTTTTATTTAAATATAACAGGAATACTTCCTTATTTAGACTTGTGAGAATTGCTTGAGCCTCGAAATATATTTCATATATACTCTACCATTATACAAAACCAAACAGGACGCGACCCCCTTTTGTTCTTGTAATTAATAAAATTTATATATAAATGAAAATATTTAGATTTCCCAATCACTCTTATTTAAATATTCTAATTTATATAAAAAGTTGGTCTTTGAGTGTTCCACCATCAGATTTTCATTTGGATGCATGGTTGAAGAGTTGGAGTGTGGAATGGATTGAAGCCTGCCCATTAAGATATGAATATTGGCTGTCTTAATATATATATATCTGAGCACTTATTGCATATATGTGTGGAGATGATTATCTGGACTAACTGATGATTGCTGGTTTAGTATGAAATACATATATTGGTGATTATTTATCTTTTTGGCATATATCTGTTCAAGTGTATCAGTGATATGAGATAGAGTGGTGGGTGGTGTAAAAGTCTGTGCTCATATATCCTTTATATTACATATTATTAATAATAATTTATTTAAAAATAAAATGTGCTTAAAGATATTGTCTCATCATTACAGTTAATTCTGCATGTGATGAAATTGTCTTTACCAATGGTATTTTATAGAAGTCACACTTGTATTATTTAATTTAGAGTAGTGGTAGAACGGTTGGCTTTAAAAGTCAAGTTCTATGATCGATTCTGAAGCTGTCTTGTGCCAAACTTTGTTAATAATAATATGTCTCTTTTTTTATTATGCCATATTATATTTTTACTTGTTTTACTAAATAGCTGCTCATATTTTTAATAACTATATTATCTCTTTTTTTTGCCATATTATCTTTATACACATTTTACTAAAGACCTTTTCCTTGGATGTGGATTCGGATTTGTTCTGTAGCTAAAAACTTACAAGTGATCTATAATCCACATGATCGTCCTTTGGTCCAAATCTAAAGAAAACCGAATGAGTAAAAAGCATAATTTTTAAGGGAATATTATTGCATGCCAAAATATTTCACTCTTAACAAATTTCATGATAATGATATTATTTAATGCAATTCTCTTTATTGTAATAAAACCAAATCAAATGTTTGATTTTTTTATAATTATCCGACATAACCTATGAATAAAGAAAATAAAGTGCAAAGCATTTTAATGACTTCTAAAAATTTTTCAAACAAGCAATCTAAGTATGAAAATTTAAAAATTTCTTCCCTTAAATAAATCCTGGATGAATTACTAATTGTCGAACTGTATAATAAAGTATAAAGCATTAAAGAAAATTAAATAATTAGTGTACATTTTTTATAAAAATTTTATTAATAGAAAACATAAATAACTTATGTGAAAGAAGTTCTGAATGAAAGGTGGATAATGGATTTTTAAAACAATTATTTTTAACAAATTGGTGTTAATGGAATGCAAGGTTTATATCAATTGTGTTATTTAAAATTGATCTTGTTTGATTGTCCTAACGAATAAACAGTGTATGAAAATTTAAAATATCAGACTACATATATATATAATATATTATAGATACTAATAGTGGAATAAAACTCATATAAAAATTAAATAATAATGTAAATATTTTATTATTGAAGGAATATCTTAATAGAAAATGTGAATAAATTTGTGCATAAGGGATTTTGAATGGGTTTTCAAGCAAATAAACTAGTTTTAATCAATTATTGATATATTGATTAAAGTTGATCTGAATATTGGTAAAGAAGTCTTAAGAGTTGTTTCATCTTTTACAAATATTGTACTTCAGAAATAGTAATGGAGATGAGCTGGATTTTTGTTTCTCTTCACTATGTGGGATGGTGCTTGGAAATACCACATTCCAGAGATTCATACTCTGGTTGCAGATAATATTTTTTAAGTAATTAAACTAGAAATATAATTATTTATATAATATCAGAGTTGGTGTGCCAAACACTTTAAATAACTAAAGCCTTATTTAGAAGTTTTTTTTTTTTTTTATGAAGGGTTAGGAAAAAGTCTTTTAATTTAGAAATTTTATTTTACAGAATGGGAGAGTTGTCAAAATGAATCTTGCATAATGGTGCATCTTAGCCACATGCCTGTAAAAATCTACACTCTTATTATATAGTTTATTAAGCACTATTATTTTATATTTTTCTATTTATCTACAAAGAGATGTTTTGAGAGATCTTTGCTTTTCAATGGGCTATGTAAAAGCTGATTTATTTATTTTTTACCTGTAATGAGCTCTTTGAAGAAAGATTTACTGTTTTATCTATATGTTCTTATATGTATATATATTTGTTGCATGTATATGTGTAAAGATAAATAGTTCACTGCAAAGAGTTATTTAACAGTCTTTCCCCAAAGAAAAGCAGCGGAATAATAAACACCAATCATCCGTCAATTTCTGAGTGATGATGGTTTTTTTAAAGTCTTACCAGGAGAAAAAAATATGACACCTTATTTCTAAACCGAAAAATGTTCAAGTTTTATCACCCCAGATAATGTTTACAATTGTCAAGTGTGCTAACCACTATACCATAATATACTTTATATATATATATAAAAACGTGTGTTTGTAAAGATGCAAAAGATGAATGTGTCTGTGCAGTCTTAACGGCATACACATATATGTTTCCAGATTGATTATTATTATCCACTTATTCGGGTATTTTAGTTTTTCTATTTTGAATGATTCATCACGTTATCTCATACATCATAGTATTTACATTATTTGATGTCGATGTGTATGTGCATATAGACAGATATATACATAAAAACGCACTTGAACACTAAAATTATATTTTTGTAAGGTTTGATTATCCATATTTGCTGAGAGGTTGCCTTTAAATGGCAGGAGACGCAAATTCCATTAAAGTTATTAATTTTTGAATCATTCTTTAATTATTGTAATATGATATTAATATTTAATTAGTATGTTGGCAGAAATAAGAAAGTTCTAAATTTAATTTTAGTTATATATATTTTTAATATATATATAAAAAAATCAATCTAATTAATTAATATATTAACTTTGATTTTTTTTTTTTTTTTAACTTAAAAATTTTACAATGTTTCTGCTCTTATTTGTTGCTATATTTAGTTTTTAATAGATTAAGAAACATATTTTATATGGAGAAAAAAACAGTAGGTTTTTTTTTTTACTCTTAGTATTTATTTTAATCCCAGCATCTTTATGGAAGGAAAATAAAATTGAAACATTTTTCTGTTCGTATCTTATCTCTCTTCAAAGTTTTAAGAAAAATATGTATGAAAAATAAATAGGATCCTTCAGCATTCTCTAGGAGGATTTATTTCGGTTTTAAATACCGAATGAAATAATTCCTCTTTAAATTAATAATGATATTATCTTTAATATCTAGAAACTAAATTAGGTTTGAAAACTATTTTCAAAAATAAATTAATTATTGGACATATAATCAACCATTTTCATTCAAGCTTTTTTCTTCGTCTCCTTAAAATAAATCAGAGAATATTAAATGATTATTTCGTTAACCCAGTTTATAGCAATATTGAATTTACAATAATAGTTTGTAATAACCGAAATACAGGTTTATTATATACCTGTATCAAAATATGTAACATATAGGGTATATGAGCACAGACTTTCACATGACCCACCACTCTCCACTCTATCTCATAATAATGGGTTGTATTTAACAACTTCCCCAAATTTGTTTCTTTCGTTAATTAGAGATAAATTTCTAGTGACATCAAATCTCATTATCTGTAATCCAAATCTTATGTATCACCCCCCATTTAATATCTCTTTTAGCTTAATAATTTTTATTAGTCATTCATTATATTAGAGATTATTTTCTTAATGAATAATATTTCAGTAAATTTTCACTATACTACTCTCACGCAAGGTAAGGACTTTCTATCCGCTTTTAGTACCTTGTGGATGGGTGCAACCTTAAAATATGATTAAAGACAGGTGAGAAAGATGTTTGATCCCCATAATGCACATTAAGGAATTTGTGTCAAAATTGTGAGGGCAATAAGTTTGACACTTATCAATAAAACTAATATTTCATTATCTACATATACTGAGCAATGATAAAGATTAGTGTAAGATATTGTGATCTGGGCCAACTGATGAATGCTGGATCGGCACAAAATATGAATTTTGGGGATCATAAAACTTTTTCACGTCTTTAATTATATGCTTATGATTACATACCTCCACAAGATGCTAAAGATGAATAGAAATCAGTCTCTACCATGCATGAGAGTGGTGTGGTGAAAATTACCTTAACAGAAATATTCTCTTTTAACTTGTGTTTTTTTCTTCAGAAGAAAATCTTGCAAATATTATATTCTTTCTATATCCATAGCTATTGTTGTTATCATTCATAATATTTTATGTAATAATAGTTTATACTAAGACCTAGCACATCAAATATCATTAATGGATCAATTTAAATTGATTTTGACTGGACAAATGTTAATAACAATCTAAATCGCATTTGTAGTCAAGTTCTCCATTTGAAGACAGGTAAATTAGTTAGGCAATCCAATATTAAAATTAAATATTTAATACTTGATTATCATAAGTGGTAATTTATAATTGCTTGCTTTTATGTTAATCTTTTTTTTTATCTTGTGCTGCTTTTTTTTGGGGGGGGGGGTGTATAACTTCTATATGTAACTGTATTACTTGGTTCATGTATAGCATTAAATTCATTTTATGTGATATTTTGCTAAAATAATTCGCCTGTATAGTCATACAGAATCTTAACCCAGTTCAGTATTTATTTATTTTTTTTGGCTTTGTTTTCATCAACATCCTTTGGCGAGGGTTGACTTACACTAGGTGGCACAACTGTATGAAGAAAGTTGTTACTATTTTAATAGCTTGTTCAAGGAAAGAAATGGTATCATGTGATATTTTAATGATTTAATACCAATCCTGGCCAAACGATGTTGGTGACTGTTGTTATAAAAAACTTAAAACATCAAAATTTAGAGATATTGAAGAGGGTTCAAATCTGTATAACTATGAAGGCAAATTAGTTTGGATTGAAAACATTTTTGTGTTTTCAGTTTGGGCCCATTGTTTTATTGTTGATAAATAAGTAAAAAGCAATTGCTGGAGAGTTATATTAGATTCAAGGGTCTTGGTGCATTGCTCTCAGATTCAAAACTCTCCACTGATGACAACCATAAGATAGAAACTAGTTGGGATATTTGATGAGTAGGTATGAGATAGGGATTTTATGCACAAATCTTCCTGCATCCATTGATTTCTCTGGCTTGCACTAAGTGGTGCTGCTGTATGGAGAGGTTTTCTACTGTTTTAAATGTAATTGTAATTCACTGGTAATAATTTTAATTAGAAATAATCGTTTTAGTAATGATAATTCTATGTCTTGTTGATGCCTGTATGAGTAGTGAAGTAGTAGAGTAATGGATTTTGGATCTCATGGTCAATCTCAGCCCCATTGTTTTCCACTGCTCAAACTTTTTATGATTCACCATGGTAAACTGTTCAATTATTTTTTTGTACTTCGTGATGTTGAAAGTAAGAAAGCATTGAATAATAAATGAAGTAAATATAATGAATGTTTTGTTGCTTCTGATTTTATAAATGAGTTTGAGTTTCATAAATGACCAAGTTGAGTTGTAATACATAGATATTAAATTCAGTATTCTTTCGTGGCATTAAACTGTCATTATCTTGGAGAAAAAACATTAAAAAATGTTGGAAACTGTATTCATTTATTAATAGAGAATAGCAATAATGAATAGGCAGAAGACTAAATGTAAAGTTTGTTTTTTGACTTTAGTGCTGAGTTTAAATAATAATAAAAATAGATAACTTTAAAACAAGTTAATCAATGGACAAGAAAATGCTATGGAAACTTTGCATTTGAAATAATTGAAATGAGAGATGTAATGGCTGACAGGTTTATTTAAGCTAATTAGCTCAGAAAATTCTGATTTTTATAAAAGAAAAACTAACATTATTATCATTACAATTTGTTTCAATATAAGGATAGGAATTATTCTGGGATAATGATATTGCATTTTGTCTAATCCTCATACTGACTAACTCATTCATACTAGGAAAGCAAAAGCAAATAGAATAATACGAAGGTAGTTTGAAATAAGAATAAAGGTTACATTTAGTGCAAGATCCAAAAATAATATTTAAATGATATCTATGATGTCATGTTTGTAGTTTTATTTTTTTAAAAACCCACTTGAGTTTTGTTGACTCAATTTTTTTTAGAATATGTATAACTCAAGTATGCCTCTATAAATTTCCTTTTCAAAATAATTTTTTTAATTAAATGCATATGTGTTAGAAACATCTTAAATTTCATGTTTAGAAATGATATATCCATCAAACTTGTGGCAGTTTATTAAAACAGACAAAACTCTCCATACAGTAGTGCCACCCAGTGCATGCCAGAGTAATCAGTGGATGCCAGAAGGCTGATGCATTAAATCCCTATCTTGTACCTACTCATCCAATATCCCCAGACTAGTTTCTAGTTTGTGGCTTTCGTCAGTGAGGAGCCATGGATCTGAAAGCACTGCATCTAGATCTTAGGATCTAATGCAACCCTCTAGCAGCCATGTTTTTATCTCTACTTAACTACAAAACTATGAGAATAAAATTGAGAACACAAAAATATTTTCCAATCCAAACTCATTAGCTTATATAGTCATATAGGTCTGAACTCAGTTCAGTACCCATACATTTTGGTGTCTTTGGTTCTTTAATAACCATAGCCACCACTTTCCTATTAGTAGGATTGGTATTAAATCACTAAACATTATGATCACCATTTCTTATGCTTGCTTATAACTATTGTTAAAACAGGCAAAACTCTCCATATAGTAGTGCCACTCAGGGCAAGCCAGAGTAATCAATGGATTCCAGAAGGCTTGTGTATAGAATCCCTATCTAGTGCCTACTCATCCAATATCTCCAGACTAGTTTATAGTTTATGGTTTTCATCAGTGAGGAGTCATGGATCTGAGAGCACTGCACCTAGATCTTAGGATCTAATGCAACCCTCTAGCAGCCATATTTTATCTCTACTTAACTATGAAACTATGAGAATAAAATTGAAAACACAATAATATTTTCAATCCAAACTAAGGTGGCTGCTAGAGAGTTGTATTAGATCCTAAGATCTAGGTGCAGTGCTCTCAAATCCAAGGTTCCTCACTGATGAAAGCCACAAGTTAGAAACTAGTCTTGTGGATATTGAATGAGTAGGCACTAGATAGGGATTTCATGCACAAGCCTTATATGCATCCATTGATTACTCTGGTTTACACTGAATGACACTACTGTATGGAGAGTTTTGCCTGTTTTAATAACAGTTATGAGCAAGCATAAGAAATGGCGATCATGTGACAGGATCTTATTGTCAGAAAAAAGTATCAATCTAATGGGGTATGTGATACCTAAGTGTTTTTCATAAGAATTTCTGAAATTATATTTTTTATGAAGAATATTTTTTTATGTAATGTTTTAGATTGATCATAGATTCTGAAATTCCACTTACATGTTTACATAGTGACATTACTGAGGAGATAGGATAATATATTACTGATATATATCCAGTCTTCATTACTCTAAGAATCAAATATTTCTTTAGAGACCTTGTTCAATCAAATTCTGACACCAGCCTTCTCTATATAGATAGAAGAAAAATCAAAACAATTTTTGGCACTCCTGATGTTAATCTCGTTAATACCAGGCTCTTCCAAAGGAAGAACAATTATCTCATTAATGATTAAAGAAAAATATTTAAAGGGATATTATACATTTTGATCAAAACCTGATATTAATTTTGGAAAATTTATATGTGACAGTAAAAATAGCCAGAAATTTATTAGCTTTATTTTATATGCACATATTTAAATTATTCCAAGCCTAAAATTTATTATTATGAAGTATTCTTTTATGTTATAATTTGTTTTAATTGTAATATTTAGTGTAAATTCATTGTGTAAATAAACTTTTCTTTTAACACAATACTACTTTTAAATCAGTGATTTACAACAGTAAGTTATAAATATAGGGGATTTGAACTCAGACTTTCAAGCAACCTTCAACTATCCACACTATGATTTACAATAGTAAGTTATAAATATAGGGGATTTGAACTCAGACTTTCAAGCAACCTTCAACTATCCACACTATCTCATACGACTGATACACATGACCATACACATGTAGAAAAGATAAATAATCACCAATATATGTATTTTGTGCTGAACCAGCACTCATCAGTTGGTCCAGATTATCATCTTTCACACACATATATAATCATTGTTCAGTTTATATTAAGATATCAAATCTTTATATTTTAATGGACAGACTTCAATCTACTCCAACCTCCAACTCTTCAGCCATTCATACCATTAAAAATCTTATGATATAATACCCAAATCCCATACTGATGCCAATATTGTTGTTATGCACATGTTGTCCTCAAGTCATTCTGATCTCTCATAAGTTATATGAATAGAACTTTATTTATATATACAATTAAATATATAAATTCTTGATTACATACATTTAATTAATTAATAAATGAACTTATTTATTAACAAATTTATTAATGTTTTTCTTTTTAGAAAATGAATGTTTGCAGAAAATATAGATAATACAATGTTTATGTCAAGCGTTCTTAGCCGAGAGGTCATCGCAGCCATCTTGCAAACAAGTAGTTGGTTGCAGACGGTTGTGGGTTCACGTCCTGGCCGATGCTATGACATATGAAAAAAAAAATACAATGTTTATTTGATGCTATCATTTTGAAAACTGATTTGAAACCCAAAGAAAAATTTTAAAAGAAAATATTTAATAGATGACAAATAGAGATAAGGAAATAATAAAATAAATTATAAATATATTAAATAACATCAATCCTTCCACATATTCATTGGTCTTTTATTGTATCTTTATATATATGAATTTAAAAGAATATGTATAAGTGTTGAGGTTATTTAATATATTTATAAAGATATTACACGTGGGAATGTGAATCACTCCATATGTGTGTTTGCTTAATTTTAAAAAATCAGATATGTTAATCTTTAACTGAGTTTTAAAGTTTATGTCTGTGCTAGAGACAATCTTTAGTTTAGTAAATGATTAGTAATAATCATTACTGTATTTATCTAAAATGGATCGTGTCAAAGATGTGGGTTGAGTTAGTTTGACACTTGTAATTCAAAATGTAATTAAAGAATAAAAAAAAAAATCAATAAATTTGAGAATTCTATTTTAATAGGTAATAAAATTATGATGATAATTTTATGGAGATATTTGAACTTTTTAGATATAGTCAAACATGTCTTATGGAATTAACATTGGAAGAAAAATAATCGTATGATTAATTGAAAAAAGATTATATTATGTTTATGCATCCAACAGGCAGATTGAATATAACAATTTTATTTAATTGATCATCAATTTTTTTTTCTCAGTTGGGAACTGATCCAAGATTCTAACGAACTCTTGATTTTCTTTTCTATTATTACACTAAACAGAGTCATATTGAAAGGAATGATAAAAATATCAAATTTAGTTCCATTAATGATTCTACAAAGCAATTTAAAGTTCCATCAATCAAAAAGATACTGATAACTCACAAAACTCTCCATACAGTAGCGCCACACAGTGTAAGCCAGAATAATCAATGAATGCAAGAAGGTTTGTGCATAAAATCCCTACCTATCTAGTGCATACTCATCCAATATCTAAATGAGCCTTTGGAATGATTTGGGGATATTGGGTGAGTATGCAATAGTTAGAGGTTTTATACACAAACCCTCTTAACCCTCTTGAATCCATTGATTATCATGGCTGCACTGGATGGTGCTATTGCATAGAGGGTTTTGCCTCTGTTATAACAGCTTGGGGAAACATAAGGAATGGTGATCATACAGATAAATTCATGAATCACAAGTATTATATATATGTATACCTTTGTCCTTGACTAGATCTTTTTATTAATGCATTTGCTTTTCAAAAAGAACTTGCTCAGATCTTTCATGTGATATGCTATCAAATTTATGGAAGGTTTAATTAAAATAAGAAGAGAAGCAATGTATTAGGTTTTATAATGACATAAAAGGTGACATGTCTATCATAATTATCATAAGTGTAAAAAAAGTGGTTCATAAGCAATTAATTATCACACTGCTTGATGCAGCGAATATCTGCATTTCAATAATTAATAATTAAAGCAGTTGCAAATATGAAAACTATACTCACAATTTTTGTACCTATAAAGTAAAAAATCTCAAATGTAAAAGAGAAAATGTTTGGTGGGTCCTAATTGTGGCATTTTTTAAAAGAAAATATCTATTTTAAAAATTAAAGCTTTATCATTGTAAATCAATCATTAAATTGACTGATAATTGAAGAATCCATAGCTATATGGAATAGATGCCCATTGTTAAGTATCTAAATGAAGTTATTTTTTTCTACTCTTCATCCACAGAAAAAAGAAATATGTATTTCACAAAATGAATGTTTTCATGAAATAAGAATTTTTGGTAAAATGTACAAATTTACTGCTTATAAATACAACTTAATAATGAAGAAGATAAGATTGTATAATAACATATATATATATGTTAAAACGAAGATTTGCACGGGTTAAATATATAAAATACATATTTTGCGGGTTCATCCGTGTTAAAAACTTTTAATATTAATATACTGATGTTTCGACTTGGTCACACAAGTCGAAACGTCAGTATATTAATATTAAAAGTTTTTAACACGGATGAACCCGCAAACTCCGTGGATGGCTTGTGTGACCAAGTCGAAACGTCAGTATATTAATATTAAAAGTTTTTAACATGGATGAACCCGCAAACTCTGTGGATGGCTTGTGTGACCAAGTCGAAACGTCAGTATATTAACCCTTAAGCCGCTAATTAAATCATTGGTTGTATGAGGTAAAAATCAAATCTTTTAATTGGCCAACTCACAAACTGAAGACAAAGCCTATTGTTAAAACATATTCGCCTATAATATTAAATTCAACTCAGATACGTTTATAAAAAGTATATAATTAATTTTTCAGGTCATGAAGAAAACGAAAGTTCTTTCAAAAATAAATTGCTATTTATTTATTCTAAGATATTCTATATCGGCAACATAAAAGTTATAATGTAAACAAAAAGATCGACTTTTACGTTATAGAAAAGTAAATATTTCTTTTTACTACATCTTCAATATATTTACTTAAATCTTCAATATTTTTCGAAAATAATTTTGTTTTTTTATTATTCTCTCTGAAAATTATGTTTAATTTCCATAAATATTATTTAATAATAATTTAAATCGTATTCGAAATGAAAATCTCAGCGTTTTTCTTTATTTTCTTTGATCAGACAGTTTCTTTGTTCTTTCCAGCCAATCAGAATGTCTTTTTCGGCTGAGAGCATGCTAAGAACCAATCACAAATAATGTTCCTTCTTTGTTTAGGTTTAAATGCGTTTTTTTTTATTTTTTACTTCTAAAATAAATCGGAAGATGTCACCATCGTACAGAACTTTTAAAAACGAATTCAATACATATTTAACGAATATTTTCGTATAAAAACTGATTGACTTAGAGTGATTTCAGATGTCGACGAGGAGCCTCGTCGAGCGCGGGAAAAGGGTTAATATTAAAAGTTTTTAACACAGATGAACCCGCAAAATATGTATTTTATATATATTAGTAAAAACTTATTTTTTACTTCAAATTTATTAGAAGTCCTGAAAGAATTTATAAATATATCATTAGATGATATTGCATTGAATTCTATTGATTTAATATAATATATTTAGTAGTAAGCTAATTTTCTGGTTTTAGATATGAAATATTATTTTGCAAAGGGTTAGTGAAGACGTATATAAGATTATTGAATAATTATTACAAAAAATGTTTAAAAAGCTGTTAAGCAGATTGGACTTTTCATTTAATCAAGATATAGTTTTGCCACCTAAGATTGTTTCAAATCAAGATCCCTCTTTTTGGATGTTAAATCAAGAATCTACACTCAAAGAATTATGGTATAAAAATTGAATTCTTTTGATGTTAAAAACAAACTTCTTTTTCAACTATAAACCCAGTCAGAATTGATTATCTTAGATGCCAAACTGCAGTCTTATCAATAGATTCAGGAATTTATTAGCTACTGATCTATTTAAATGTGAACAAATATAAACTATGATCACATATTTAATACTGTTGAGTTTATGCATATAGTGTAGAATGAAAGAATTTTATAAAGACACTGATTTTATTTTCCAATTGCAATTGCTACAAATTTCTTTATGTTTTTTTGTTAATAGTTAAACTGCCTAAAAAATCCATATGCTAATTAAATACATTCCTATATGTTCATTGGATAATACATATTGAATGAAACATTTCCATGGATTATTATTATAATAAGGAATGGAAATGAGATTGTATCCATATAAACGGAGATAAACTTTAACCATTGATGTTGCTAATAAATGATCAATTACTACTAATATATATATATAAGCTTAAAATTTGTCCATAATGTCTTCATTACAAACTTTAAAGTATTAATCAATTTTAAATAAAATTGATAATTAACAACTTAAAATTAGAATAAAAACTAGTTTGCTGTTTTAAATAAATTTTATTTATAAGTTGTTTATTATTTATTTAAGATTGATTAATATTTTAAAAATTCATATATATATATATTTAGGAGTGTGTATCATTTGAATCTATCTTTTGATTGGAATTATTTTAGATTATTTTATAATGTTTGTTATATAAGGAATTTGAACACAGAATTTCAAGCTCCCTTCAGCCATCTTTTCTATCTCATGCAATCAATACACCTGATCATACATGTGAAAAAGATAAAAGATCTCCAACATACATATTTTATGCTGAACCAGCATGCATCATCTTTCATACATATATAATCAGTGCTCATTTATATTAAGATAACAAATCTTCACAGTTTAATGGACAGGCTTCAATCTACTCTACCCTCCAATTCTTCAAATCTGATGATGGAATGATCAAATCCCATGTTAATGCCAATATTATTGTCATGCTTATGTTGAATTTAAATCACTCTGACCCCTCATGTATAGGACTTTGTCCATTTTTTGCCTTTACAAATTCCACGCATTAAATATTGTTTGCTAAATATTAATAAGTAATAGTTTATGGATCCATAATCCTTATTTTATAAAAGATCCTACAAAACAAATTTTTTAAATACTATATAGAGTCTGAATTGTCGAAAAATTATAATTCATCAAAAAAAAAAAGAAGAAAGAAAACAAATAAAAACAGATGAATACTTGGTATGAATCTACTTCCTTCTGTAAATATGTATTTTTTAAATATTTATTTATCAATATTTATCCAGTGTTTATTAGTTATTCATATTTACTTGCGTAACTGTCAATGCAGGTTTTAATGTGTTTTTAAATAAGTCTGTGATTAAAAAAACTGCATATGGCTTTATCGCTCGGGAATTCATAAAAAGGTCAAGTGGCAGAATCAATCCGGGAACTCCCAATCCCATGTCAGTATAATAATAGAAATAAAGTAATATTTTTAAGATAAGAATTTTGAATTTCTTGCATGCTTCCTTTTGGTTTTCTAATACCATTTTGTTCTATTTATATGATTTCTTCAACAATTCTGAGGGATGGGGTAGAATAGTTTTTGGTTTTATTATCCCGCCATTAATTGCTAATATTTTCTGTAACATATATATTATATAACCATTAGTTAATTGTGACAACAAGAAGTTTGCAAGCTATTTTTTATTTCATCTCACAAGAAACATTTGAGCAGTTATTTGTTTACACGTTTACCAGTATTCAGTCTAAATTTAGTCGTGTATACTAATGAATTAAATGTATTGTATTACTTATGCCATAATTGACAGTATATGAATTGAAATGATTTTCTAGCAAAAGATATTAGAAACTCTATCTTTGTTATTGTTTATGAGAAGATGAAGGTACGTTCCTAAGTAGTTTTTATCATTTGCTAGCTGTAATGATTTTCTAGAAAATTACATTTGACTCTTTGCAACTGTCAAAGTTTGTTTGTGGCTCTCAACATCTTTTTATTGACATGACTTTACTTTTCTAAAGTGAAATAAAGTATATTATCTTTTTAATTTTTAACAGCAGCTTTGATTTATTTCTGTATTTTCTTTACTTATTTATTTTCATACATCCATTAATATAGATATATATATTATTGCACTTACTGAAATTAGAAGTAACTGTAGATGAATGCAGTTTATCAGACTTGAAGATAAAACATTTAAATTTTCATACGCATTCATATTATTTATACAAAATTATGAATTTATAAAGTGAAATTTTATATTGTTTTTTGAAAAGCTAATGACTGGAAAAGAAAAGCTGTTCAAAAAAAATTCAGAGTGATGGGTGTTCAAATTACGCGTCAGTGTTAGGTTAATTGACATTTGGGCTACATATATATTTATAAATTCAGTGAGTTATAATTTCTTTTACCAGACGTGTGTACATTTATATACATGTTCCGCATCATTTTATAAGAGCTCTTATCTTTGAGACATAACTTTAAACACGATAGATATTATTTCAAGATGCTTTACGTAGGTCGAAGCAATGCAATAATAGTTTGTCAGTATTCAAAGTTCCCGGATTATTTCTCAGTTAAGTAAAAAGTAAAAAAATATATACGTATTTTGGTCAATTGAATAAACATGTTTTCTCAAATCTTTGTACTTGGCTACATAAATGTCACATGACTAACTAACCAAATGATTACTTATGTATTCTAGGGTGTATCTTCCATCACCAGATATTGGAATAAACTATGTACAGTTATTTTATAATAGTGTTATATTTACATAACAAAAAATGTGTATTAGTTTAAAGAATTTTATCTTAATATACATCTATGTTATTAAAGAACCTCGTGATTATCATATTTATCTGCGATACCTTAGACTGAATCCATGTCTAGTTTTGAACAAACTTGACATTTTTTTCAAGTCGTAAGCAGGTTACGTGTAATCCATTTATTTATCTAATATTGGTCAGTAAATAGGTCATTTAATTATTATTAGTTAGATAATGAAAGTCCCAGGTTTTTAATAATTTAAAAAAAAAAAAAAAAATTTAAAAATCAGGATTTATCAGATTGGTACTATATTTTAAATTTTATTTTTATACATTCAAACACTTATTGGATAAAAAAAAATTGCTTGAAATAAAAACGTCTTTAATAATTAAATAAAACAATATGTACATCATAAGCATTTTAATTTTCATAAACTAAGATTGTTAGATAACACAAAAAATATTTGAAATATAATTTTATGATTTTCTATTAAAGAAAAATGAAGTGTTGCAAATAATTAGAAATTTAATTTCGATCAGAAATAATATTTTAATGCCTTTATTTATTTATTTTTTTTCAAAAATAGATGCATTTGGCTAATAATTTATTTTATAAAAAGATAAATGTTGTTATCCTATTCATTCAGGTTATTGAATGTTTCTTATAAAAGTAAATAGAGGGATTTGAACTTAGGATCTGTCAGTCTATATTCATCCTCCAATCTATCTCAAACAACAGACACACATAACCACATGTAAGTGAAAAAGATAGGTGATTCCCAATATACATATTTTGTTTGAAACCAACACTCATCAGTTGAACAGATCATAATCTCCACACATATATACAATCAGTGCTCGGCTTATTTTAAAATAGCAATTCCTTAAACTTTTATGGACAGGCTTCAATTTTCTCACCTTTCCAATTATTCAACTGTCCATTTCATTGAAAAACCAACGATGGATTGCTCAAAGCCATTGATGGGTTTGCTTTTGTAATAATAACCATGTAGATATTATGTCAATAATTATTTAGAAAAGCTTTATGCCATAATGTAAGTAATTATTATGCAAATATTCTATTTATTAATATTATTATTATTATTGCAAATCAACTTACACCTAACTTATTATATTCTTATAATACCCACAATATAACCAGAATTTTGTAGACATTTAATTATTTCAAAACGAATGTATTATCATTATCATTTTTTTATTTTATTTTATTGTGTCCACTATATTTGCAAAGGGGTGCTGCATTGATTTAGATGTTTACTACCGGAAAGTGCTGCTCGAAATTACATTTAAAATCTAACTTAGGTAAGATTCAGGTGATATTATATCTCTAAGAAAATAGTAAGAGAACAAAATTATTATTAAGACTGATAACATAGCTTTTTGAACTAATGTTATAACTTTGAACACTTTTAATCTAATATTGGAAAGTAATGTCTAAACTTTAACATCACTTCCTTTATACTTCAATATTTTCAAGGAGAAAAGGCATCATAATCTAGAACTAGACTACCTGAAGATAATGCACTAATTTTAGATATTTGAGTAATCATGGCAATGATATGAATCAGAAAGTTTTAGTAATCTAAAGAGAGATATTTGATTTTGATATAAGGCACACAGGACATCTACTACTTTGTATAGTTGGAATCTGAGTTGGGGACAAGAAGAGAGTTGTGAATATTTCAATTAAGTACATTCCTTCAAAATTTTACATCTTTTTCAATACTTATGTGAAGATAGATCAAGAAAACAAACATAATTAAGGATTTTCATTAATAATTCATTAAGTATTCATAATTTTATGCATGTGTATAATCTGTCAGATTGGTAAAATCAAAGCTGTTTTAATTGGAGCATTCAGTAATATTTAAAACGGAAATTACTAGTCATGTGGGAATTTGACTATATGTTGTTTTAATGTCTTCATTATTTAAAATATTTTATGTTTTTAATACTTACTAAAATCATCTATATTCAATGCATACTCAATCAATTTCATGGGAGTTTTTTTTATTATTTTGTAATGAGATTATCGTGTCATATTTTTTCAAAACAATAAAATATCTATGCAAATGTTTACTCGTAATACAATTTATAATCGAATAATTATTTTGCATGAATATCAATTTTATTTCTTAAAACAATCATGCATGTTAAAATTTATTATTAATGCCTTTGACAGAATCTCTCAGTTGGTAGAGGGTTTGCCTTAAATTCAATATTCAAGAATTTAAAGGTGCGAGTTCAACTTCTAAGCTAATATTGTCATACAGACCAGCAACACCTGAAGAAGAGTGGAGAATACTATTCGAAACATTGTGTAATTACTAATCATACATGTCTTTTGTATTAAAGTCAATGATAAATTTTATACTGATGAATCATACATTTATAAATCCTTTTTAAATCATATATTGGAACCCCTGGTGTGTTATTATTAGTGGGGTATCCATCAGAAGCATTTGACAAGATATTACTCGAGGGGAATTCTTTGTCTTAGTCTTCAATATACAATTTTTCCCATGCATGAATTGTTGATTTTTGTGCAGTATCAGTTTGCAAATTTTTAACAAATAATAATTATTGGCGTTTTTCCTTTTTTTTTTTAATGAATCGTATGTATGCTGAAGGAAAGGAACCTTTTCCTGGAAAAAATTGATTCAGCAACTTGTACAGAAAATGAGGATATTTTTAAATATACAATAGATCTTCGATATCTTGAGCCATTTTATCAATTTTTTGCAGGACATTATTGTTCAAATAAATTTTATTGGTAATATCAGGTACTGGATTGTATACTATGATGCATATTACCTCAGTTATGATTTAGCAATTAGTAATAAAATGTAAGAAACACAGCACTCATTATCAAACTGTTTGGATACTACTGAAAAGATTTTGTTAAAGTTAGATATCTCAAAAATTTTGTTTAAATGTTTGAAAATAAGATAACTCCTTAGATTCTTTTCAGCATGAACTTTTATCAAATACTTTTGTAGACTTGAAGGCTTGAGATTTTCATCCAATAAAACGTTTTATAATAATAATGTATTGTTTACAAGTGAATGATTAAACTATAGTTCAAATATTATGTCATCTACAGTTTTTTTTAAGTTTAACGATTATATTATCTATAAACAATGTAAAGTTGCTTTTAAATCATAATGGTTTAGCATGAAATACGTATATTGGTGATTATTTATCTTTTCAACATATGTGTGTTCAGGTGTATCAGTGTTATGAGATGGTGTGGAGAGTGGTGGGTCGTGTGAAAGTCTGTGCTCATACCCTGTCTATTACATAATAGTATAAATAAATTATCAAGAAGTACGATAATTTTTATAATTGAAAAATGAGCGGTTTTTTATCCATCAATTTTTGCAATAAGTGGGTTAATAGAGTAACACCCATGTCATCCTGGATATAGTCATTTTTGCATAAGGTAACAAAAGACAAACTAAAATATTACAAAAGTTAATAACTGGGATTTGTTATTTATTCAGCGTTAATTATATATATTAGATATAATTTAAAAATATGTATTAACATGAAATTAGAAGCATTTAATATTTTTACTTGTTTGTTCTGTCTTAAGTATTTTTTTTCTTATCAACACATCTCATTTACTAATTAAGACAGTCAATTTAATAGATATAAATATTAATGTTTAACAGTTTTTAACAATTACATTCTTCTGTTTCTATTAATATTATAATATAAAATGTGACAATTATATTGACTGTAGACTTGAAATAGCAATACTGGCATAGAGCCTATTATTGTTTTACAAATGTGCAATAGATATGTAAGAAACCAAATGTCACCCTGTATTTTTGATAAATGTATAGTTTTGAGGATCTATAATATATCTGTGTTAATTGTTAAATTAAACAAAATTAATAAATCGATGTTAAATTTAAAAAAAGAAATAAATTCAAATAAATTTCATTAAGAAGTTTTATTTCATTTTTTTTTTTTACTTATAATGTGGGAAGTGACGAGACGCTCTTAATATTGTCTACTTTGGTTCAATTCAGTTTTGTCAGTACTTTTCCTGGTAAATTATCATAATGATAAAAATTTGGAACTTTCCTGTCACAGAGCATCATGCAGTGAACTATTTTCAAAGATATGGGATTCCATCCTCCTGAAAAGTATGCATTAATGGTAATGATATGATGGTATTCAATCGACATGAATAAAGTGTAAATATTGTATTTATATATTTTTTCCCCATTTTTCTGTTAATAAGTTAATCCAAAAAAAAAACAATAAAATAAAATAAACTGTAAATATGGTAATTAATTTTTCCATTATGATTACTTTTTTAAAATAACAGTAATAAAAAATAAAATATAATTATTAAATACATTTCCTGCCATCTTGATTTTTTTGAAAGCTCATAAGTACCAAAAATTCTTCTCTATAAATTGCTGTTTTATTGGAACAATTGTTGCTTTGTATGTGATACATAATATGAATTAAAATATTTAAATAGTTATTGTGCTTGCTCTATTTCCACACTATTCAGATAAAATCTAAATTAGATACCATACATGTCACTTTTTTATAATATCCTATTGTTAACAAATTATTATATGTACATATTTTTAGTGAACTTCCTACAATGCATGATAACTTTGTTTACCATCACTAGCTAATTAAAATTTGTTGGTAGATATAATCTCTGTTTAGTTGTTTAGTTCTAATTTTTATTTTCTGCATTCATGTGCAAAATAAAATAATATTTGTGTCTTTAACTTTATATTACACAACAGATAAAGCATGTAGGAACACTTGTTCAATTTTTTCTTCTTCCACTGCTCTGTTATTTTTATTTAATGTCCCCAACTCTACTTCAAATTACTGCCAATCCTCAGCATCATTGCAATAATCTCTAGAGAATAGTATTGCTTATTTTGAAAAGTACTACTTTATCTACATGCCCCCTCCCATCCCTGCTCCCCAAAAAACCTCTATACTTTTTTTAATGATTGGTTGGCATCAAGACATTCTATTCTGATTAATGCTTTCATTTCTGATTATTCATTAAAGATATTTCCAATAAGACAACCCCTGGGTCTCGTTTTATGCGGCAAATAGGTTCCTCAGAAAATGTGCACAAAAGAAATGGCACAAAAATAGACTTAACTTACCTTGAAAAATGGGGGATACATACTGTAATTTTCCAAAAATCGCATAAAAGCAAAGCAACAACGTAAAATTACTTTAAAATTTGCATAAAAAAAAATAAAATAAAATATGACTAATAAAAAATTTCAAATTTGAAAAAAAATGATACAAGACAATCTTTTTTACTTTTTTTTTATTAACTACAGTATTTAATTTTATTCAAAACAATATATTTTTATGTGTAATTTACATTTTTTTCTTACATGTATGGTATTTTAATCATTATTGCTATTCGAGACATCAGATTCGCCGTGATGTGATGTGAGGTACTGTAACTTCTCCTTAAACGAAGTCAAGAGGAAATACAACTAAAACGTTTTCCAATCGCTGTTGATCCTTCCCATTTTGCTAAGTGATCTAAAATGGAAATTTTTGTTTCTAAAGAAATTCATTTTCTTGGGTTTTTTTTTTTTTCTCCATTAGAGTAAACTAAAAGTTTAAAATAAAAATAAGAACTTAGTCTTACGATAATAAAAATACGCTGACTCATCACTGTTGGGCAAAATTTAATTAAAACTAACAATTAAAAATTAAATTCTTATTTTTGTCTTTAATTTTTTAATTTTCAATTCCATTTAAAAATCAAATTTCATCGTTTCACATCACCTTAATTTCAAATCATATTATGTAATTTTTAAATTGCTAATTACAATTAAAAATAAACTTGCGGACACTAAAAGCAAAAATAGAACGTGATTTAAAATGCAAAATCAACAATGTACATAGTATTTTTCATCTATAACATTTGAATAGAATTACATTATAGTCTTGTAAAATTTAATGCGTGTATATAAAATGGGAAAATTCTGATTTTAAGTAATTATGAACTTCTTTACTGCATAAAATCTATTACAGTACTATTATAAAGCACTGAAAATATTGAAATTATTAGATGGAAGTTGAACTCTGATAATGTGCTATTACTTTAAATATGATGTGAATGCGCAAAATTTATAATATTTAAAGTAATAGCACATTATCGGAGCTCAACTTCTGATTTAATAATTTTTATCACATAAAAGAAAACCACATATAAAGATATTAAGAAGAAACATGAATCGCATAACTTCAAAATTGCATTAAATAAATCCGCATAAAATGAGACCCGGATGTATTATTGTTAAAAAAGAATTGTGTGGAATATTTGAGTGTTTATTTAAGATAGTATTTTAATTATGAGTAAACAAGAATTTGACATACATACTATTTATTCTAAAATAAATTTCAATTTAAAATAGTAGCAACTCCCTCCATACAATAGCGCCACCTAGTGCAAGCTATAGTAGTCAATAGATGTCAGAAGATTGCAAATTTAAATCTATATCTAGTACCTACTCATCCAATATTCTGAGACTGTTTTTTAGTTTATCACTGTCATCAGTTAAATTCTAATTTATTTTTCGTTTCTATAAAACAATAATAGCAATGAAAAACATTTTCTGTGTCATGATGAAATGTATTTTTTTAAACTGCCGAACTGTATTTAAAATATTCTAACAGCATAGGAAAAAAATTAGAATATCCATTCTCTCACTTAAATAAATTGATACATTGTGCAGTAATTTTTTAAAGTGTTTATATTTTTTTTAAAAAAAAAATAAGTTTTTTAAAAATATGTGCATAACAATTTTAATTATATAAAAAGTAATCACACCTCCTCACTAGTGTTATTAAACAGTAATGTTTAGACTGCAATGATACTTTTGCCCCAGCCACAGGACAGGGACTTTGAGATAATAAGAACAACCACCTAATTTTAGAACTCAAATGTACTTATATGAACCAATCTTAAGTGTCTAGAAGTGAAAGCATGAATATATAAATCATTTACTTTAAATCCGTTTTTTTTTTAATAATCTTATTAGCACTTCTGAAATATTATAATTTACTTTGTGCTCATTTTAGACGTGGTCGAGAGGTCAGCGACAACCGCTTTACACGCAGTTGTCCCGGGTTAGCAGGTTCGCTTCCCGGCTGATGCTATGACACATGAGAAAAAAAAAGTATGTAATAATAATTGTAATTAAATAGAATGTAATTAATTATTCCTTCTCACTTGCGCTGTTAAGGTCTCTATATTGTGCTAGATGGAGAGTAACCTTGCTGTTTTAACATCACTGTTTAATGGTGCTAGCGAGGAGGGTTAATTATTTTCCATATAATTGTAATCCAGTAAAATTTACTGATTATTATAAAAAAATTTATACTGAATCCAGTCACAAAAATGTTATTATTGTTTTATTTCATAATATGTTTTCATCTATCTAATTTTATAGATTATTAGTTAAGTAAACTTGGTTCAGAGCCAGTTTGTGCAGTATTCCAATTTTTATAAATTGAAATTTGTTATTTACAAGCCAATTCCTAAATCAATTGTTGTTGTTTTATAATACTTCATATTTAAAATATGTAGGTAATAACTTTATGGAATTATGCTGACAAACTGACTACTGTATTCTTATGTATAGATGATTATATAAAGAAAAATTATAATATAATCTTTTGTTTGGAAATACTTATCGTATCCCAGAATCATGCTGTTAGTCTGAATACATCAATCGTATTTATTTGTCAGGAATACTTTTTTTTAAAAATTTACTTTATCCAGATGAGAATTGATCTTTATACTATAATTAGTTTTTGATTTCATTTTACACAGAGTAGCATATATATTGATTATTTACACTATTTTAATTTTTCAAAGTACCTTTGATCCTAATCAGTATAGATCAGAGATTTGCAAACTTTTTAATACAAAGAGCCATTTTGAGTCAAGCGTTGTTAGCCGAGAAGTCATCGCACCCGCCTTGCAAGCAAGTAGTTGGTTGCAGACGGGTGTGGGTTCGGGTCCCGGCCGATGCTATGACATATGAAAAAAAAAAAAAAAGAGCCATTTTGTCACCCTCGTCCCTACTATTAAAGCGCCTCAAGGAAAGAGGTCAAAAATACGTTTATAAAAAATACAAATTTTTGAATAATTGTGGATATATTTGAACATTTATTTTAGTGATGGGACATAATCGAATTTGTATATATTCTAATGAAAAAAAAAAATTATTTTAAAAAATAAATAAATAAAAACAAAAATTATTTTGAAAGCTGAATTGTTCACAAATTTCTAATATTTAAATATTCACCATACACAATAATTATTATTCTATAATAAGACAGAATTCAAGAAACACCATTGTAATGGACATTTTTCCTCTCCTAGAGTCAATAAAATATTTATTTACAAATTACAAGAGGAAATAAAAAATATGTTTATCATAATAAAAAGAGCCATGAGATTGGAATCAGCCCCATTTGGCTTATGAACTGTAGTTTGCCGACCTTTATATAGATAATTGAATTTCTATATAATCACATTAAACTAAGATAAAAAAATTATCTAATTATAAATGAGTTTCTGTATTAAATTTATAAAAATTATATTTCAATACAGTGTATAATTCACTCCGAATGAAAGATTAACTATATTACAAATTAACTGCATCTTTGCGCTGCTTTCGACCGGGAAGGTCATATTCATAGCAACAGATAAAGTCAGAATTGTAAATGAGGGAAAGGAAATGGAGAACGAACATATATAGTAATTAATATGTAAATTATTAGATTTACACATTCCACTTGCTTGATAAAGCCACCCTTTAATCCTTTTTATTTATCATGGGGTTGTAGTGGGCAATAAACCACTCCTCTTTAAATTTTCTCTTTCAATCATTGCACTCAGTACAAACTACTTTGGTGTTAAATGGATCAAAGTTGTGACTAGAGTTGATATCATGCTCCAGGAATGCAGATTGTATATTAGGATCTGTTTTAGTTTGACTATATATATATATTGAAGCAGTCAATCTTAAACTTAAGATTGTGCTTCATGTTTCTACCTACTAACCCGTGTTTAAATCCCTATTTCCCATCCCGCTCCTTTTGTCGTGTATATATATATTTCATGTATACATTTGAGATGTGCGCCTAAATTATAAAATTTAATGTTTCAATAACATGTTTTAAAATTATTATTAATTCTTTTTATTAATTATTAGTTCTTTTTTATTAAAGTATTATAGATGCGGCTCAAATATATATATAGGAGCAAAACTTACTAACAAAATATTGATGTTTTTAAATATTTATTATATGTCATTTTTGGCTTTTTCTTTTTAAATTGCTTGTTTTTCTATTAAACTATATATTTTTTATAAAATCCAATATGGAAGATGTGACTGTTGTTAATTGTCCAAAAATAATTAAAGGGAGGTATTTTTTAATTAAAGTTTTACTTAAAATAAATAGGATTAAGTAGATTAAAGATTTTCTTTTGTTGAAAACATGTTGTCATATCTATTTCTAATCTGGAAATAGATTTGAATTTATTTTGGACATTATCTAACAATTGCATCTTTCAAAAACAACTGATAAAAGAAAAGGTATAAAATGACTGAATTTTGGAGAAGGGATTAGATTACCTACTCTAGTGAAAACATATTACACATCGCTTGAAACTTAAATAATGTAGCAGTAAATCCATCACTTCTTGGCCCGTTTGGGTCATCATCTTTCGTGGCCGTACCATCCTGCTGCCCAAGAGTGCAAAGCCCGACCTAAGAACTTCAATGTGCATTTAATAGAAACTTGCTGCCACAGGAGAACGTGCAATATTTTAAATTGAACTCTTTAAACTGCAAGGTAATTTTTCAAGCCATCACCTCAAAACAAATCTATCCTAAATAATCTATCAAGATCTCTTCTCATGTATTCTTTAACTTTGCCTTTTTATATATATATCTGTGAATGTAATTTTGCTCTCAAATGATTTCTTTATATCTAATCCTATCTCATATGCTTTTAACCTTCCTTAACTTTGGTGTGGTCATTTATTGATAGATATTTATTACTTGATTTTATATATGCTTTTTTTTATTAATTTGCTAATCTCAAACAAACTGGCGATTTTTAATTTATAAAAATCTTTTCTGTCATTTTTTAAGTAAACCTTCATGAAGCAAGTTATTAACGTCCATTTAAAACAATGCATTATTAATTAATATACTCACCAGATTGTTTTTCGAGTCAACATTTTATTTATGATAAAAATGTATTTGTTTAACTCTGGGTTTTCTACCTGGAAAATCCAGAACTCAAGCTAATTAACGCTCTGAAACATTTATTTTATAATTATTTATTAAATTCTGAAAGGGTGACTTATAATTTGTTTTCTATATAACTGCTAGTTATTTTTTTTTATACTCTTAAAATAGTCTATGCTTAAAATATCAAATAAAGTACTTATATATTTCATTTATTGTAAAATCAACGAAAGTGGGATTGATTTATATAGCAGAAAAGGGATGGGGGTGAATCGTAATGTTTCTGTTACTAAATCAAATCTTAACGTATAGTTTATTAATTTGAAATGTAAATCTTAATGTTTCTTTTACTAGGTAAAATTTTAATGTATATTTTATTAAATGAAATATTCTCTCTCTATATATATTATAATTGCATGGCGTATTATAGGATTCAAACAAGGGTCATTTATTTTTAAAGCAGTAAAACTTTTCAATGTCGTTAGTGACATTTATCATTTATATTGTGTTCCTGACATATAGCCGATCTTTGTGATTATATATATATATATGTGCTTCTTAATCTGGGGGTTATGACAAGTTTGAACCCATAGATTTCTTGTTCCATAGATAGTTGAGCTATCTGGAACCACATTTATTCCGTATCAAATGCCTCTGGCAGTGATCCCGTAAGTTTGGCACACACTATGCATATACACTTCGTAGATAAAAGGCCTCGCGTCAGTTATACCAGCAAAAGTCTGGGCCATGCCATGCCTATCCACTTTTCTCTAAGCACTACCCAAGAAGGGGGTGTGAGATTTCGTTTTTCATCCAGATGCATGACCTTTTCCTCTTAGTTATTTTTAGGCTATTATGTCAGCACCACAAACTTCTTTGTATTATTATTTCTTTTGCTTCATGACCCAGTTTTAATGCTTTAATATTAAAATTGCGCTCTGCTTAAAATATATATAAATGTCAACTACTTCTATTTCATTAATTAAATTTATTTCAGTCTTATACAGTCCCACCATCGTAATTTGTATATCTATTTAAGAGTATCTATGTGCCTTGGGAAAAATAAAGCATTTGTCTTACTATTCTTAAATGATTTTCATTAAATATTTTGTCATAGTTTCAAATATAATCTTTTAACTGTCTTTTGTTTATTTTCACGATCTTAATGGTGTGAAAATAGTTTATATCATATGTATAATGAATTTCAGAATGCTCCCCTAAATCATATGTTAGTCACCACGCTTCAGAACCATAACCCAAAGCATTTATAGCAATTTTATGTAAC
Source organism: Epiperipatus broadwayi (assembly GCA_028023455.1). Classification (NCBI taxonomy): domain Eukaryota; kingdom Metazoa; phylum Onychophora; class Udeonychophora; order Euonychophora; family Peripatidae; genus Epiperipatus; species Epiperipatus broadwayi. Next base: position 148,613 of record JAQFVV010006719.1, on the reverse strand, counting down.
TTCTTTCTAATACTTATTGGCATTTTAATATTAGACCCACCAAAGATGTGTGTTTATTTGTAATATATTATTTAGCTAATAAAGAGCATATGAGAAATAATAGCGTGAATGACACTATGTAATTATCTACCGCTTGCTCATTCACACACATACTAATGTACTTAATTTATAAATGTATAATAAGTTGTCAGTATATTAAAATATTTTATTGTCTAACTTATTTGAGTAGTTCGAATTCCTTCTTTTCTCCACTTCCAAAAGTAGAACCTGCTTATATATTTTAGTTTAGTCATAGTAATACATGTCTCATTGTCTTCTCAGCTTTGCTAGTCGGGCGGATTAAGATTAATTCTCATGTGCCATCACTATTATGTTATTCATTAGGTGTTAGATCTGGGGCTTAGAGAATGGGTTCAAATTCAGGCTGGTTCTTGACCTAAATCTTGGGCTTGACTGGGTTTGAAGTACATTTTGTGTGTTCCAGCTCATGTTGGATGGATAAACATGTTTTGACCGGTACAATATATGTTGTACTAGTTTAGTAGTGCTATTGGTGCAGGATTCACTGTAATAAATTGCATTGTAAGTAGGTTTGTTGCACCTGCTTTATTTTTCTTAATTGTTTATTAATATTTGTGAGTGCAACATTTATGCATCTGACTGCAATACTTTGCAAAGAACTTCAAATAAACAGGTAAATCTGAAATTTTTTAAGGATTTTGTTTGAGATAGAAAATCCAGGTACATCCAATATTGATAGGTAAATAGACATTTTTAACTAGAGGATAAAACAAGGGTTTGGAAACAATCAATCTTTCACCATCCAATAATTGGCATGCTTTGTTAATAATGTTTTAATCTGAAGTTTTTATTTTATTTTGAAGAGGTCTTTAATTAAAATGAAATTTTACTAAAGTTGCAGTTCTTTAAGACCTTAAACGTATTTTCTGCTATTAGGTTATTTTTATATGTTTATGGCAATATAAATTGAGTTGCTTTTATAAATATTTATGGAGATTAGTTGTTAAATTGACCACTATGCTACATTATTAAATATGTATATTTTATCTTATGTATTTTCTAAATTTTACTATTTGGTAAGTCATATATTTCTTAGTTGATCACTCTCTGGAGAAAAAGAGAAATACTTTGAATTATGAGTAAATTTGACCTTTTCAAATTCATTTTATGTGTCCAAAATTACAGAAAAGCTTCTATTTAATCATAACAGGTTGTACAAATTTGCTTCAACTTCTGATTAAATATTAATATTTCCTTGCTGAATAAGATTACAGAAATTATTGATTAAGTTTATAATTAATATTTAAAAAGAATGCTTCCGTGTCTAAAAAATTATAATTTAATAGGATTCTTTTTAGTATGTATATTCGCACACATCTAAAATACAGTATATGTGGACCCTACACTGTGTACATTGTAGAATTGCTTAATAAAGTTGCAACTAAACTCATTCATTTTAATTTATAAATATATACAAATATGATGTGTGCGAAATATATTCAAGATAATAAAAAGTAAACGATTGATTAGTTGTTCAGAAATTCAGCTTTCAAGCACACTTGAAGATAATTGGAAGATATGAACAATTGGTAGTTGATTTAATTACTCTATTTATATAGTTTAAATACTAAGATTTAGATAATTTTCTAGTTTTCTAATTTTTAAAATGTTTTATTAAAATATTTTTTTATATATGAAAAGGTTTTAAATAAATAACAAGAAAAAGAATAAATAAATAATAGTTATTTATTAAATTGTGCAATATATATTATAAACAATGAGGATTGCCAATTCCTCAACAAGCTTTGTGATAAATGCTTAGCCAGAGCCAGCATTTAAAATACCTCTGTCAGAACCCCCCCCCCAATCCCTGACCATGGTTTCGTGCTTTGGCACTCCTCAGAGAGGTTCAGTAGTTAGTAGATATAGTGTCTGAACCTACCCTGGCACCTCTCTGAGGAGTGCCAAAGCACGAAACCATGGTCAGGGTTTTGCAGTGGGGGGGGGGTTTCCTGACAGAGATATTTTAAATGCTGGCAATGGCTAAGCATTTATCACAAAGCTTGTTGAGGAATTGGCAATCCTCATTGTTTATAACTTACAAGCTTAAGAGAATAGGGTCATGTGATCTATGATTCTTATTTTGACTATATATATTGTAACCCTCTAAAGTGTGGTCAACTACGTAACGTAAGGGCACTGAGAATCGTTACCTCGATCACTGATAATTCCCGCTACACATTGTCAACTATTAAGAGCTGTATCCAAAAGCATATTATGCTATCTATTTTATGCACCAAAGACCACAACCAACATCTGGAGCAACTTACCACAGACCAAACTAATGATCTAACATAAACTTTTATGATTTAATTTGATCGCAGCCAGGGTGTACCGCGATGACCTATCATAGTAGTATGATAAAATACAGTAAACAAATTATAAGTGCAATGTTATTATGTTACAAACCTTAATTTGCGATTTTTATTGTATGAGACCCGATGGCTGACCGTGTACAAGATGGCGTAATTTGTGAAACTACATAATATTATGAAATTTTAAACCATCTATATGATTTTAATACAAATGCTAGTCTAGGTAAAGCTTTGCAATAAATAAACATAAATAATTGGGTTCTTTTTATAGTTTACTATATCACTGAGACTCTTTTTATACTGACAAATGACAATTTAAAATGTTAAGTAAATATATTCAATCATATCATTATTTGGTAAATCTGTTTACAGGTTTAATAATCAATTTATATTGTATACTAGAATCAACTACGCAAAGCCAAAATGATGGAAAAGGTAAATGGGATTTTATTGTACCTTACATATCATAAACTACCAAAGACTAAAAGCATCCAAATGTTTTTTCAAAATATTACTAAACTCTGATATCATGTTGACAATGGTATGTACTTCATGTATGCTCTATCCAAGATTTATGATTTCTGATTTTAAGAATGACACATAGCAACGGCACAGTAAGTTTAATTATAAATCAACGTTTATTTACAAATTTATGAATAATAAGTAATTAATTCCAATGTTATAATTAAAAAACATAAATAAACAAATAAAATAAATAAATTATAATTCCATCGACTTTCTTCAATAACATGTCATAGGTACGGTTTTAAAAACCTAATCATACATTATTTCAATTTGATATAATGAATCTTGAGCAAATTATACTAAATTCAACATCAACTCATGAAATATTTAACGTCATTTCCAGATTCAATAAATCCATACCGTAAAATTATAATAATATAATAACTAATATTATATCTGTAGGATTTAGCTATAATGTAATCATTAAATAAAATGAAAATGTAAACTTACACTCCGGTAAATAATAATCAACCGACAGTTAATTATTATGAAGTAACTTGAATAGAATGTCCTGCTACAATTTGATGATCTAACTTGTAAATTATACTTACAAATGGAAGAAGATGATTTAGCAGATTAACTAAAATACTTTGCCCAACTTATATCTATGAAGTAAAACATATTCCTGTGGATGCGTTCATCTACACATAGGAATTAAATAATACTAAACGCTTTGTGGATTGATACACCATCATAAAGTAATACGTATAATTACACAATTCCGCGGATTAACCACCAGCGCTGGAATAAGTGTAAAATACAAAATGGCAATTAAATAATCTGCGGATTAACCACCGGCACAGATTAATGCCTTTCAACATTATAAAACAACATTACTATTTACTTCACATTAAAGTGCAAAATCATCCTCCTCAGTTATTCTGATCATTCAGAAAACACTAACACTTTAGCAAATGTGGGTTCTTGCATAATAAATGTTACACTAATCAGGACAACTAATGTACTAACTTATCTTGCTTAAAATAAAACCTGTGTAATATAATATAAGTAATATTAGTATAGGAATATAAATCTGGAAAGACTCACAAAATACCTCACAAAGATTGATACATCTCATGAATTCATTTAGTACTTTTCAAGCCCTTTTGCGAGCGCTATTCTCTTGAATAAATATTTTATTCAACCCCTATTAATTTTAGCTTAATAAAATATAACTTATGAACTTCACATGCAAGTTCATATAACGATCAAATTAAAGTAATAAATTATTCATCAAATACATAAAATCTAACCAGTGTGTGTGTGATATATAAATTAAATGTATAGCATTTTATAGTTCAGTACACGAATTTTAGCAGGTGTGTGTCACAAATTAGATTGTATAGCATTTTATAACGACAAATATGATCCGTGAAATCCATGTACGATGTGTTGAACAATAAATGTACGAAGTAATAGCTACAATTATAATTGAATTCCATACATGCAATTTTTATCCATTTGTGTTAGTTATTATAATCACTATTAGATTAACGATTTTACGTGGCTCCATAAACAAGAAACAATTTCAAAAATATGACACGCAGAACTTAAATGAAAATGTTTTTCATAAGTTATTAATTTCTACATTTCTCTATTAAAATGTTCCAAGTTTATCACATCCATGCTAAATATTTATTTATCCACGCTTAAATCTAGGAATAATAATTACAGCAATTAATTTAATCATTCCAAACTGACGATAAAATTAGAAAATAGCTTTGATCAATTATTTGAAGACTGTTTATTATCCAAATGGCAAACAAATTAATTAGCAAATATATTACTGGCATTAGAAAGTTAAATATCAATCAATACTATATTTTTATTAGGATTAGAAACGGAAATATTAAACTATGTTGATAACTTTAACATTTTACTTTAATTTAAACTTCTTCTTTTTTAAAAAGCAAATTTTCATATTTATAAAACTTCTGTAATTAAAATACTTATTTAAATTTTCCAAATTGTAGAACAATAAACATTTTAAAACATGCCAAATTCTTGCAATTAATTCTTTTAAACTGGGAAGCTCCGACATTTTAAATGTAATATTGGGAAATTATTACCGGTGATTTGATCCACTTGGCCAGCCGACTTGAACAGACTTTTAAATTTAGCAATTCATCTTATAATTAAATACCACAATGTTATTTTACGTTTATAGAAAATTTGTGGTAATCCGTTTACTTGTTAACTATTTTAAAATAAGCTTATCAAATTTACACCATTTGCCTTTTTACCATTTTCTTTTTTTTTTCTTCTCTCCCTCCAAAAGCAAAACTAACAGACGATCTGCTCTTAAATTCGCGCTCTTTTCTTTTTTTACATTGAGACGCATACGTAATTACTGTAAATTATTTTTAATAATTTATTTTAATTGAACAAATAGTTTTTTGTTAATTCAATAGAAATAATATTTAAGATCATTTTAAACAAATAAAATAAAATATCATTTTTAATACTATTTTACCAAATTAAATGTGTTGTCAAAATTTTTAAAAAGTTAAACATTATGATATGAATTAGCATATGGAACGAATCAAATTTAAGTTTATTAAAATAATATAAGAGAGTAATCTGTTCAAAGCGAAAATCAAGCCAATCAAATCACCAAAGAAGACAGAGAAATTTTTCATACTAGTTACATCAATTATTATATTTTATGCTAAAATATATGGTTACAGTTTACACCCCCTATGGAAAAAATTTATCTTTCTTCAGAATTCCATTTCATCAAACTCTACTAAGGTACACCATAAGTCACTATTTTTATTATCCTATCTACAATTTATCATCAATCTGAATATGGTATAACATTTACACGATATAAATTCCCCTAATTTATTGAAGGTACAGGTTTTAAACTACGTGCATTGTAGGTGCCTCGGATTCCTTCAGGGGTTGAGAGCATAAATGCATTCTCTCCCACCTGGCTTTCAATCATGAAAGGTCCATTATATAAGCTTAAAAATTTTCTAAATTCGTTTTTCTTTAAGTTGCTAACATGAGGAACTTTTCCATGAGGCCCCTTCTAGTTTAATGCACTACTTTTAACATTTGTCTTAATATCCTTTGTGTGAGGTGGTTTAATTCCACTAACAGAAGGTTGATCTCTATCTTGGGTCTTATTAATTAGACTAGGTTGACCTATAACTCTATGATAAAATTTTGGTCGTTTATAACTACGACTCCTATTCTCGTATCTTTTATCACTATAAGGACTTTTTATGGGAGCAACATTAACATTAGCAATGGAACAGTTATGAGAAGCTCTAGCATCCTTTCCACCTCTATATCTCTTTTCCAGGTCACATTCACTTGTCTCTAGTGCATCTAAGATCTCTGACACCTCATCAATTGTATACTTATCCGCAGCAATCAAAACTTGTTCAATCTGTCGAGGTAAGTTATGTCTTAAGATCCTGACTATATGATGCTCAGATAATGGAAAAGCAGTTAAAGTTTTAAGTTTGACCGCCTGTCCACGAAAAAATTGAGTATAGCTACCTTTATTAGCATTGTACTTTTCTCGAGTAATTTGATAACGCATGTTGTCCTGACGATCTTCACCCCAGAAACTTGACATTATTAAATGTTTAAAATCTCCATATGTTTGAGGACAATCAAACAAAGACTGCCACCAATCTTTTGCAGCAGCATAAAGATGGTTGCTGGAGATAGCCAGTTTTTCTCTTTCTGAAAATGCACATAAAGTAAACAATTCCTCCAGATTTTGAAGAAATTCTAGAGGGTTTTCCAAATACTCCCCTTTAAATGGCTTAATCTTTAGAAATTTAAGAGCTGTAGATCCACCCATAGACATATCTGTGTTCTTGACATCATTGGCCACAGATTCAATTTCTAATGGTTTTTGGAAAATGGGAGTTGTGCGGATACCAGTAAAATTACCATCCGATACAACTACTTCTTTAACAGAGGTCTCTGCCCCCTCTACATAATACTTGGTGTTTTGACCAATGAAATTATCATTTTTCTCTTGAACCCTTTGAATTTCTAACATTTTTATCTGAAGATTTTCAATCTTTGCCTCTAGTTTCTGTCCTTCTTTAAACTCATTTGATTCATTTGGCCACTCTTGACATTTATCCCTCATTTCCTTCCACTCTTTTTGCATCATTTCTAAATCTCCACTAAATTTAGCATTAGTCTTTTTTAATTCTTTATTTTCTACTTTAGACCTATTGATAGTTTCCTCCAAAATCTTTTTAATGCTACCCAATTCTGCTCTGCTCTCTGTTACAGATTCACTCATGGATTTAAATATGCCTTGTTCAAAAGTTGAATGACTCTCATTCATATTCTGAAGTTTACCTTCCATTTCAGTTTTAATTTTATCAATAGATTTAGCAGATTGAGACTCTACTTCTTGAACTTTATAGTTCATTTCACTAACTATTTTTGCCAACTGACTCCTTGAGTCACCCATTGCCACATCAAGCACCTTGAATTTAGTGTCCACATTCTCCTCGTGGGTTATAAACTTATTTCCAATTTCTTCTATCTGAACTTCCAAGTGCTTTTTGTAATCGAAGAAATTAGCTTTAATTTCTTCTAATTTAATATCGGACTCCCCTTTAGCTGCCTTACAACTATTTTCTAGGGATTGAAATTTTTGATTAAATTCCTCCATTGTTTTTACCCTAGCAGCTTCTATTTTTTCTTTCACAAATTCCTGAACTTCAGCCATTTTATTCTCAAAACTATCTAACTTTTCAGACTGTTCATTTAATTTTTCAGTTATCTCTTTGTGAGACTCTAATATCTCTTTTTGGGAAAGAGACTGTTCATTTAATTTTTCAGTCATCTCTTTTTGTGAAATAGACTGTTCATTTAATTTTTCAGTCATCTCTTTTTGAGAAATAGACTGTTCATTTAATTTTTCAGACTGTTCATTCATTTTTAGAGACTGTTCATTCAATTTTAGAGACTGTTCATTCATTCCAATCTCTATGCGTTGAAGCATCAACATAAACCGTTGTTGGAAATCAAAATCAGGAACTTCTTGGGTTGTTTCAGGATAACTAATTTCTTCAGAATCACTCATTTTGGGTATTTTATAACAACTATTTCAATATTTTGTGAAACCAAATTTTTACTTTCCTAAAATATGTGTTTTAATAACAATAATCAATTAAAATCTTGTTCAAGCCGACCAACCACTAAATCCTCACCACCAATAATCTATCCCAGATGGTATATATCACATTCATACTAAAATAATCTGAACCCCCACTTCAAATATTTGCAGTATCACAACAACTACTTTATAAACCTTTGATATTTCAACTTCTCCCAATTCAATCATAAATATTGGTATATCTTGGAATACGATTGCTATTGTCATCAGAAATCTTATATAATTAATTTGGAGAAATATATAGCAATAAAACATACAATATTTTATCACCATGATAGAGCATTTGTCACATGATAATATTCTTGTAACATAGGAAATTCAAATTGTAATCAACAATCATTAATTAATTCAGTTCACACATTACCATATTGTACTCTGCAACAATCAATTAATCAAGTCGCATGTTTATAAAGTGCTAAAAACTGTAATCGCACACTTATAATGACTGTCTAACCTCAACATATCGGGCCGAACACGTTGTGGTGCCAAAAATTTGTAACCCTCTAAAGTGTGGTCAACTACGTAACGTAAGTGCACTGAGAATCGTTACCTCGATCACTGATCAATTCCCGCTACACATTGTCAGCTATTAAGAGCTGTATCCAAAAGCATATTATGCTATCTATTTTATGCACCAAAGACCACAACCAACATCTGGAGCAACTTACCACAGACCAAACTAATGATCTAACATAAACTTTTATGATTTAATTTGATCGCAGCCAGGGTGTACCGCGATGACCTATCATAGTAGTATGATAAAATACAGTAAACAAATTATAAGTGCAATGTTATTATGTTACAAACCTTAATTTGCGATTTTTATTGTATGAGACCCGATGGCCGACCGCGTACAAGATGGCGTAATTTGTGAAACTACATAATATTATGAAATTTTAAACCATCTATATGATTTTAATACAAATGCTAGTCTAGGTAAAGCTTTGCAATAAATAAACATAAATAATTGGGTTCTTTTTATAGTTTACTATATCACTGAGACTCTTTTTATACTGACAAATGACAATTTAAAATGTTAAGTAAATATATTCAATCATATCATTATTTGGTAAATCTGTTTACAGGTTTAATAATCAATTTATATTGTATACTAGAATCAACTACGCAAAGCCAAAATGATGGAAAAGGTAAATGGGATTTTATTGTACCTTATATATCATAAACTACCAAAGACTAAAAGCATCCAAATGTTTTTTCAAAATATTACTAAACTCTGATATCATGTTGACAATGGTATGTACTTCATGTATGCTCTATCCAAGATTTATGATTTCTGATTTTAAGAATGACACATAGCAACGGCACAGTAAGTTTAATTATAAATTAACGTTTATTTACAAATTTATGAATAATAAGTAATTAATTCCAATGTTATAATTAAAAAACATAAATAAACAAATAAAATAAATAAATTATAATTCCATCGACTTTCTTCAATAACATGTCATAGGTACGGTTTTAAAAACCTAATCATACATTATTTCAATTTGATATAATGAATCTTGAGCAAATTATACTAAATTCAACATCAACTCATGAAATATTTAACGTCATTTCCAGATTCAATAAATCCATACCGTAAAATTATAATAATATAATAACTAATATTATATCTGTAGGATTTAGCTATAATGTAATCATTAAATAAAATGAAAATGTAAACTTACACTCCGGTAAATAATAATCAACCGACAGTTAATTATTATGAAGTAACTTGAATAGAATGTCCTGCTACAATTTGATGATCTAACTTGTAAATTATACTTACAAATGGAAGAAGATGATTTAGCAGATTAACTAAAATACTTTGCCCAACTTATATCTATGAAGTAAAACATATTCCTGTGGATGCGTTCATCTACACATAGGAATTAAATAATACTAAACGCTTTGTGGATTGATACACCATCATAAAGTAATACGTATAATTACACAATTCCGCGGATTAACCACCAGCGCTGGAATAAGTGTAAAATACAAAATGGCAATTAAATAATCTGCGGATTAACCACCGGCACAGATTAATGCCTTTCAACATTATAAAACAACATTACTATTTACTTCACATTAAAGTGCAAAATCATCCTCTTCAGTTATTCTGATCATTCACAAAACACTAACACTTTAGCAAATGTGGGTTCTTGCATAATAAATGTTACATTAATCAGGACAACTAATGTACTAACTTATCTTGCTTAAAATAAAACCTGTGTAATATAATATAAGTAATATTAGTATAGGAATATAAATCTGGAAAGACTCACAAAATACCTCACAAAGATTGATACATCTCATGAATTCATTTAGTACTTTTCAAGCCCTTTCGCGAGCGCTATTCTCTTGAATAAATATTTTATTCAACCCCTATTAATTTAAGCTTAATAAAATATAACTTATGAACTTCACATGCAAGTTCATATAACGATCAAATTAAAGTAATAAATTATTCATCAAATACATAAAATCTAACCAGTGTGTGTGTGATATAAATTAAATGTATAGCATTTTATAGTTCAGTACACAAATTTTAGCAGGTGTGTGTCACAAATTAGATTGTATAGCATTTTATAACGACAAATATGATCCGTGAAATCCATGTAAGATGTGTTGAACAATAAATGTACGAAGTAATAGCTACAATTATAATTGAATTCCATACATGCAATTTTTATCCATTTGTGTTAGTTATTATAATCACTATTAGATTAACGATTTTACGTGGCTCCATAAACAAGAAACAATTTCAAAAATATGACACGCAGAACTTAAATGAAAATGTTTTTCATAAGTTATTAATTTCTACATTTCTCTATTAAAATGTTCCAAGTTTATCACATCCATGCTAAATATTTATTTATCCACGCTTAAATCTAGGAATAATAATTACAGCAATTAATTTAATCATTCCAAACTGATGATAAAATTAGAAAATAGCTTTGATCAATTATTTGAAGACTGTTTATTATCCAAATGGCAAACAAATTAATTAGCAAATATATTACTGGCATTAGAAAGTTAAATATCAATCAATACTATATTTTTATTAGGATTAGAAACGGAAATATTAAACTATGTTGATAACTTTAACATTTTACTTTAATTTAAACTTCTTTTTAAAAAGCAAATTTTCATATTTATAAAACTTCTGTAATTAAAATACTTATTTAAATTTTCCATATTGTAGAATAATAAACATTTTAAAACATACCAAATTCTTGCAATTAATTCTTTTAAACTGGGAAGCTCCGACATTTTAAATGTAATATTGGGAAATTATTACCGGTGATTTGATCCACTTGGCCAGCCGACTTGAACAGACTTTTAAATTTAGCAATTCATCTTATAATTAAATACCACAATGTTATTTTACGTTATAGAAAATTTGTGGTAATCCGTTTACTTGTTAACTATTTTAAAATAAGCTTATCAAATTTACACCATTTGCCTTTTTACCATTTTCTTTTTTTTTTCTCCTCTCCCTCCAAAAGCAAAACTAACAGACGATCTGCTCTTAAATTCGCGCTCTTTTCTTTTTTTACATTGAGACGCATACGTAATTACTGTAAATTATTTTTAATAATTTATTTTAATTGAACAAATTGTTTTTTGTTAATTCAATAGAAATAATATTTAAGATCATTTAAACAAATAAAATAAAATATCATTTTATAATACTATTTTACCAAATTAAATGTGTTGTCAAAATTTTTAAAAAGTTAAACATTATGATATGAATTAGCATATGGAACGAATCAAATTTAAGTTTATTAAAATAATATAAGAGAGTAATCTGTTCAAAGCAAAAATCAAGCCAATCAAATCACCAAAGAAGACAGAGAAATTTTTCATACTAGTTACATCAATTATTATATTTTATGCTAAAATATATGGTTACAATATATATTTTCTTTATTCAACTTCGAATCCGGAATTTTTGAGTCCGAGTTCTCAGCTTGCTTCTAAACCATAAATTGATGAGATTATAAAATTATAAAATATCGTTGATGTGAAGATGTGCGTTACATTTTTTTTTATATATCTAATGTTTGTATTTAAATGATAATTTAATTTTATTTATAGTAAATAAATATAAATAATTGGAACGTACACGTAAAAATGATAATAAAACTGGCGTGTTTTTATAAAATTAAATATTTATTGACTGAACTGAAAAATATGGATTACATTATTATTATTTTTTTAGATGAAACGCCAAATATTCCATTTTCTCTGGACTTTTATTTTAAAAAATATGCCTAATCGTGATTATTTCAAAAATGTGCTTCCAAAATATGTTTTCTACATAACTTGTAACTTATTTACTGTGCATCTTATATTTAATAAATCAGAATAGAAATTAGTAAATTATTTGTAATTACTCTCCTAAGGAGAACTTTTATTTCTAGATATCTAAATGTGGCATAACTTATGTAGTTCGATGCCGTAAGCTTAATGATCAATTGCTAATGCTTGATTATTATTAATTGTAATCATCAATAATTTGCTACCCTGTTATTCTTAATTCATTGTAGCACTGTAATATTAGAATTATGATAAACTTTAATGAGTGTTTTGGTTCACTAAAATGAATAGTCATCTACTGTAATTGTTATGAAAATATATAATTTATTTATTCTAGCAGAGTCATATAAGTTCGTTATCCTCTTTTACCTTCAAATTAGCTTTTATGATATATTTGGATATTATAAGTTTTAAATTGCGCTTTACGCAAAAAAGTGAAGCTTAGTATTATTAGAAAAGAATTATAAGGCTTATAATTAATTCTTTTCTAATAATACTAAGCTTCACTTTTTTGCGTACAGTGCAATTTAAAACTTACCACTCAAAGGTGAAGTAAAAACAATGATTTTATTTCAATTATGATATTATAAGTGGAATTTTATTAAATTAAGGAGAAACGATTTCGTCTTTTTAACTTGTGTGCTTTACTGATTTATAATAGCTCAATGATGCTGTGTTAAGTACAAAGAAAACCCAAACACAAGATAGAGACTTTACAAAAATAAGTGATCGTGTTATCTTTAATCTAAGTTGTGATTTTTTATAGACCAATCTGAAGTATCTTGGCTTGCAAAGAGAATAACTCTTACTTTTACATCTATTATTTTCTTACAGACATGGCCTAACAATTAAATAAAAAAATGATCATAATAAATACAATAGAATTTCGGTTTTCTAGATTGTCAATTTTCGAAATAACTGATTATCTGATATTTTTTAGAAAGTTACGAATATACTCATAGAGCATTAGTTGTTATGTTGAAGCAATATTATTGCTACTTAATGAATTAATTTAATATTTATTTGAAAATTTATGCATTCTTTGACTGCATAAAGAAATCAGTTGATAATAGAAAGAATACCCTTTGATTCTTCTTTGAGGCCTTAAAGGAATTGAACAGAGCAAATTCTTAAAGCCTCCTTCGTACATTCTTGTTGTTTCAAGTACTAGTAGTATACAATTATTTATATGAAAAACGAACATGAATTGACTGTTTACCAACATGTAGCACCCTGTATTGTAAGTTTACTGGCTTTTTACTTCTAAGCTTAAGATCACTGGCTTTTGCTTCTAAGTTTATGATCAAGAGCTTATTCTACTTAGTTTTCTAACAGTTTTTAATGTATGTATGTATGTGTAAATGACATCCTTCCTCTTCTTTTTTTTTTTTTAGATATTAATAATCCTGAAAGGTAAAACTAAATTATAACCCTTATTTTCAAGACTTATAAAGTCATCAGCAGTTAGTAGTTGAAGTCTGTCTTTCATCAATAAACTTTTATTTAGACTTCTACAATTACAGATTAATTTCAACTGAAGGAAGTGTATACGGAATGGAAGAAAGTCTAATATTAAACGGGATATTGTTGGATTTTGTGAAATTAGGAAAAAAGTTGAATAGATAATTGTTTGAAAAATGAACATGTATTTTAATACAAAGGCATACCCATTGGAGACACTATATACATAAATGTTGTTGACTTTTCTTAAACAAATTGTAATTTACTTAACATATAAGGACTAGGAACGCTTTTATAAGAAAATCTCATTGAATTCAAATATAGGGCACTCACTAACATTCTCAACAAATTTTATTACAAAATAAGAACTATATCTATAACACCTGGCACCCAGCTCTCCCTTACATCCCTGAAGTCTCCAAACATATAAATAAAGTATGCTAGAACTCATATAGAATCAGCCTCTGCAGTCTACCATCAGTAAATAGGTTGATCAATGGCAAATTTCTTGCTGAACATATTCCCCCACACTTTAAAAAAATTATGTGCACTCAAACTAGCTGCAATGCAATTTACTTGGGTAAATCATGTGTCAGCTGCCAAATTATATGTCAGCTTAGCAGCACCAATATCAATCAATACCTTTACAGAAGAGCTAAAAGCAATTCAGACCAAAATCCATATTTCTGGAGTTCCACAACAAACTCAGCTATACATTTGTACCTACACCAGGCAGCATTGTATGTATTGAGAGATGATTCCAAGTGCAGAATATAGAAGACATGGTACATCACTAATAATCTTAACTCTATAAAAAAAAAAAAGAATCCTTCTTCCCCCACTCAAAAAAGTGGACAATTGAACTCATTTGCACAAATTTACATCTTATTTATACTTTTCCCCCTCTATCCTACAAATCATTGCTCTGAATATGATATCGAATACTGAAAGTAGCTTAGCATAATATTATAACAAACATCGAAACTTAAGCTTTTTTTATCCAAGCATTCCTAGTACAATGACAAGATTAGTTAACTATAAATGAAAATATTAAATGCAGATAATATAGGTTTATACCCCAGTAAATATTGTGGTGAAGAAATAGAGGATTTTTTATGGATGAAAACATGCTTTTCATCAGACCAAACAATATTTTTAAATTGTCATGTGAGAGTTTAATGCTAGAATTGATTAATGACTGAAAAATGAAAGTACTGTGAATAAATTTGGCTATGATGACAGAAATGAGAAAGGATATAGATTTGTAGAGTTTTTAAAATACATTTTTTGTATATTATGATTTTTTCTTTGAGGAACAAGTTCAGTCATTATGGAAACATCTAAATTCAAAGTGCATCAGAATTGTTTTATATTTTGTCTAATAGAAAAACTATATTTTGAGATTGTAATTATCTTAATAGATTCAACATAGGAAGTGATTATTGTTTATTGAGGTGTAAGATGTACGTTAATACAAAATTAAACACAAAAAATATGCTAAAAGACAGTATTAGCAGTTGGTGATTCTAATTTTCAAAAATAGCCCAACAAATTTTTTTTATTAGAAGTTGTTAATTGTTTTAAAATGTTATCAGGCTTTCAAAATACTTCATACTTAAATGAAAGCAGTAACAAGGTAACTGATGCTCTAATAAGAACAATGACAAAAATAGTCAATACAAAAAAAGTAATTCTTTAGTAAATTTTCAACTGAAACAAAACAAAAAAATATTTAAAAATAATCTAATAAGAAGAATTGAATATGTGGAAGTCTCTAAAATAATATGAAAAGGAGAGCCCAATTGGTTCACCAAAATGCCTTATAAACCAAAATCTTACATAAAAATTAAGCAATTCTAATGAGTTCCTATGAGAAAAAAATAATTTGTTACTGTAAATGCAAAATAAATAAAAACCCAATTAAAAAAATAAAGCTTAAACTGAAAAATGTGTTAATTAATAAATAAGCATTTTTTACTAAGTATATTATTTACAAAAATGCTAACGTATGGGCAAATATATTTTAAAAAATCAAGTTAGATGTCACATGACCTAATTTAATGAGCTTGTATTTACAAATGTTATATATAGAACTCACAAAATAAGCTCTTAACAAGCTTTGAGAACTGGTCCGGGTTGGGATATTTTCAAAACTAGTTAAGAGCTTATTTTGCGAGCTCTATATATACCATGGGTAAATATATTATACAAAAATATTTCAGTGGCTATAACTTTTTTTTAAAGAAAAAATTTATGGTAATTGTATATTTTCCTGTGTACCAATCTTGGCAGCCATTTATTTTTGAATCATATCATTTTAGGGGCCTATAAGTATAGGTTTATATCATTTTTTTTTACAAATTCCATTTTATTTTACCAAACATGTGCTTGTTGTTAAGTTTTAAAAAATTAATAAATCTATTTCATTCAGAAGGTTTATTTCATTTTTTTTTTTTTTATAATGCTTCCAATCTACTATGAACTTTGTCATTTTTTGTTTAAGTTTAGCTTTTTTATCATTTGGCAAAATGATGAAAATGTAGGATCTTTCTTTGACAGAAGATCACACATTGGGTATTTTCAATGGTAGAGGATCTTGTCCTTCTGTTTTTTATTTTATTTTCATATTAATAAGTTGAAGTCTGCATTAATGGGAATGATATGACACTTTGCATTTTTTTATAATAATAAATTGATTTAATACAAAAAATAATAATATATTTGAATGATTATAATTAACTTTTGCAGAAATTTTTATTTTTTGAAATAATAATAATAATAATAATAATAATTAAAAAATGAAAAGATTAAATATAACTTGTTTTTGTCAGCCCCTGAAACTGTATAATTAAAAAAAATGGCAGTCAAGATTGGTAGAAAGGATAATACACAAGTACCAATTTTATATGATTTATTTTTTTTCATTGACAGGCCACCCTTTTTGCTTCTTATGTAGCCAGAGAATGATTTTACTGAATAACAATTTATTAAATTAAAATGTATAGCAAAAATAAACTAACCACAATGTACATTTTAAAATTTATTTTTGTCGAACTTTATTTTCTACTAGCAAAATGTTTTATTTTTATAATATGTGACTAAAGAATTGTTGAAATTTTTTTGCAATGGTTATTTATTTATTTTTGTTTTAAAACAGCAGTGCACAAATGTATATATTTTGTTGAAATACAGTTGAAATTAAATAAAAAATTAGATAAATAAATATAATATACAGTTGACTTCTATCATTTTAATAATGTAAATGATTAAAATCTTTTTTGTTTTCTTTATTTTTTGTCAATTTATGTTAATAATAAAAGCCATCATTATTTTGAATATTCCACAAAGAAATTAGATCATGATCACATGCTGTTAATAAGAATACCAAACTTTTCATACAGTAGTACCAACAAGTGTAACTCTTGTAATCAATGGATGCAGAAAGGTTTGTGCATAAAATCCCTATCTTGCACCTATTCATCCAACATCCTCAGACTAAACACCAAAATATATGGATGATGAAACTGAGTTAAGATCCATATGACTATACAAGCAAATGAGCTTGGATTGGAAACATTATAGTGCTTTCAACTTGGGTTCCTAGCTTTATGGTTAAACAAGTAGATAAAAAGTGGCTACTGGAAGGTTGCATTAGATCAAGCTCTAGGTGCAGTGCTCTCAAGTCAAAGGCTTCTCACTGATGAAAATCACAAGCTAGAAACTAAGTTGGGAATGTTAGATGATTAGGCACTAGATAGGGATTTTATTCACAAGCTTTCCAGCATCCATCAATTACAAAAGCTTGTGGCACTACTGTATGGAGAGTTTGATACTTATTAACAGCATGTATAAGCATATGAAAATGGTGATCATGTGATGTTTTGATAGTTTTATATCTAGCCTGCCCATAGGATAATGGTGATTGTGTTTTTTTGAAAACCATTGACGCCAAAATATATTGATGCTGAACTGAATTTAGATCAATCTATATGGCAATACAAGCAAATGACTGGCTTGGAAACATTATGGTGTGTTTATTTTGGACTCCTAGCTTTATAGTTATACAAGTAGGTAAATGGTGGTTACTGGAAGGTAGCATTAGATCATAATATCAAGAGGCAGTGCTCTCAAATCACTGATGAAAGCCACAAATTAGAAACCAGTCTGGTGATGTTGGAGGAGTAGATGTACAAACTTTCCTATATCTATTGATTACAAAGGCTTGCACTTGGTGTTACTATTGTATGGGGAGTTTGGTACTCTTATTAGAAATTATGAGATTGTTGGTTTAAAATTAAGCAGGAAAATGATATTCATAATTTATGTTTAGAAAACATATAAAATTGATTATTAGTTGTATTGATTAAAGGAATTTTACCCACTGCAATTCTGATAATACACTGTGTGGAGTCTGCCCTACTCATAATATCACTTTGAGGCATCCCACCACAATGCTTCTATTGCAAACTCTGCACTCACCTTGTCAGAGACTGCCAATCAAGGTTTTATCTGAGATGCAAATTTAAAAAAATCAAAAACACACAATTGCAACTCCACAGTTACTCAAGATTAACAAACAAATAGTTACATCAATGATCAAACAGTGCAGCATCAAGCAATCACCCAATTGGCAACACATCAACTAGATCAAGACAACACCACCCACTCCAACTAAATTATTAGAGCTAAACAATTAGGCCACTGTAAGTTCAAGTCCAGATCCAGATTCAGACTCTGCAGTAATTGAAACCCCAACCATAGCAAAAGAAAATCCAAGAGATCAGATAGGAATAATAGAGACTCTCTGATCAAAGAAGGGATTCATAAACAATATCTACTAAACAAGAGTTCATCACATAGTGAATCCTCATCCAATACCACAAAGTGAAAAAAAACTAAAGGCTTACATTAAAGAAGACCCAAAAATTCCACAAATCAAAATTAGGAAATAAATAACCAAGACACAGAACATATAGATATGCAAATAGACTCAATAAACCATGAACAAAGAATTGACCCTAAAACCTCCAATAAACCCAACACAAACAAGTCTCTTCACAGGTGAACTTAAGGTTGTTGAATAAATCAACAATTACTTAGAAAATTCACTGACCCCCAAGCCTAATAGTTCTTTACCACACAAAATGGAACTTAGGATTGCAGAAGTGAACATTAGAGGTTTAAACTCCATTAAAAGAGTTCAAGCAATATCTTTCTGGATTAAAAAATACACACTGCACCTAATATTCTTGACAGAAACAAAACTATAGCCAAGATCCAATCCTGACATCATCTATCAACTTCAGAAGATTGGCATTTTATATCACTCTACATCAAACAATCCCTTGGCTGGAGTAGCCATACTAATTCCATTTTCCACACCAATCAAAGCATCTAATATCAATATTTTAAATCCAAAAGCTCCTGTTCATCACATTTGCTAAACATGATGAAGCTGAATCTTATTTTTCCATACCTAGAAAGACACACTTCACATGTACACAATATAATACAGCAAACTAATGTATGTAGCCTTCAGTATAAATCCATATCCTACCTTTCTATTTGGGGACTTTAATACATCATATGAGGAGTTTGACAAGAAGTACATTTATCTGTTTAACACCAGATTAATGTGTGCACAAGGCCTTTTCCATCTAATGCCTGCTCTTTCTACACAAAACAATATGCCACATTAATAGATCTATTGCATTATTCTCCTGAACTCCACTTTTTTTATAAATCCACATTACAATCAATATCATCATGTGCTTATGGTATAAATAACAATAGGCTTGCCCAAACAAATTGACATCCAGATGAGATTAACAACCAGCATTCTATTAAAATCTGTTTCTCCAGAGGCTATTATATCTGAGTCTACATTTAACCTGCTGGAAGCATGGTTCTCTTACATAAACCTTCTCAATGCAATAATTTTATATCACACTCAAAGAAACAAAGACCCATATGCACTGCAGCAAAAATTGAAACAATAAGCAACAATTTAAAAAATATGTCTGCAACTCCAGCAGCAGTAAAAGCTATCATAGACTTGAAACAGCAATATGCCAAGAGTCATTAAATTATTACAGAGTACTTGGCAGTCAAGAGGTCCAGAGTCTATCTAAGTAGACTGCATAACTTTGCTAAAGGATATATCAGATAGGCTCTTGACTACAAAGAAAAAGATTAACACTCCCTCTGTCATCACAGTTGGTGATAGTGCATACACAGGCTACAGCGTGATCAGTCAAATACTAAATTATTACAGAGACAAACTTTCTGACAAATAATTATCATCTGCACAAACTGATACCAGTGAATCAATCAATCTTATTCATGGCATAATGGCTACAGACAAAAGAAAAACTAGCATTAACTCCAGAATGGAACACATCTCAGGTCTCCATGCTAAAATTCATACTATGTCACCTGGTAGCCTTCAAAATCCTAATAATTCTCAACATGATAGGATCTCCTCTCCACTACACAATTAAGTGTTGAGGGCCTATACCCCATTGGTTAGTTCCTTTCCTCAAGATACCCATCATACCATAACCACTTAGGAATTTGAGACCAATCTCAATGACACCTGATGATGATGCTAATAGAATTTATAATCAAGGACAAAATCCAAGACAAAGTAATCCTACACATCTCCTCTTTCCAATTTGCCAGGAATGGATCATCCACAGCAGAAGTATTGACACTTTAAATTAATTGTGGATTATACAAGAGCAAACAGAAAATCAACCACTGTCCAACTTGACATCACTGGAGCATTTGATGCTGTCAGGATACCTCAACTCATCGACCTTTTCAGTAGGTTAAAAATTTGCTATAGTATCATCAATTTTGCTCAATAGAAAAAATCTTTGATCCATTTAAACCATCCAAATCAATACCTCAAGGTTCACCACTTAGTGCCCCTCTTTTGCTATTTACATTAATCCCTTTCTTAAAGTCTATTGAACAAAATCTCCCAGGATTGCACATCCCATCCATTGGCAAAACCATCACCCATATTGCCTACATGGATGACCTGACTGTGTTTCTCCCTTCACTTAAATTCATCCTGATTCTATCCCAAATTATGGATAAATTCTCACTTGAGTCAGGCCTCTAATTTAACCTAAGTAAATCTGTGGCATTGAGACTATCCTCAGGGAAAACCATATCCTCACCATTTTCAGCACAACCTCAAAAATTCCTCAGCCTTCCAATATACCTCTCCCCTTCCACCATGAAGAAAATGGTTCAGGAATCCTTGCTTGAGGCAATCAACATATATACATCTTTATATGCCAAAACCTCGCTGATGAACATGCTGGTGTTTCCCAGGATGGCATATTTCCTACCATTCATCAAATTCTCCAACAAATTTACCAAAATCAACTCCATTTGTGCTTCTTTTTTGTGGAAGGGAAAGACTGTAGCCATTAGCCTAAGAAATATACAAATGCATTCAAAATGGAATGGCCTGTCACTTCATTCAATGCAAGTAATACGAATGCAATGCACGTATAATCTAATAAGGAATATAAGTAACATTTCCTTATAAATTATCCTTCCTGGCTTGATAAACCCAACAGATACTCCATCATTTCTACAAAAAAGTTGGCTAACTAACATCATAATAGAAATAGCCAAAATCACCTTGCTCTCCTTTCAGCAAAATTCAAGGAAGATTACATACTGGGATGCATATCAACTCATAAACAAAATACCTTCTTCAGGGCTGATGCAACTTGGCATCATGAATTTTGGGCTCATTACAAGGTTCAAAAGGTGGAATCTGGAACCGAAGTACTTTTTTTGTCAAGTTAAATACGGAGGCATTTCCTTTCTGGTAACTCACAGAGCCTTTACCAAACTAAACCCTATTTGTTCTCTGTGTAAAAGGGATGAAGTTACGATAATTTATATATTCGAACAATGTGCAATAACGCAAGAATGTAGGAACATATAGTTCAGTCAATCTACTATTATAAACAGCTGTTAATATGCCTTACTTAGACATGCAATAGGAAATGGTTTTTGTGATAGTGAGAGAAGTGTTACTTTTTTGACTTTCAATATTTAGCTGACAGATGCAATTTTCAATATGAGCAATAGGTACTCATCTTATAGCTAAAGACGCCATTCTATGGCGCGGTTTTCGTGCTAAAACACATAAAAATGCTGTTTCCGCGGCCGTCACATTCGAACCCGCGTTTTCTATAATACAACTTTTTGTTGTGCTACAGAATGCAGGCCGCTATGTCGCGTCGCAGTACAGCATGTATGTCGCTAAGCAGCAATTACATTTTCCAAATCTCGCACAGTTTATAAAATAATTACGGCTTGATGAGAGAGTTTGTATTTGAATTGTGTTGAAATGTTGTTTTCATTGGATTTTTTTATTATTTTAAACTATTGAAATGTTCAGATTTTTTAAAACAATAATTATAAGATTTTTTACAACATACTGTATTGAACTTTTATTTGGGTAAATGTTAAATATCTATGTTTTTATTGAGTTGCAATTAGGTAACATGTCAAGTAACATACTGTTAGTAACATTCCATGAGACAAAGAAGATTCTACCGACTGTATATTTTTGAAGTAAAAAAGAGCGGTACAAAAAAAATATCCAGTAAGAAAAGTCCAAATATACAGGTTTTTTTGTAAATTTAATAAAAAGCAAATATTATAAACATGTTTAATAAGTAAAGAAGACATTTGTATGTGTTTGTTGTTGTTTAAAAAAGTTTGAGTTTCTTTCTTCTGTCTGAGTACGCTTACGATTTTATTTTAGCATTACAAACAAACAGAACACTAACCCTAAAACTAACCCTAAACTAACCCTAAATCTAACCGTAACAACTTTTACTTTTATTACGATTATTATTTTTTAGTTAAACAACAACAAAAAAAGTAACACAAGTAAAAAAATATCCGATAGAAAATTGATAAAAAAAAAGCCGTAACACAAGTAAAAAAATATCCGATAGAAAATGTATAAAAAAAAGCCGTAACACAATTAAAAAAATATACGATAGAAAAACACGAATCAAATTTTAATTTGTTGATTTTATTTTACATTTATTATTATCATTTAAATTGTATATGTTAATAAAAAATAGTATTTATAAACGACGATTTTGTTTTGTTTTTATTTTCGCATTACAAAAAAGCACACAAAAATTATTAAAATCAACGGCCCGTGAATGTTCATATTTTATAGTTTTAGCGTGAAAACGGCGCCATCCAACGGGATCTTTATCTATAATACAAGCACCGAACAATATGTCCCTGTCATAGATATTTCTTAAGAAACTCAAAAAACTAGAGTTAGAGACCAGCTCATAGCATCTCAATTGAGCTTTAATTCAACTTGTTACATAATCAACATAAATATCTGAACTTTGAAAATTATGCACTCCTTTGACTGGTTAAAATAATTAGTAACACTATCCAGGGAAATCAATAGGTGAACAACTTTTACACAAGAAAATATGACTTGAAAATAGTTTATACAACTGTAATATAAAACTTGCTGACAAAATTAAATCTGTATAATCTAATAATAAATTCTTGATAAAACAAACAAACAATGCATATTGTATTCTAGTCAATATTTATCAAAACAAGGTGAGCTATTATACATATATTCTTTAAACACAAGGTAGCTTGGAACAAAATATAGTATAGTTTAGTGCTCCATTGTATGTATATATAATTTTTTTATCCTATATACTTCAAAAACGAGTAATATGTATAATTCAACAGCAAAATGTGATTATTTGCTGTGATTAGAAATATTATACATTTAAGAAGCATTTCTTTGTTCATGTATATGATAGTCTTTATGATTTGAAATGTTATAAAAAGAGATTTGGACAAAAACAGAACTACAGGTTTATAATATTATTTGTTGTAGAAACATGTTTTTTATTTTTATTTAAATCATGTTCTTCAAAATATACAAAAGAACTAAAACATGTTATACATAAGTCCATTCATGTATGTTTCTTATTATCTGCAGGTGATATTATTGTTTGAGGTGGTCAGTACATTTATCTTAAATTTGTATTTTGAAATTTGAATATATACAAGTCAACCTTTCCTTCCCTGGCAAGATAGCACTAATTAACTTGAATGTGATGCCAAAAATATCATACTTTCTTCTATTTATCAAATTTAACAAGAGCTTCATAAACAAAATAAATGGATTGTGCTCTAGGCTTTTCTGAAGAGGTAAAATGGTCGTGATCAGTCTCAAAGGCACTCAGTGACCATGAAAGCTAAATGGTCTTGCTTTTCACTCCATTCAGGCATTGATTTATCAAAAAACCCACAATGTCATACACAACTTGGTAGCATCATATGGTTTTAATACAATTCTCCAAAAAGCTCTGATTCAAAAGGTAGCACCCACCGACCGAACCCCACCAGGCAGACAAACATGGATCCCTAGACTCACACAAGTCTTGTCAAACAGCACTGCCCAATAACGGACTCCACATTTGATTTTAAAATCTTATTATGGCAAGCATACACAATCCTCCATCCAATCTTACATCTTATAATCAACACACTCTATTACAACAACCAGAAACTGGTATCCAACTTTAAAAGATGGAATCTAGAGGCCAAATACTGAGATTCCCTCATTAAATACAACATTAATGGACTACTTACAAATCACTTCTCTTTTACAAATGAGGTTACAACAACATAGACCCTACTTGCAGTATTTGCATGAATGGCAATGAGACATCAGATCACCTCTTCTCACAATGTACAGAACTCAGAGTAATCCAAGAAATCATACTCTCCAACACCAAGATTGATTTTCAACTGATCTCATCTCTGAAGGATAGTATCAATACTAAAACCTACCCAATAATATGTCTCTCAATATTTTTGAACTACGCCATATGGGTTACGCGTTGTAAACTAATCATGGAACACCCACAACCTCTTATAACACAGGTTTTTTCCAAAACAGTGATTAAAATCCAGAAGAGAGACCAACTCCTGGCATCATCAAAAGCATTTGAGGACTCTTGAACATTATACAATATGCCAAACTAACAACAAGGGGGGGGGGGAGGAGGGGGTTAACAACCAGATAACAAATATGTGAAAGATTTAATGTTCACACCATCTTGCACAAATAGACTCAACAGAATTCCAAATGGAAATAACAAGATAGTTAGAACAACAATGTAAACCTCGTAATCTGGTTGACTTCACTGCATACATTAGAAATAATAAATTATTATTGAAACTACTACATATTATTGTTTCAGTAGAGCTTAGATAGGATATTCATTCTCATTGTATTGATTTTATTAAAGACAAAAATGAATGTAACTTTGTATTTATATAGATGATAAACCAAAGTTTATTGTCTTGGCTTTTTGATGAAGATAATTCCATCAATGGCCATTGACTTAATTAGCCTGCAGGAATTCATTTGTTATTTATATATAATAGGGTTGAGAAATTCTTTTATTCTGCCACTAAAAGCTACGTTTCTAATGATTTATATAAACAAAAGAGCTAAAAAAAATTCTTTATATTATTGATCAAAGAATATATTTCTCAGATTTTGGTGTATAAGAAAGATGAGAAATTTTTCTACTCTTATAATAAAAGTGGGTGGTGTTAGAGATTTCTCCGTTTTAGAGATTTCTCTACGTATCAGACAAGAGATCTTGCTATTTTAGCAGCTAGTGGGATGTGATTCCAGATCTTGTATTTAAGATAGAATATATTGTTCGTTCCTTGATGAGACATCAAAAAATAATGAATTATCGTATTGATTTCAATACATTTATTTCAACAGAGATAGATTTGGTCAATCTTGAATTCATTAAACAATTCAACAGTTTTGAGTGTTTGTAATCCATTTACTAGTATTTAAAAATATTATCTTTTTAAAAGTATGTCATGTCTATTAGTTATTGTTATAGATTTATGAAATGGATATTAAGTTCTTGTCAGACAAACCCAAAATATAATGCAAATATCACAGATGTTTTTGTAATGTTCAGATATTATAATCAACTTCACACTATTCACTACAATTATGATATTTCATTTTTTAATAATTTTTTAGAAAATATATTTATCTTATCTTGTAACTGGCTTATAATAAGATCTGATAATTATTATGATATATACATTATAAAATAGTTTCTTATGTATTTTTTAAAATATAAATATTTATTGTACAGTATTGATAATTTTGTAATATATTTTATTCTATCATTTTTACTATGTTGTTTTTAAATATTTTAAAATTATGTTATTTTCTTGTGTTATTTAAATAAATGTATTATTTCTGGATATTAAAGAAAAAGAAACTTTATAATAGATTGAATTTTAGAATTTTTAGAATTAAAATATATAGGGGTTTGAACTCAGATTTTCACATGACCCTCAACCATCATGCTATCTCATACCACTGATACACTTGATCACACACATGTTGAAAAAATAAATCATTACCAATATACGTATTTCATGATAAACCAGCACTTGTCAGTTGGTCCAGATTATAATCTCCACACATATATACAATTAAAGCTCAGCTTATATTAAAATAGCCAATCTTTATACTTTAATGGACAGGCTTCAAACTACTCTATCCTACAACTATTCAGCCATCCATTTCCTTGAAAATCTGATGATGGAATGCTCAAATCCCACCTTAGTGCCAACTTTCTCATACTACCCATGTTGACCACAAGTTATTCTGATCCCTCATGTATAGGAATAGTCCATTTACATACATATATGAGGGATGGGCAGACCTTAAAGCACTATATTTGAAATATGAATTTTTTATTTACAGAATAGGCTTTTTCATACCTGCACTTATCTAAGTAATATATAGGGGGTTTGAATTCGGACCCTCACACAACCCTCAAGCACCATGCTATCTCATACTGCTGATACACTTGATCACACACATGTTGAAAAGATAAATAATAACCAATATACGTATTTCATTCTAAACCAGCATGTATCAGTTAATCTAGATTATTATATATATACAATCAAAGCTCAGCTTATATTAAGATAGTCAATCTTCATACTTTAATAGACAGGCTTCAAACATATATAAGTGCAGGTATGAAAAATCCTGTTCTGTAGAAAAAAATTCATAATTCAAATATAGTGCTTTAAGGTCTGCCCATCCCTCATATATGTATGTAAGTGGACTATGTCCTGTACATGAGCAGTCGGAGTGACTTGTGGTTAATATGGGTAGGATAAGAAGATTAGCACTAAGGTGGGCTTTGAGCATTCCATCATCAGACTTTCAAGAAAATGGATGGCTGAACAGTTGTGGGGTGGAGTAGTTTGAAGCCTGTGCATTAAAGTATGAAGATTGGCTAACTTAATACAAGCTGAGCTTTGATTGTATATATGTATGGAGATGATAATCTAAACCAACTGATGAGGGCTGGTTTAGCACAAAATAACATCTATTGGTGATAATTTATCTTTTCAACATGTGTGTGATCAAGAGTATCAGCAGTATGACATAGCATGATGGTTGAGGGTCGTGTGAAAGTCTTGAGTTCAAACCCCTATATATTACATATAGAAGTGCAGATCTGAAAAAGCCTATTCTGTAGGGGAAAAAATTCATATTTTATAATTAAAATAAAAATTATTCTTTTTATTTAAGAACATTCATATGTATACTATTAATTGTATACAAAGCTTAAACTGAAATAAAAAGAAATTATGTGTGTTATATTTTAATTAGGATATTATTATTTAAAAGTTCAACACATATTCTTAGACATTATTCTTATGGGACAGAACTATATAAACTTTTCAAAAATATATTAGAAAAACTTTCTTTTGAAATAATTTTTTGAATGTAAATTACTTATTGTTATATACTATTGATTTTTTTTTCATGTATCAAAATGCGTTGACCAGGCAGCGAATCCGGGCCAGCTGCTTGGAAGACAGCTATCCTAACCACTGGGCCACCAACGCTTGACGATTATACTACTGATTTGTTCAAGAATTGTCTTGTTATTGTAAGAAAAAAAGTTGAAAATACTGTGATATTTAATTCATCATGTTAATTTCAAACTTTAATTTTTATTTATGGTTAAATAATGAAAGATGTGCTTTGCTTAAGTTCATAAAATAAAATAACAATTATTTTCAGAGTAGTTGAAAAATAAATGACATTTTTTATTATTTTCAACCAGTTGACCGACAGTCAGTTTGAGGCTACCAGGTCAGCAGCGCAGCTGTCGGAATAATTTGCTTATTGCTTTTTTTTTTTTTTTTAAAAAAGTTAGTTTTTTTAATTAAAAGAAACTAATCCACCCATTTTTTTTAATTTCTAATCTTTAGTTTTAATTTAAATTACATTTGGGATTTTTATATATTTAGTAATGCATGTAGTTTATACATACTCATTTATTTAAGTAGAAGTCATAGCTAATAATCTTTTTTTAAAAAAAAAAAAAAAATCAGTTTATTTTTTATTTAATAAGTTCTTATATGAAATTTAAAGTTGAAAGAAATCTTAATAAAGTAATATGACTTGTCTTTTTCTATTTTAAAGGTTAATTAAAGTTTATATATCCACTCTCCTCCAGTCAGGAATTGGAATTTAATGTTAATTTTGAAATCTGGGAGCTTTCATTTCTTGAATTCAATTACTTCTTAAATACAAAAAAGTAAAAAAAAAAAAAGAAAGTCTTCTAGAAATCCACTTAACATATCTTGTGAGAGTAAGGAGAATTTAAGTTTTTCAGACTTACTTAATAAACCTAGATTTATTTTTTCTTTAAATTAATGCATGTTATTAAATACGTTTATTATTAAGGGATGGCGTGTTGAAGTAATATTAAGGCTGTAAAAAGGTAGCATTAATATATAAATATATTAATCTTAAAGAAATTGAATATGTTATTTTTATACAAAACATTTCACTTGGAATTTAAATATAATCAGTTTATTCAAAATTAGATCTTAATAATGCAGTCTTTTGCTTTTAACAAAATGTAGTCTAACTAATTTTTAAAAATCATAATTTATTTATTAAGTTTTTGAATATTGTAATAACTATAAACTTTCTTACTTGACTCCTTTGTTATTAAAAGAAAAAAGTACGGCAAATAAGATTTTATTTGATTTTTTTTTTTTTTTTTAAAGCAAGAATTTTAATTCACATGTTAACATTTTCATTTATTTATTTTTATTGTGAAAATATTTCTAGAATTAATATTACTCAATATCTTTTAGAATTAAACACATTGATGAGTGAAAATTTTTAAAAAAATTGTTTTGATAAATATTCTTTTTTTTACTTGTATATATATTTAAATTTTTTTTAGATTTTATAAATGTTTGCTTATAAAATGCGCAGCAGCAAAATACAAGCATTTATATAAGATTTTAAAAAGTTTTATTAATTCTTAACACCAAATTCGATTATACAGGTAAAACAATATCTTTCAATTTAAAAGCTATTCAAAACCATTTCTCGAATTTATATTTTCCAATTACAGAGTTTCATAAGTGATATATATTAATGTATATATATTAGAAGGACTTGAACTCAGACTTTTAAGATCTCTACAGCTATACCACTCTACCATGTACAACTGATACACATGACCACATACATGGGAAGAAGATAATTGATTTCCATTATATATATATTGTGTTGAACCAGCACTCATCAGTTGGTCCAGATCACCATCTCCCACTCATATATACAATCAGTGTTCAGTTTATATTAATATAACAAATCTTCCAACTTTAATGGACAAACTTCTATCTTCTCCATCTTCCAACTCTTCATCTAGGTATATCATTGAAAATCTGATGATGAAACACTCAAAGCTCTTCTTGATGCCAATATTATTGTCATACCTATGTTGACTTTAAATCACTCTGATATCTCACATATACAACCTTAAAATGTCCATTTAAATACACAGAAGAGGGATGGGAAGAATATAGGCTGAATATGTTATATTCAAATATAAACATAAATTTAATGTAATTAGAAGGGCCTTCAAGTCAGACTTTCAAGGTCTCTATAAGCTATGCACTCAATCATATACAATTGATATACCTGACTAAATAAATGCAAAGAAGGTAGATGATCTCCAATATACATATTTCATGCTGAACCAGCATGCATCAATTGGTCCAGAGCCCCATCTCCCACACTTACGTAATCAGTGCTCAGTTTATATTAATTAGGCAAAATTTCAAATTTTAATGGACAAGCTTCAATCTTCTCCATCCTTCAAACTCTTCAGCCATCCATATCATTGAAAAGCCGATGATGAAACCGTCAAAGCCCTTATTGATGCCAATATTATTGTCATGCCCATCTGATCTGGTCAGAGTGACTTAAAATCAACATTGGTATGACAATAATATTGGCATCAATAAGGGCTTCTGTTTCTGCATCGAATTTTCAATGATATGAAATGGCTGAAGAATTGGAGAATGGAGAAGATTGAAATCTGTCCATTAAAGTTTGAACATTTGCTAACTTAATATAAACTGATCACTGATTGCATATATGTGTGGGAGAGAGTGATCTGAACCAAGTGATGAGTGCTGGTTCATCACAAAATAGGTACATTGGACATCATTTATCTTATTCACATATATGTGGTCATGTGCATCAGTTGTATATGATGGAAGGCAAGTCTGAGTTCAAATTCCTTCTAATTACATTAAGTTTAGTATAGACAATATATTTATATTTAAATATTAAATGTATATATTTATGTAATATTGTGGAAGGAAACTACTCTTCACATATGCACTATAAATTGACACACACACACTCCCCAACAATAAATGATTTAAAAGCATAGGTAATCACCTATGATTAGAGCTTATGCTTTTTGGGCTTCGTTTCATTATGAGCCTAATTTTTTAAATCGGTATATTTCTTGTACCAGTTCAGTTTATATATCACAGGGAAGGGAAATTTTCTCATTTTTAACTACTTGCAACACTGAATTTTATTAGTTTGTATATAATCTGAACTTGTAGTAATATGTTGATTTAAAAATCAGACTCTTAATAAAATCAAGTTGTAATTTAGGTACAATTAATAAATGCTGATTTGTTTGAAGATTAAGCCTAAGCACAAGTGGACAACTTATGTTTAAAAACATTTATCGACAAGCATGTGTGAATTTATAATTTCCATGATATTACATATACGTAAATCACTATATTATTAATTATTTTACGCCAATAAACATCACATGACCTCCTCTTATGCCTGTGTATAACTGTTGTTAAAACAAGCAAAACTCACTATATATATATATATTTTGCCACACACAGCAAGCTAGAGTAATCAATGGATGCCAGAAGGCTTGTGCATAATATCCCCAGACTAGTTTCTGGATTATGGCCTTCGTCAGTGAGGAGCCTTGGTTCTGAGAGCACTGCATCTAGATCTTAGCATCTAGATGCACTCCTAAGATCTAGATGCAGTGTTCTCAGATCCAAGACTCCTCACTGACGAAGGCCATAATCCAGAAAGTAGTCTGGGGATGTTGGATGAATAGGCACTAGATGGGGATTTTATGCACAAGACTTCTGGCATCCATTGATTACTCTAGCTTGCTGTGTGTGGCAAAATATATATAGTGAGTTTTGCCTGTTTTAATTATTAATTATTACATAAATATGTATACATATGTGTGAGTAAGAATTGCAGGTATTTTGACTATCCAATTTTTTCAAGTTATTTATTGTTTTATCACATCTCCTTTTTTTTAAAATTATAATAATATCTTCTCTCCATATAGATCTAAAAAAACATATTTACTGAATTCGTTAGGGTGTCAATAATACATTTTTAAAACTAAAATACTTAATATTATGTGATATGCCCTGTTTGTCAAAAACTCGTACTTTTAAAGACACTACTGATATATATTTTTTAATATTTCAATTTTATTGTTTTCATATTGGAATGTTTATTTTCTACAGTGTATAGTAACACTTTTGATATATTTTTTGGTTAATCAAAAATCAAGTTTTTTTTTTTTTTGTATGCTTTTCCAAAGAAAAAATAATGCAATTTAAAACAATAAAAAAATAAATATTTTGATTTTAAGGGAGATATAATTTTATTTTAAATAGATAAACATTTTTATTACTAAAATAATTTTATAACAAATATATTAAATGCGTTTATGTGATAAGTTTTTTGTAGAAGTATAATTAAGGGCAATTTAATTTGATAAAGAAATAATAATTTATGATCATTGATGATTTTTATTTGCCATATTCTTAA
Source organism: Epiperipatus broadwayi (assembly GCA_028023455.1). Taxonomy (NCBI): domain Eukaryota; kingdom Metazoa; phylum Onychophora; class Udeonychophora; order Euonychophora; family Peripatidae; genus Epiperipatus; species Epiperipatus broadwayi. The sequence continues at coordinate 116,428 of JAQFVV010006719.1, read as the reverse complement.
TATAGTTTATTTTATTACCCCAGTTTTAGAGCTATTACACAACAAATTTTAATATTTCCATTACATTATTAATTTGCGTAAGATAAATATAATTTATTGTGAAATAAATTTATTTTGTTGCTTACATATAAATAATTATGGGGAAAAAAAATTATGAACTATTGTTATGTTTTTTTTCTTTTTCTCATATGTCATAGCATCGGTCGGGACGCGAACCCACAACCGTCTGCAACCAACTACTTGCTTGCAAGGCGGCTGCGATGAACTCTCGGCTAATAACGCTTCACAAGTGAGATATATGTTTTTTAATTTTAATAAATCATTTATTAGTTGTTAACTGGTTATCTAATATTCAGAGTGTCATAATTAAATGAATTCGGTAAATAATTTTTTAAATTTATTTTAGTATTTTTAAATTATTATGCTACTTTCAATTATAATTTATTATAACAGTTTATTCAGCAGACATATATAATTTGTGTGATACATTTAATTTTTTTAACAAAACATAAAATTGGTAGAAATTAAATGAAAAAAGAAAACAGGGAGAAAGTAAAAGTTATTCTTGTACTGGCATAAATATTATATGAATTATGTAAAGGTATCCAAATATGATTGGGAAAAAAAGCAGTTGAATGGAATTTGCAATTATGTTATGAGTTATAGTAAACGGTAGGAGCAGACGAATTTAGTGAAGTAAGGTTGGATGATTTGTGATCATGATAAGATTTTTAAAAGAAATAGAGGTCAGGTACACAATGATAACAATTATAATAGTAATAGTAAATAACATTTATATAATTAGTTGCTGAAGAGATCGTTTGACATTCAAACAGCCAAATAACAGATTATGCACAATAGTTTCAGTCCTTTTACATAAATGAGTTGATATATAATTCGAGGAATTTGAACTTCGGATTTTTTAGCCTATTCATCCTCCACTCTATCTCAAGCAACCAATACACATGACTACACAAGCAAAAAAGATATATGATATCTAATATATGTATTTCATGTAGCATCAGTTGAGTCATATCATAATCCCCCTCACATATATATATATAATCAGTACTCAATTTATATTAAAATAGCAATTCCTCAAACTTTAGTGGACAGGCTTCAATGTTCTCATCCTTCCAACTATTGACCTATCCACTTTATTGAAAAACCAATGATGGAACCCTCAAAGTCCTTATTGGATTTGATATGATCATCATTTTTTTATTGAAATGGTTGGTTGAATAGTTGGAAAGTGAGAATATTGAAGCCTGTCCATTAATGTTTGAGGAATTGCTATCTTAATATGAACCGAGCACTGATTGCATATATGTGTGGGGGATCATGATTTTGCCCAACTGATGAATGCTGGTTTTAAACGAAATATGTATATTGGGATCATGTATCATTTTCGCATGTGTGTGTTCATGTGTATCGGTTGCTTGAGATGGAGTGGAGATGAATATACTGAAAAATTATAAGTTCAAATCCCTCTAATTACATATAAAAACATCCAGTATTGCCTTAGAATTACAAATGAGTTAAATAACTTTTAGAGCTTGAATTTGCTTTATCTTTTTTATGTTAAACCAAAGTTCAATGTAACATTGAAAGAGAAACTAAAGAGTGATAAGATATAAATTATTAATTAATTGAATCATTCTATTTTAAATGTTTTAAATATGATTTTAATGGTAGAATGAGTATAGTTTAATCTCGATGTGAGAACAGTTTTAATGGATATTTCTGGTAAACCTCATTAAGAAATGTGTGGCTTATGGAATTATAAACTCAAAAATAAGTGTGTAAATGATAATTGTATGTTTCTTTTATAGGGAAGGAATGATAGTATTTGTTTTGACACAATTAAATTTCAATGAAAATTATGGGTTTATTTTTGAATACTTTTTTGGGAAATTAGCACTTATTGAAGAATAAAAAGGATATATATATATATATTGCATAAATAAGATGGGGAGAAATTTTTCAGTGCTTAAAGCAAAAGTTTGATGGAGAATGTTTTTTATCATAAATCCTACGATTGAATATAGAAAAGATTTTTTTTTTTACTTGAGTAATAGATATGTGATAGTACATTAGAACATACAGAGTAATTTTTGGATAAAGCTTTGTTAATTCTAATATGGATGAAACAAATAAAGAAAAACTAAATGTTCATCTTATGAAGAAACTTTGTTATGAAGTTATTTGTGCCGGTTTTGAATGCTTTAAAACTATTTTTGTTTGAATTTAAATTGTTGAAATGATGAAATATAGTTCTAAGAATTATAGGACAAAAGGAATTGTTTTGTAAGATATACTGTTTATGTCTAACAGGTGCAGTTTTTAAAAATATATAAAAAAATTAAATATTGATTATTTATTCCATAAATTTGGAAAGAAGTGTAGAGACGCAACCAGAAATTTGGGAGTATGGAAAATAATTTCGAGTGTAGCCAAAAGAAAAAAGAAAATCTGAACAGTGCATCAATAAAAATGTGACGCAAAAACACCCAAAATTATATATTATATATTTAATTGAATATGATTGATGTATAACAATGGAATCTGTCATGGTAACAGTAATCACATGACTTGAAAAGAATCACTGAACAAATTCAATAATCTAATATAATCTTAACGATGCCTCTTAAATATCATTCAAGTAATTTTAATTAGCTTGAATTAAATTCTGTATGTGGTCTTTTTCTATTGATACCTATTTTCTGAAGTTGAATTTTTGAGAATAAGTTAAAAGTAGTGAAATAAAAAAAATACAATAATACATTTTCAACTTTTTATTCTAATTATGTCTACTTTTTAACTTCATTTTAAAATATTACAAATTATACAAGACACATGAATATTTACATGAAAGTCTTTGCCAATTTACATGTCTTATCCATGTGTACAAAAAATATTGCTACTATGATATTTTTTACTTATATCGTCATAATGTTTTCCCATATGGTCTGTAGATTACCTATATAGTTTGAATTAGAATTTGTGAAAGAAAAATTCAACAATTACAGACAGATTCTATAGTTTAAATTTATGTTTATTTGACCAACTTATTATCTTGAATAATTTAAAGTTGTAAATATTAATTCTTATTAAGCGCAAGGTCAGCACGTAATACTTATATAAGGCTAAAACCTTAGTACATGCGCCTTGAGTGCTTAATTTTAGTAAGAGAGACCTCTACAAATCATAACGCGAGATTCAACTTTATAAAAGACAAGAGGGAACCTCTTATCTCTAACCTATTTTTCTTAATTATATAGGCAAATCTAAAGCACCCTCTTGTCTTTATAAAGTCGAATCTTGCTTTATGATTTGTAGAGGTCTCTCTTACTAAAATTAAGCAGTCAAGGTGCATGTACTAAGGTTTTAGCCTTATATAAGTATTACGTGCTGACATCACACTTAATAAGAATTAATATTTACAACTTTAAATTGATTCAAAATATTTCTACATTTAATATCTGAATATTGACTCGTTGTAAATGGAAAGGTTTCGCGAATGTTAATGTTTAATAGAAATAGTGGACTTAATCAGTGAAGAATTTATTAGCTTCATGCTCTCAAATCAAAGTGCTTTAGATTTGCCTATATAATTAAGAAAAAATAAGTTAGAGATAAGAGGGACCCTCTTGTCTTTATAAAGTCAAATCTTGCATTATGATTTGTAGAGGTCTCTCTTACTAAAATTAAGCACTCAAGGCGCATGTACTAAGGTTTTAGCCTTATATAAGTATATCTTGCATAATAAAAATTTCAGTTGTTATATAATGGACATCGGTAGTATGCAGAAAGTAATTAATTGGTTTCTTAAATAATTCTGGCTATGCCATTGAATAAGATGAGATAAAAAAAATGGTTTATTTATTATATTAGCTAAGTAATTTTATAGTAGAATGAGAAAATATTCTTTATTTATGTAGTATTTTTAAAACATTACTATTATATAGATGAAAGTATACTCGGTCTTTTAATTTGTTTTGTTCTCTGTGATAGTATTTTTTGTATTGCTAATAATGGCAGAGTATCAAAGTATTTTAAGTATTGTAATGGTAGGAAATAACATTTCTCATTGCTCCATGAATAGGAATCAAATTGTAATGGTAGAAAATGGTCAGATTTGGCCATTTTTCATTTACCATGACCCCACATGAAGGATAATAAATTGTAATGAAAAGAAATAATACAAATGGATACCCAAAAGAAGTCGGACACAATTACCAATGAGAGCCACATTGAAACATTATAGTTAAAAGAGAAGAAAAAAAATTATGATCAATTTATTCCAATTTGTGTTTATTTATAAATTATGAATACCATGCAAGTTAGGTTACTTACCCATTGCACATTCATGCCCATTCTTACATCTTATTAAATTAACCTTAAGATCCACACAGTAGTATTATTAATCGTGAGACAAATGTTAAATATTCTCATAATGATAATAAAGATAACACGAAGAACTGATAAAACAAACCTATTTGCAATATTTGTTATTTGATAGATTTGTATTAAACTTAAAAAATAAATAAAGAGATGAAATAGAGACCAAGACCCCATGGCAATTGATAACAATACAAATTTTATTGCAACGCATGTATAAATAAGATATAATACAAAAATTAAATTGACACTAAAATGATAAACAAAGACATAATGAATTAAGAATTAAATACATAATGTTTACCACATTTTACACTTTCAGCATGATATTCCTATAGCCTTTTGTAAAAGAAAATAAACATCATTGAAAAATTATTTATTTAAACTAAATAAGCCTATGATCCTAACATATAAAAAAATACATGTACATATATAAAAACTAATTTTCAATATTATAAAACAATATCTACATTATTTTTATTAATTTATTACACATATCAATTATTGTATTTGTATATGTTTACTTAACATTCATAATTTATTTTTTATCATTATCCTGAGTAGAAATTTTTATATCACCCATTATTATTAATAATAAAACCTCTCATGAATTACAAAGAGAATATATATCTTTTAAATATTTTATAAAATATTCTCTCTCGCTAGTTAATTTTACATAATTTCTTTAACCATTGGGGTACTTTAGTATTATTCAACCGATGACGTTTTGTACTTACCGATTTTCCTTCAGGCAAACATTGTCGATAATAACATGACAATGTTGTCATGTCAACCAAGACACTGACATGATTAATCCAATTTTGGGATTTTTATACTAACAAAAACACATATCTTTTTTGTATTTAAAAAAAATATTTTATTTATATATACTTTACATATAAAATACTCATATCATTAAGCTTTATATGGTAAAACATTCGACTAATATGTAAAAGTTATACGGTCATGCTGAAAAAACCACAACAAAAAATCTATTTTAATAAAGTGTATATTTATTTATCTACACTTATTTTAAAACTATAACAATCTGAAATTATGAAATACTCATTATTATTTTGATTTGTAGCTCATAAAGATATTCAAATGTGTATATAAATAATTAACTGAAACATTTTGCTATCAGTATTTTCCTTTTAGAATATCATTTATCTTTAAAAAATAAAGGTTAATTGTTATTAAACAAAATAGTTTTGTTTCTTCTTTGAATGCTTCTTACTTTGAAATAGAATAATAATAACAAAAGTTAAATAAACAATATTACCATTTATTTAGCCTGAATGTAAAGTGTACTTTTTAAAATAATGAATCAATTAATTCTCCAAAGTATGGCATTACTTCAATGAGATCCAGTTTTGAGGAAAATTATTTGGATGAATGGGAGAAAAAATTGGTAAATGAGGCAAAGAAAAGAAAGGGTTTGGTAAAGAAACTAACAGTATTTTCATATAATAAATATGATGTAGCTAGAATTGTATGGAAAGGGAGTTGCAGTAGCAGAGTTAACATATGGTAATGATGCATTATGTGTTAGTAAAAGGGTTTTAGATTATTTAGAGAAAGTACAAAGGGAAGTAGGAAGACATGCATTAGATGCAGAGATGTGGACAGGAAAGGAGGCAATTCAAGGAGAAATGGGATGGTCAAGTTTTATATGAGAGATGCAAAAAGTAAAATGAAAATGTTTGGTGGGTTGCAATTTATGGATAGTAAAAGAATAGCCAAAATAGTGTTTAATTGGGTTACGAGTCAAGGGCAGGTAACAAGATGGGTGAGAAAGGTAATGTGGTATGCGAAAGATTTGGATAAAGAATTTATATCAGTATACTTGTATAAAAGGTGGGATGATTGTGTTAGGAGGATTGTTGAGTGCTATAGTGGTAAGGAATGGAATAAAAGAATAGAAGCATTAATAAAAAATAGGGAGTTGGAGAGATGGATAACTAGTATGGAGGGTAAGAAGAGTTTAAATATATATAGAAGTAAACAGAAAATTGGATGCGAGTTAATTTATGATAATAGTAAGGAAGGTAGTTTATTGTTTAAGGCTCGAACGGGATCTTTAGCAACAAGAGAATATACATGTAAATGGAAAACTATGGGTGATTTAGTGTGCAAATTGTGTAAGGAAGGTGTAGAAAATATTAGGCATCTTTTGATTGAATGTAAAGGCTTGAAAGCAGAAAGGGTACAGATAATGAAGTTATGGGAGAATAGGTATGAACAAAGTGGCTATACAGAAAGTGAGTTATTAGTTTTTATACTGGGTTTGTGAAAAGATAAGGAGGATTTAGATATAAAGGCCATAGAGTTGACAAAGATTATGTTGTGGAAATGGGATGGGGCAGAATATGGGAAGACTTAGAGTGGGGAATGGAAAATAAAGTGGCTAACAGGTTTATCTGGGCATGATTGCTGAGATATTCCTGACTTCGTTTAAGGAGAAGCCAAATACATCACATCATATCACATTGAAGCTCTTGTTAGCAATATTTGGCGAACGTAGTTGTAGATAAATTATTTTGATTAATAAGGTTACATATCTTTTGTTTTATAATAGAATCATTACTTAACAATTCCTTTAATCATCTTACTCCAGTTCTTTGGAAAATATGGTTGAAGAGAGAAACAGACCCTCTTCTCTCTCTTTTTTTTTCTTAGCACTATATTTTATCTATGAGTTGTTAAATAATAAATAATCCAAAGTCCTTATTTTTAATATAATGTTTAAGACAATTCTTCCCAACTATATTGCTCAATTCTTAGTTTAGATTTTTTATTCCCCCCCCCTCTCATTATCCAATTATATAATTCAAGTTTTTTTTCCTATAATTGCGTTCAACACGTGTGTGCCTGATTACATTTATTCTCATGTGCATACATATATTACCACATTTCTTGTGACCGGATTATTTATCCAGAATCAAGATAAAATTATAACATTTTAACAATCATCCTTAACTTGTAATAAAGTATATTAATTAAATACTTACAAGTAAATTAACTAAATAATAATATAACTCTTGTTTTGTTTTCTTTTTTTTTTATATATTTATATTATCATTATTCATTATTCTCCCTTTTATAAACTATCTGATATTAATAGCTTCAAGATATATATATATATATGTGTGTCTTTTATAAATGATATATTCTACGAAAGAAAAATAAATTCATTTTGAAATCATTAAAATGTTTTGAATATTCAGAACTTTTATAATTTTACTATTAAATGTTTTAGACTTTTATAATTGAATTTATTATTAATTGGAAAAATATATGTAGGTTTTTTATTTATTCATTTATAAATTAATTATTTTGGTTATATATTTTGAAATTGTATTATCAAACTATTCCTATTAGTCTTACATTCATGTTTCTTTTTTTCTGGAACTTTGTATGTAGTAAAATAAATTATATATTTATTCATTTATAAGTGATTTATTTATCCATTCATTCATAAATGAAATAAATCAATTCATATACAAATTTTGACTATTTTGCTTTTCAGTTACTCTTTGTAATGTAATATTTAACTTTCATAGTAAAGAGTTTTGGCTATTTCAAAATAATACATTATAATAAATAAATTATTTGTTTAATTATTTGTAAATAAGTAATTTAGATATCTATTCTGTCTACCAAGCTTGGTAGCCATTTTTAAAACATACAGTTTCAGGGGTGCAATAAATATTTAAAACAAAATCGCTGACAAAGAGCAGTTGTATTTAATGTTTAAAGGTGTTTTTTTTTTTGTTATTTTAAAAAAAAAAAATTTGCAAAAATTAATTATATTTCCATTTTATTTATTATTTTTTTTTGTATTAAGTCAATTTATTAATATAAAAAAAGTGTAAGAAACATAAAGTGTTATATTGTGCCCATTAACACAGATTTTTCATGAGGGCAGGATCCCTATCTTTGTAAATACTCCATTGCATGCTGTTTAGTCAAAGGAAGATTTTAAACTATCATCATTTTTCCAAAATAATGGTGATCAGAATAAAGACACGGAATGTAAATAATCTACAATAATGTTCAAAGCGTATTGGCATTTACATGTTATAATATTAAAAAAAAGTTGAAATAAACCTTGTGAATGGAATTTATAGTCAATTTAATAATTTTTTTAAACTTAACAACTAATACACATTTGGTAAAATAAAATTGAAATTGAAAAAAAAATGCACTGAAACTATAGAATTTTAAAAAATGGCTGCCAAGCTTGGGAGACAGGATAATACATAAGAACCATAATTTATTAGTCTATTTTTGAAGTAAATATTTTTTTTAGAAATAAAATATATAGTAGAATACTAAGTAAAAATGATAGTAGTTAGATGTTATTTAATGTTGAAATTTTATAAAATATCTTTTATAATAATAACTTTGAAAATCTAAACATAGTTGGGTCACTGTAATATATTTTAGATTACTTGAAAATATTAAGACATTATTTTATTAGTATATCTTGACAAAAAGAAAAAAAATAGATGCCCTATTAAAAAATGGTAACAGTTTTCATTTTGACAAAAAATTATATTTTATGATTATGTTTGGGAGATAAATAAATATTAGAAATCATGTTTTGGATAAAATAAAATCATTTTTGCACGTTGGTCCTGTAGAAAATTTATTCTAAATATACACTAAAATGCAAAGTGTTAAATTAATTTTACTGACCTAAATAGTTACATTACTAATTTAAAATTTTAAAAATAATTATTTTGAAAATAATATAATTGTAAGTAGACTTGGCATTTTAGCTATCATTAATTCTCTAATTACTAAAAACAGTTGCTTTATTGATCTGAAATCAGATATATCTCCATTGGTTATTTTCACAATATTTAATAATATATACTTATTAGATTCTAAAACTAAACTAATCTGTAAAATAATTAAAATTACTCCAAATTCAAAATGAAACAAGACTAGCCAAAGAAAATAAACTATATAACACAACCACTAGTTTCCCTGCCAAAGGCAGTCTTTTCATATATAAAAAACTAGAACATATTAACAAATATACTATTATCCACAATTCACAATTATATTTCATACATCCTTAATATTAAAAGAAATCTTAAACATGTTAATTGCTTCAGAATCATAAATTTTTAATAATAAAGATTTTTTAATTCTTTTTATTTTATTTCTTTCAAAGAAGACAACTATAACCCAAAACTAAAAGTTTGCCTATATTCTTTTTATATATAAATCCCTATTTTCCTTGTTGTCTGATTGGTGAATATATGAATATTTTTTTGTAAGGCTGTTATATGTCGAATTCACAACAAGGGGTATTTTTCAATGAAAAAAATTATTTGTTCCGCCATTATTAAACCTAATGATTTTTTATGAATCATTTTATGCAAAAGAAGTAATTTGTTAAAACAACCAATAAAAAAAAGTATTACAAAAATGTTGGCTGGCGGCATTTCTAGATTCTAAAAAAAATATATTGGAATAAAACTTTTTGACGGAAAAATTGCTCAGGAAAAAATTAATACATGTGTTTTTAGCTAGAACTGAAAAGATATAGTATTTAAATTATGAAGAAAATGTGATTACAGTACATAAATTGATGCCTGAAATGTGATATTTAGTGAGGGGGTAAAAATTGATGCTGTAATACTATATTTTTTATTTAATTTTAGTTAGCATATAATTGAAGATGAAATGACAGTCTTTCAGGCCAGTGTACAATTTTCACATTTATTTATATAATATTAAAATCTCTTGCTTAATTTACATTAAATCTTTAAAAAAAAATTGTTAAAATAACCAATTAAATAAAAGAAAAAGGACTTTACATAGGTTGGGCACCGTTTGGAGGATATACAAACCAGAACTAAGATATTTAATTTTAACCCTACCTTTATGCACTTTTATTTTTTCATCTAAGTTCAAACTGCTCTGAAATAAAATAAAATGAAGAATTAAAGAATCTTTATTATTGAAAATTTATGATTCTGAAGCAATTAACTTATTAAAGAATTATTTTAATATTGCGGGATGTGTAGGATATAATGGGAATTGTGGATAATAGTATATATTTGTTGATATGTTTTTATCCCTTTACACTTGAGAAGTCTGTTTTTGGTATGGTTATGTTATAAAACGCAGTTGCTTTGGCTAAATTTTAGTTTTTAATTTGGGATAATTTTAATTAATAATATATATATTTACGTACTTAAAACAACATACATGTGTATATAATCCTTACATTTATATTTCTAAACTGACATAATTATATAAATTTATTTGTAATAGCATTTAACTATCCAACTAGTCAAATTGCCAATAATATTTAAAATCTTTGCATTAAAATCTCTCATAGCAATTATTTTGTGCCCTCAACTATCACTCAGCAGTTGGCAGTGATCTGTCTGCTTTCATAAAGTGAAAAGACTTTTTTATATGAATACCAAATCCAGGATTCAAAGAATGAAATGATTGTAATGTAATTATGCAAAGTTAAACTTTGAAATATTATGATAAAATTGCTTAAGGCAGAATTCAAATCAACAACAAATTTTAATGCTTTTACATTAATTAATTCTTAATACTATAATTCAAATATACACATTTTAAATGGGAATGACATGATATCAAGGATAATTAGTAAATAGTATTATTTAATTGATTGGTAAAATATTATTATTAAATTAATTATTTATATTTGTTTTAGTTTAGAAGTAGTTTGTATTGAGATTATAATATTATAAATTGATTATTATTTAAGGCATTAAAATTTGTAGTTAAGTTCAACTCTGACTCCAGCTATTTCATGATATTATTTAAATGTTTAAACTAATCATTTTTTAAAACAGACAAAATTCACTATATATATTGCCACAAACAGCAAGCTAGAATAATCAATGGATGCCAGGAGGTTTGTGCATAAAATCCCCATCTAGTGCCAACTCATCCAATATCCCCAGACTAGTTTCTGGCTTATGCCTTTGTCAGTGAGGAGCCTTGGATCTGAGAGCACTGCACCTAGATCTTAGGATCTTTGCAATCCTTCAGCAACCACCTTTTATCTCCATTTAACTACAAAACTATGAGTCTTAAACTGTAAACAACTTAATGTTTTCAATCTAAGCCCATCAGCTTATATAGTCATATGGTCTGAACCCAGTTCAATACCCATACATTTTGGTGTCTTTGGTTTTTTAATAACCATAGCCAGAAACTAGTTTGGGGATATTGGATGAGTAGGCACTAGATGGGGATTTTACGCACAAGCCTTCTGGCATCCATAGTGAGTTTTGCCTGTTTTAACAACAGTTATACACCAGCATAAGAGGAGGTTGTCATGTGATGTTTATTGGCTTAAATCTAATCAGTTTTTATTGCTACACTTGCTTAAGGAGATCACACATTATATTTAGTTAATTATTTATATTTATTTTACTTTAGGAGTAGTTATATTTGGATTATAATATTGTACATTGATTAATATTTAAAGCACTAAAATTTGTAATTAAGTTCAACTGTCTTGAACTATATCATGGTATTGTTTAAATGTCACTTCAGAAAAACAGTTTAAGTTAAAATGTTAATATCTATCCATTTGCTTAAAGAACTCATAAGTAACTAAATGCATGAAATGAACAGGTAATCAATTTTTAAATATTCAAGATTATTAATGATAAAGCAAACTTCTGTGAAACATTTCGAAAAAAAATGAAAATAATAATTTCATGGAAATTTAGACAAGATTTATGCAGACATAACAAAAAAACAGTATTGGAAAGAACATTAACCATTTTTTCATATAAAAATCTGCTTGGTCGAGTGGGTTAAAACTCTAAACTTTTGATTGGTCAATTACAGAGTCAGCCATAGAAATATATTCATCTTTTAATATTATATTCATTTTAGTTTCGTCTGTAAAAATCAAATTAATAATTTGTCAGAATGCAAAATGTTTTTTCGAAAATAAATTTCTTTTATAATTATAAAAATATTTTATAGCAGAGAATCTTAAAGAATATTCGTAACCTATTAGAAAATATTGCATACATCATTGATTTTCTTTTTCAATTTACATTCATGTAAAAGTAAATAATTTTTATTAAAACTTTAACTATTTTTCTAAAATAATTTTATTTTCAGCATATTTTATCAAAATAATTTATAATATGTAAAAAAAAATACTAAAAAAACACTCTAAAACATTCATTTTCATTTTCAAAATCAAAACAAAGAAGTTAGAGCAGTAAAATTATTGACAGGCGCATCCTTTTGTTACAAATGAGAACCAACCAATCAGCATCTAGGAAAGTTTGCTGTCTCCCATTCTTGTAGTTTTAAATTTAAATATTATTGATTTTTTACTTGTAAAATAATTCTAGAGAGTTATGCATTATACAGTACTTTTTAAGTTTTAAAATGAGTGTAAATTTGCTACATAATGTAAAAATTGCCGGTTTTAGAGTGAGTTAAAGCCATGCTCAAGTTTACTTGAACCTAACAATAAAAGAGTTAAACTTTCACTAAAAACATGGCATAACAATGTGTAGTTAATGCAATTTAAAAAAATCTTAAAAATTCATTGATAATATTAGAAGCTTATAATCATTATTTTAATCAATGTGTTCATTTTAACTTGTTTAGGATCCAAGACTTTCCTTCTTATTTGGAAGATCCTAGTAAAAACTTAACATTTTATTTTTACAATTAAATCTGTTTTCTACATTATATATCGATAATATTTACATTATTTATTACAAATGTAAGCTTTCAAACAAAGACTCCAAAATTAATATTTGAACTTTGTAAAGTAGGAAAATGAATTATTAAAAGGTCTTAACTATAACAATAATGCTTTGCATTATTAGATATAATTTTGTCTATTCATAAAGTTTATAGAATGAAATATTTCTTATTTGAATTCAATTTTTAAAATAGAAAAGAATTTTAGGGTTGGACATCATTAAAGAATGAAAATGTGTTTTATTATTATTAAAATATTAAAAGAAATTTCTTTACCATTGTTTATAAAAGCCATTCTTTTTAGCCCATAAGAACTAATTTTGCTTTGCCATAACTAAGGTCTTATGACTTGTCTTTTTAAAAATAAATATTTTAAAATAAAAATCTATTTGTAGTCAAGCAATTTTTTTTTTAGTTTACAATAAATATTTTACAAATATATTGCATAAATAAAAGTAAATATGTAAACAAATTATTAAAAATTACAATTATTCTTTTCAAAGACTGATTCAGAAATTACCCCATGGCCAAAAAATTTACCATTCAGAAATTGTCACTTTTATTGAGATCAAAATGAGGCATCTTCAGATTGACTCATATGCAAATTAATATTCTATTTTTTTAGAGATCTGTGTTATGCCTTATCAGATATGTAACATTAAGTATATAAATCTATTCATTAAACAAACAAGTCCAAATACATTATTAAGATAATTCATAAGATAGTTTCCTAAAAAATCATTTAAACAAACTTGTAAATAATGCCCACATTTGTTATATCAATGCTAATTTATTTTTCCAGATAAAATATGATCACTTTGATTTGTTATACAGTAAGAAATCAAGCAGCGATACTTAAAAAAATGAAACTTTGTATTAGAGCTGATTTTTGTTTGATTTTTTAAAAATATTAACGAAGTCAGCTTACAGTTTCAAATCACCCACTGCAGCATTTAGAATATGATTTACTGTTATCATCATAAGTGTTAGTTTTTAAATGGTTTTTAAACACTTATATAAAAGTTTAATCAAAATGTAAGAAAATTTTTTTGAAATACCATAATTTTCTATGATTCTTTATTAAATATTATTTACTAATAATTTCTATATCATTCACAGTTAAGTATTCCTTTAAATTATAAATGATTAGTTTTCAATTTAAGTTCTTTTTTACTCTTTCCATTACACTTTTAATAGATATTATATCTCATTTATTTTTTTAATTTCTCTTCTAAATATTTGATACTGATTAAGCATTTTGAGAAATTATGTGCATTATAATGATGCTGTTATTGCTCTCAGATTTCTTCCTTTCTATTTTATGATTGTTTATAATGTTAGATTATGATATGCAGTTTATTTATTGCATAAAAAATCATTATTAGAATTATTACCTTTAAAAAATCTGAAGATGTCAGCATTGTACAGACCTCTAAAAAATTAAAATATGAATTTGCATACAAATCATTATTACAATTATTACTTCCCAAATTTCTAATATTTAAATATTCATCATATACAATAATTACTCTCCTATAATAAGGCTGAATTTAAGGTGTAGTAATGCACATTTTATTCTTCTGGAGTTATCAAAATATTTATTAGTAAATTGCAAAAAGAAACATAAAAACATGTTTATGCTTAGCATGATAAAAGAGTCATGAAATTGGGATCAAATAACCATATTTAGTTCACAAGCCCTAGTTTTCTGACCCTAGTCTAGATGACTGCGTACAATGATACATGAAATATATTTTTTTGAAATTTGACTTTTTTCAGATAACTATTACAGTATCATCAACTCATTTTTTATTTATTACAAATGAATTCAAGTTATATATTCTAAATATATTCAAATATTTTAATAATCATAATATTAATCACATTGTCACGTGATACCTAAATCCCACAAGGGATAGAATAAGCATAATAGTTTTATTTATTTGAACGAAGAGAGATTCCCCTGCTTGAATCAGTCCTAAAGTCTATAACTCAGTAACCATTGTGTTAATTTATGTAGAAATTATAAATATTTGGATAGACAAATAAGTAATAAATACAGCTAAAGGGAGTTTAAAATAAATTTGTTCATTAATCTGTTGAGTTTGAGAATAACCATAAAACATGCATGATTAAGGAGACTTGGCACATAATCAGTTCCATACATGCAATACATATACAAGCCTATGGTGTTTCTCTCACTAGACACTGCTTGTTCAATCTGACAATGTAAGTGGCACTTTGCAATTACCTATTACACGTGCATTATGTAAATTTTCTAAACACTGCCCAGTCTAATCCTTTATAGTCAGAATTACTGCGACACTGATAATTATCTATGCTTTGAAACAGACACTCCGTGTTATTTTATACTCTCTTTAGCTGTATTTATTACTTATTTGTCGATTACATATTCTTTACAACTTCAGTCTTTTGTTTTAAATATTTGGATGTATTGTTATATATGTTTGTTTATAGTTGTAACAATGAAGTTACTACATATAAATATACACCTGAAAATTTAGAATGATTGCTTCTTTCCCTAAACTTCCTGCAGCACCTCTCTCAATCAGTGCATGAGTTACGTAATCACTTAATTTAGCCATTCGTCACTAACATTTTAAAGCATTAGCATTATTGATCATAAGTTACAATATGAAATATTACAAGGGGTTTTATATCTTAACTCCATAATGGAATAACATGCTAACATTATTGAAACATTTGCAACCATTCAAATTGTGCCAACAGTGAAGTCATAAGTCACAAAAAATGTTTTTCAAACAGATTGCAAGATTTTGAGATGACAGAGTAGGTATTGAAGAAGATCCATGAAGGTATGAAGCACACTATCCTAATTCTTGTCATAGTTTGTGATCCTTAAATAGTGGCATCTTACCTTTTTTGGTGAATAGGTAAACCATGTTGCTACCTAACATGTGCTGATTGATACTGCAGTTATCTTGGAAAAAAATCAATCATCTTTTATTGGGTTACAATTTGCATATTGGAGAGCTGTGTTAATGAGAAATGTTTTTTATTCCATTCTTGACAATAATCTTGAGAGCTATTCCATCTGTTACTTGTTTGGATATATCTCAGAATCATAATGAAATTTTATCTCAACGACTGAGAAAGGAGTACTCAATTCAAATCTAATATCAAATTGAATTAAAAGAATATTGATGAACATATTTACTATTTGGCATCTTAAAGATGCCTTATATTGTAAGTTTATTCATCATGAATATTCATCACATTGTAGGGGAAAAATCAGTACCTCCATGAATAATGTTGTACATTTTAATATCAAAAAGAAATTAATATGCAAAAAACATTTTTCTTGATCTTTCAGCTCTCATGTGAAAACCAATGAGAATCAATCTCATTATGTATTTTTAATGATCAATGAGTAAACAAAAAACAGTGAGAAACTCCACCTAGTGCAAGTCATAGTTATCAATAGATACAAAAAATTTCTTGCATCTATTGATTACTATGGCTTGCACTAGATGGCACTACTGTATGAAAAGTGTTGAAGCATCTTGCATCTTGCACTGAGTAGCATATAAATTTGCTATTAAGAACAAGAAAACACTTATTTATAATTGTTAGTAAAAAAGAAGATATAAATTAATATTAAAGTTTATCGGCTTAACATTTTCGAGGATCCATGCCTCATATTTATAGCCTTCATAAAATGTATAGTAAAATATATGCAAATATTCAGATAAGCTAGTATTACATAGCCCATTTCTTCGAGATTTCAAAGCAAGTGTCTTTCCTATTAATAGCATGGATGTTTCCATTAATGTAAAAATGCCTCCCTTATTTTTCTTTTGTGATCGTTTGATTCTGAGCACAATATTATGGGATTGGCACGTGTGATGTTGTGTCCTGATTGTTTAGCATGCTCCAAAAATACAGAGGTTGTGTTGCTGTTCTTCAGAGCTGTGTTATACATGTAAATATGTTGAGCCAGTCTAGTGTTGATTGTAGCTTTCGTTTCACCATAATATATAGCGTGGCATCCGGCCTGAGGGCAGGCAATGGAGTACACCACGTGTGGGGTGAACGATTGATCAATGTGGTTTTAGAGTTGTTAATCAATCTATTAGAATTAAGTGGAGTTCTAAATGCTATGTTAAATTTATTGGTTAATGCTTTTGTTAGCTTGTTAAGAAATGTAGGGGATTGTTATTTTTGGTAGATTGGTGCGAGGTGCATTATTGTTTATTGTATTATGAAATTTTGTGATTTTATTTTTAATATCTTTAAATTTGAACCCTGCTGCTAATAGATTTTAATATAGTTGTTTATGTTTTCTTTCCTGTCTGCCTCACATTTACACAAATAAAAGTTTATAAACAAAAATGCATTAAGGCCAGCAAATTTATACATTTTATGAAGGCTATGAATATGAGGCATGGATCCTCGAAAACGTTAAGCGGATAAACTTTAATATTAATTTATATCTTCTTCTCTACTAACAATTATAAATAAGTGTTTTTTTGTTACATAATATTGAGAAGTAAAACTATATTTATTAAGAACAATGAAAGTGAAAAAGATGTTAATATTAAATGGGAAAACAATTTAAATAAAAGCGAAGTTGGCTAAAATAGACAATTATATATAGAGAATGAAAATAAATAGTAAATTATTGGAGGGTATGAATAAAAGTGGAAGAGATGGGAGTAAAAAATTTTGATATTAAAAGAAGGAATGCAGAAGAGAGAGAAATAGCATTGCTAAATAATGAGGAGAAAGAATGTAGTTGTAGAGAAAAATAAGAGTCAGTCTTAAATAAGTATGTAATGAATACAGAAAAGATGTTAGATGTGAAGGACAGAATGATAGCAATCATAAAAGCACATAGTAATAGAAATATTAGTTTTACAGAAAATGAATTGAATGAGACAGGGAAGAAGTTGAAAAATGGAAAGGCAAGAGGTTTAGAGGGATGAGTAGGAGAGATGGTGATGAATTTGGGAAATAGTGCAAAATTAAATCAATTGTCATGCTTTAATAAGATGGCACAGAATACAGAATTCCCACATAGCTGGAATAATACAAGAGTGAGGCTCTTATTTAAAGGAAAGGTAAAGACCTTAGAAAGATAAACAATTATAGATCGGTATTGGTATTGTATAAAGTTTTTGCATATATGGTTTTTAGAAGGATGGCAAAATGGATGGGAAAAATTAATATAGTTAGAGAAATAAAGAGGTTTTAGAAATGGATAAGCATATAGGAGATATTTTGTATGTAGTCACACAACTTGTAGGTAATTATATATAGTCTTTATATATAGTCTTTATAGCTTATGGGCAAGTTTAATAAATTTGGTAATGAATGGGGTTTTAGTGAATCTTATTATGAGATTGTATGAAAAAAATTATTATACATATCAATTGGAGTTAAAATGAAGGAGGATTATATGCCACCTATTTTGTTATATTTGAGAGAAATGGAAAGAGCAATAGAAAAATTAGAAAGGGTAGAGATAACATTAGTAGATGGGCAAGGTAGTGTATACATTATCAGGTTTTTTATTTGCTGATATTTTATGAGAGTTGTGCTGAAAATCTGTGTTGTGGTAGGTAAAGAGATAAGGATCAAATTCAGTGAAGAAAAATCAAAAGTAATGATGGTAAATGCTGGAGAAAAATGAGAGAAAGAATTTTTCTTGGGGGATATAAAGTTAAGTGTGGCAAATAGGTACAACTATTTAGGAATTGTCTTAAGTAATCAGAGACCTTGCTTGGAGGGATGAGGAAAAATTAATAAATGAAGAAAAGAAAGGGACAGATAAAGAAATTAATAGTGTTTTCATATAATAAATATAATGTAGCAAGAAAAGAAAGGGACAGATAAAGAAATTTAATGGTGTTTTCATATAATAAATATAATGTAGCAAGAATTGTATGGAAGGGAGTGGCAGTAGTAGGGTTAACCTATGGTAATGATGTGTTATTTGTTAGCAAAGGAGTGTTAGATTACTTAGAAAAAGTATAAAGAGAATTAGGAAGACATGCATTAGATGCAGATGTGTGGTAGCAAAGGAGAGGATTCAAGGAGAAATTGGACGGTCAAGTTTTTATAGGAGAGATGTAAAATGAAAATGTTTGGTAGATTGCAATTTATAGATAGTAAGAGAGTAGCAAAATAGCATTTAATTGGGTTATGAATAAAGAGCAAGCAACAAGATGGGTGAGAACGGTAGTATGGTATGCAGAAGATTTGGATAAGGACTTTATGTTAGTATACTTGTACAAAGGGTAGGATGATTGTATTAGGAAGATTGTTGATTGTTATAGTGGCAAAGATTGGGATAGAAGAATAGATGTATTGAAAAAAATAGGCAGTTGGACAGATGGAGAATTAGTAGGGAGAGTAAAAAGAGCTTAAATATATATAGAAATAAACACAATATTGGAAGTGACTTAATTTATGATAGTAGCAGAAGTAGTGGTTTACTATTCAATTCTCAAACAGGATCGCTAGCAACAAGGGAATATACACATATATGGAGGAATGTGAGTGATTTAGCCTGCAGGTTACGTAAGGAATGCTTAGAAAATATTAGGCGTTTGTTAATAGAATCAAATACTTACAAGCAGAAAGGGTACAAATAATGAAGTTTTGGGAAAATAAATATAGAAGTGATTATACAGAAAATGGGTTATTTGTCTTTATGTTGAGATTGGAAAAGATAAGGGGGATCTAGATTGGTCAAAGATGGATGTTGTGGATATAGGATAGATCAGGATAGAGAAGAATATGGGAAAAACGGTGGGAATGGAAAGAAAATGTAAGGTGTCTAACAGGTTTTTCTTGGACATATTGGCTGAGAGATTTCTGATGTCCATAAAGGACTAGCCATGTCACATCCCATCACATCACTATTTTAACAGCCTGGGTAGGCATAGGAAATGATCGTGTGATCTTTATTATTACTTATCGACAAGAATAGAAACCGGTTAATTACAATACACACACTTAATATCATCATCATTACAGTACATTCTTATATGATATTGTTATTCTACCTCCACAAAAAACAAACAGATTGAGACAATAATAAGAACAAAATGTTAAAATGAGTTTTGCGATGAATATACACAAATATATGTCATAGCATCTGCCAGGAGGCGAACCCACAACCGTCTGCAACCAACTACTTGGCTGCAAGGCTGCTGCGATGACCTCTCGGCTAACAACGCTTGACAGTAAGTTCTTTTTATTTTGTTTTATAAAACTTTTTTTTACCGGAAACGTTTTTTTTTTCCTGGAATATTTTATCATCTAGCGTACCGTTGTGATTTACCGCAGAACTTTTTTGTAGCAAGTCTGTACTGACATATATATATATTTGCACCTACTTTATTTTTAAGTTAAATATATTAAATTGAAATTACATGTTTTTAGTTCTTTCTTTTTTTCCAATATTACAAAAAAAAAAAGCCCATTATTTTGCGTATTATTATTATTTGAAATTTGGAATTGTAACTTTCTTTTATTTATCATTAAATATTTATATTATCTTGATAAGAATTAAACATTTATTATTCATAAATATCCTTGAGTAGGAAAACAAAAAAAGAAAAATCTTGCTCGTTCTTTTTACAATATGACAGGGGGTGAAAAGATAGCAAAATGTTGATTTTGTAAATGAAAGATTAATATTTAGTATACAGAATGTTTTTTTAATGATTTGTGTGATAACGAGAGAACTATTGTACCTGTCATGAAATGAAAAATCAGTCATTTCTTTTTGCTTTGGAACCAGCTTGACGTCTTTTTTTTTTTTTTTATGTATTTCAAAATCTTGAATCCCAAGAGAAATTAGGTTTCATTTGAAAGCTACTTTTCAACTTCTAATCCAAAAGTTGAAGAGCTGTACATAGTCACTTGTGTTCAAAATGATAACATAAAGGTACTTAGGAATTTAAAATAAAATAAAAAAAAAGAAAGAAAAAAAATGTGAAAAATTTATAAACCAAATCCAAAAACCCACCTGTGTTTTCTTTTTTCTTTTCTCCCTTGACTCTTAACATAGATGATCACTGTGGTGTAACGTGGAAATATAATGACACAACTCATCAAGAGACCAGTTTTTTAAAAAAGTAAAAATGTGTAGAAAATTTTGGCATAAACTTAAGAATTACTTTCTTCTTTTTTAAGGTTTTTTTTTTTTAAAAAAAAACCCAAACTTTTCTGTAACTTTTAAATTAAAAAGTGAAGAATATTAACATTAATAAATTATTATTTTATCTTGCTTTCATTATTAAAAATTAAATTTTTGTTTCAAACAATAACTAATGAGTAATTTCCATCCAAAGGAGTTTTTTTACAGATAATATTATCCCCGTAATTGAGTGAGTTGGGCACTTGGCCGAGCCTAGTGTTTAGGAACGTCTGCATTTAATACAAAAATAAGTGAATTAAGCATAATAGCCGATGTATCATTTTTTCTAACATATTTCTAAAACTATAAATATTTTTAAAACTAAATGAAAGTCGAATTAGCAGAATTTCAAAAAATAAAATTGTAATATTCTGAAAAAAAAAGAGAAGGGTTTTGAAAACGGCTGTATTTTTATGCTATTTTGTTTATTTATGGCCGAATATATTTAATAGTTATTAGGGCAAATTTTTACGTTTTGAAACCTATTGTGATTAAACTTAAGTATGTGCACATATAGGATTAATAAAAATTTATCTAAGACCTTTTATGATCTTAAAATTGTCTAATTTAGCATTACTGTAATATAAACTATATGTAATTTTAAATTATGATAATAAATTGTTTTATGATTTTGCAGAATAGAAGACTAGAAAAATAAATTTCATGATATAATTGTATTTCAGTGTAAATTTTTTAAGATAATAAACCTTCGGGATCTTAAAAATTTATACTTTCTAATTTTATTAGAAATGTCAGGCCTACAGTAAAGAACAGAAGTAAGATACTCTATTTTTTTATTATATGTTTTCAGTAATATTAACTTTTTCCACTGGATCTTGCAA
This sequence comes from Epiperipatus broadwayi, assembly GCA_028023455.1. Classification (NCBI taxonomy): domain Eukaryota; kingdom Metazoa; phylum Onychophora; class Udeonychophora; order Euonychophora; family Peripatidae; genus Epiperipatus; species Epiperipatus broadwayi. Next base: position 94,249 of record JAQFVV010006719.1, on the reverse strand, counting down.
ACTCTAAGAAAGGAGTTGATTATAGGATTAGCCATCTTAAATAGATATATATTTTTTTGATTGGAAGTAATTGGAAATAAATTTTTAATATTGAAATGGAAATATAATTAACTGAATGAAGTTGATGACATTATCTCTGTGTATGCTTTTAGTTTAAAAAGTGATTGTTTTTTTAATTATTGGATACCTTTTGCCATTGTTATACAAAAGTATGAATATATTTGCAAGTTTATTTAAAAATAGTTATTTAAAATGTGCTTGCAATTTGTTCTAGTAACATTTTCAAATATGATTATACCATGAAGTATTTACCGTTTTAAATATCTTGATAGTTTATAAATAAAAATGTGAAGTCCAATGCAAACTCCAATTTGATTTGTTGCTTTTAACCAATTAGAAGATATGGTATTTCAGTGCCAGGGAAATAACTGCAATTAAGTTAGCCGTTTGTTTACCTATTTTATTGTTGGGTGTGGGACTTGGACACTTTATCAATATGATTTAAAAGCATCAGAAAAGTTTCACTTAAAGATACCCAGAAAAAATTTAAAAATACAATGTCAAGATCATAAAACCAATCAGCATTTTCTGCAAATTATTCATTGTGTTACTGTAGAATGCGCTATTGTAAAATTACATCTTTGTTGGGTTGGATATGTGAAATTATTGAACAATGCAAGACTTCTTATGATTAACTTGAACAGAGTTTCACGGAAGAAGTAAACCCTATTTATATTATGAGGTTTGTCTGAAAGAAGTTTTAAAGTAGAAAAATGTGGATTGTTTTCATTGGAAAAATATGTCAGAGTATAGAATACCTTGGAAGACCACAATTAAACATGGTGCTTAGGAATTTCACTTGAAAAAAATTCTGCAGAAGTTAAAAGCCATTATCAAAAATATCAAATATAACAGAAAATGGAGCAATATGTTCTATATATGGATATATTTAGGATTTGCTGATTGGTTTGTATAGTGTTGCAAAAATCATTTTTAAGGAACTATTATTTCTCCCGTTTTTTAGAGTTAGTGCTGATTATATATATACACAGACACACATTGTAGTGATCTGGTTTGGGTCCTGTTTAAGGTAAATGGCCTGATGAGTGCAACCATAAACAACTCATCAACATAAAATAAGTGAATGAAGAATGTGAATGAACTTAGTACCATATGCCTAATTTTATACACAATCAAATAGATGTTTCCACAATAAAGATGACATTTTTATTTTTAGGACAATTTCTCATTTTCAATGTGGATGATTTTATTGATTTTATTTTTATCTCAGGTTTGCATCTAAAAGAATATATAATTTATTAATTGATTATCAATTTGACATTTTCTTTTGTTCTATCTGGTTAGAGTTTTTGCAAATGTTCAGCCTTCACTACTGTATAAAATTTTTATTATATACTAAAACTCAATATGTTGGACTTGATTATTTTTAAATTTAATTTTATAAATGAATAATATTTTTAAAAATCACATTTGACATTTTTAAATATTTAAAAACTGACTTGCAAATCAAACAATACCACACACATCATCAACCAAGTTAATTCTAAAAACTCCAATTGTGGTTGAAGAAGGAGTTATTTCTTTGATTTTTAGTGCACCAGTAAATAAAAGCATTTGGTATACTTTTTTAAATCCCTATTTATATTATATACACTTTAAATGTTCAAATTTTAATGTTAAAATTTGTCCATAATATTGCCTTCTATATATAAAATTAAAAATAATCAATTTAAAACAAAATTGAAACAGATACTTCACTATAAATAAAAAAAAAATTTAATACATCAACCTGGCTTTCATTCCTTAATGGAACCTTTTCAAGATATTTCTTTTTACACATGTGATATGATGTGATGTGATGTATTGTGGCTTCTTCTTAAACAAAGTCAAGAATATCTCAGCAATTATGTCCAGATAAACCTGTTAGCCACTTTATTTCCATTCCCCACTCTAAATTTTCTCATAATCTGCTCTATCCCATTTCCACAACATAATCTTTGTCAACTCTATAACCTTTATATCTAAATCCCCCTTATCTTTTCCCAAACCCAGCATAAAAACCAATAATTCACATGACCTTACAGCAGCTCCTCCAAATGGACATTATTTACATTACAATAAATGTAATTATTAAAATACATATGTTAAATATAACTAGTAAAATACTTATATGTATTGAAATGGAATATTTGCCATGGCATATTCATTTCACCTGGGTTACACCCTAATATCAACTCTGGTTCACATGCAAGTCTGTACCCAAGTTCAAATGTTAAAAATGCCTGAGAAACATCTCGAGAGGTGTAAGTATGTGTATATTAAAGTCAGAAATCTGGTTTTTAGATATAGATTAAAATAATAGCTTTATAAATTTAATTTATAATTAACTCAATTTAATAACTCAAAAATATTAGAATCGCATATATGTGGATGAATTATATATATATCACCATGATACACATATATAGGATGTATTTTGTTACTTGTTATAGTTTGTAAAATTAATTTCTAAAAAAGTTTGTAAAAAAGATCATGCAATTTAAATCTGGTTGACGATAGTGTATTAATTGATGCTTAAAAAAGTATTAAAGCAAATAGTTATTTGTTAAAACATCTTCCATCTTAAAAACAAAACAAAACACTTAATCAACTTTGTAAATTATTTTGCTAAAATCATATGTTTTAAAAGAAAAAGTTGCTGATCATAATCAGAAGATCACAACATTATTTAAGTTTTTACTATTAGAGCCCAAATTCCTGGACCCTGGAATATTTAATAAGAGTGAATCTTAATGCTATGCCCACCAACTGGTTCTTACATCAGAAAAGATTCCTGAACAACATAGATCCTTCCTGCCCAATCTGCCACAGACAGGATGAGATCTTTGAGCACATTATATTAACCTGCACAGGCTTTGGACCAGTGAAGCAAATCATAGCCCCAATTTCAGCAATTGATTATTATAAAATCCTCTCCATTAAAGATTGCATTAAGGAGAGAGATTTTCCCATCATAAGAATCTCGACCTTCATTACATATTCCATATGGATCACCCAATGTAAAATGATATTCAACATCCCACAAACGAATGCCCTTGCAATTTTCTTTGGAACCCTCAGAAAAATCCAAAGTAAAGACAAAATTCTCTCTACTAAGTTTATTTATGAGAATACATGGAAACTTTTCAAGATTCCCAGTGACTAAAGTTCCCAATTCTGCCATGCTATCTCTGCGGAACCATAAAAAATTTTTCTCTTCATCTAGATTTGACAAAAGTATCAATACTGATAGTTCTAGTTCCCAAGTAAGAAGCTCCTGCTGACACATGCTCTTCATCTGAACATCATAGATTGTAGCCATATATTTCACTAATAAAGTTTCTTTGAAAAGGTGCTTATCAAATCCAAAAAGTAAAAGGATGAGTTTTGACAAAATTATTTTTAAATGTATAAATAGATTGAATAGTAAGATAATGAAAGAATTGCCATAGTACATCTTCCTAAAATCTTGTGAAAACAAAGAGCAAATTCTTATTAACATCCTGCTGAAAATTCGATAAAAAACAGGTGTTATTTTTATTTCTAAAATTATATGGCATGGTATACTAATGGCTTATTTTGCCACAAGATAAAATTATCCTAGAAATATATGTTAGTTGAAGGCAGTATATATAGCCACCATTTTCTATGTAAAAATATACAACTTCTAAATTTTGTAAATATACCCGCGTCTCATTTTATGCGGATTTATTTAATGTGATTTTGAAGTTATGCGATTCATGTTTATTCTTAATATCTTTGTATGTGGTTTTCTTTTGTGATAAAAATTATTAGATCAGAAATCGAGTTCTGATAATGCGCTATTACTCTAAATATTATAAATTTTGCGTACTCACATCATATTTAAGTAATAGCACATTATCAAAGTTCGACTTCCATCTAATAATTTCAATATTTTCAGTGCTTTATAATAGTAATGTAATAGATTTTATGCAATAAAGAAGTTCATAATTCACTTAAAATCAGGATTTACCCATTTTATATACACACATTAAATTTTACAAGAATAAATCTGTTCAAATGTTACGGATGAAAAATACTATGTATTTATTTATTTATTTTTTTTGTGGCTTTTACATTTTAAATCACATTCTATTTTTGCTTTTTAAAAAAAGAGTACATAATTAATTAATCATTTAGTGTCCGCAAGTAATAAATTTTACAAGATTATAATGTAAATCTGTTCAAACATTATAGATGCCTATACATATGTTGTTGTTTTTGCATTTTAAATCACATTCTATTTTCGCTTTTTTAAAAAAAGAGTACATAATCAATTAATGATTTAGTGTCCACAATTAAATTTGACAATTAAAATCAGATTTTTAATTGTAATTAACAATTTAAAAATTACATAGCGTGATCTAAATTAAGGTGATGTGAAATGATGAAAATTGATTTTTAAACGGAATCAAAAATTAAAAAATTAAAGCCAAAAATAAGAATTTAATTTTTAATTGTTAGTTTCAATTAAATTTTGCCCAACAGTGGTGAGTCGGTGTTTTTTTATTATCGTAAGTATAAATTCTTATTTTTATTTTAAACTTTTAGTTTACTCTAACGGAGAGAAAAAAAACACCCAAGAAAATGAATTTCTTTGTAAACAAAAATTTAAATTTTAGATCGCTTAGCAAAATGGGAAGGATCAACAGCGATTGGAAAACGTTTTAGTTGTATTTCCTCTTGACTTCATTTAAGGAAAAGCTACAGTACATCATGACGAATCTGATGTCTCAAATAGCGATAATGTTTAAAATACCGTACATGTATAAAAAAATTTAAATTACACATAAAAATATATTGTTTTGAATAAGATTAAATACTGTAATTAATAAAAAAAGTAAAAAAAAAGTTTGTCTTGTATCAATTTTTTTCAAATTTGAAATTTTTTATTATTCATATATTATTTTTTTATTTTTTTTATGCAAATTTTAAAGTATTTTATGTTGTTGCTTTGCTTTTATGCGATTTTTGGAAAATTACAGTACCTATCCCCCATTTTTCAAGGTAAGTCTATTTTTGTGTGATTTCTTTTGTGCACATTTTCTGAGGAACCTATCTACTGCATAAAACGAGACCCAGGTGTATTGTCTAACAAAATCCATGCAAGTTTGATCTGTAAAATGTCTGAGTAGGAGAGGCAAGAGTTGCTGTTCTCCAAGCCTGAGGAATGGTGATATCCATCCTGTATTCTGAAAATATCAAGCTGTGGCAAGGATGGAAGAAGCCTTATAAAGAACCTGCCACACTAATGTTGTTTATGCAAGATGTGCTGTGTATCCTACGGAGGATGATTGCTGCTCTACCCATAATCAAGGTTGATGAAACCAACCAACATGGTTCCACAGATTAATCAAAAGTAAAAATAATCTTTGCTTTCATGCTAGCGGTGATATCTATTACTGTCTTTATAAGTTACTAGTTATTAAATTTTCTTACTGATTCATGTTATAATGTGCTAAATGCCACTTAAAATAATGAGTGTATCAAAGGTATTGGGTTTGGGGATGGAAGATATTAATAATTCTATGTTTGGTTTAATAGTTATAGAATAACATTTAGTTATTCAAATCATACTTCCTATTGTGAAATTATTTTACTTGGTTATATTCTTTAATTACCCTACAATTGACATAATGATTTGTGAAAGTCTGAGTTCGAATCCACATACATTACATAATGATTTATATTGTTATATAATTCGAGGTTCAATTCATGCCCTAATAAATATTTATCCTAGTTATTGGTCAACCCTATGATTTAAAGTATAATTTATGAAGATTATCTTAACAAATAAATGTAATTCTAACTGTAGAGATATAGTATAACATGCATTTTATAATTAGCAATTAACCTTAATATCCCTTGAAATGCATATAGCCATTACTAAATAATGATTAACAATGATTTTCAAACTATTTGTTGGATTGGAACTTATATTTTATTAAGTCAATCCATTTTGTTATTGCTTTATATTTACAATGCTTGTTTTGGAGTTGGCTTGTGTTGGCAGTGCAGATACTCGAAGATTATTTCAAATGCAAACATAATTAGTTATATTGAAATCTTTATTATTACATTTGTGCATTGCTGACGTGAACTTGTGATATATATATATATATTCATCCATGTTTTTCTCTATAGGTAAATGATAAAGACTGACCCAATAACTGGGATAAGGGCCCAGAACATTTGAGTAGCCTATTCAATTTCCAAACCTCCATGTATGCTTTAGATTAATTATTTCATTAGTAAGTTTATCAGTTCAAACAGACCGCACATTTTATATATGGATGTAAACTCTCTGTACTGCAAAACCCCTAATATTAGCTTAGTTTAATTTGTGAGTGAATCATATGTAATGCTAACTCAACCCATTACATTCTTTGTATTATAATTATTTGTTAATTTATCTGAGAACATTAGAAGCTCTGTTGGGCAAATCATGATTTAGATATCTTTTAAAATTAATAATTATGTCCAAAAATTAATCGCTTTTCTTAGATAATCATATATTAATGCTGTAATTTGTAACATATGTCTTCAGTTATTACACATACATCTTATTTTTTTAGGCAAACCACAGTAGGGAAATTGAATATCATTTGGCACATTATTTATTGTTCATATATATTAAAATTTTTCTATCATCTCCTTTTATAGGCTAATGCAATCTTTTTTTGGTAGTGTTCGGTTACATGTATTGTGGCTGCTAGGAGACATTGCAGCACCACCAAGAAGCCTGTAAGTGATAAATTTCTATACAAACATGGCTGAAATCAATGGAAAATTAAAATACCTAAGGCAAGACATCAAAAGTAAGTAAAAATCAAGTAAAAAAAATTGGTTTGCCTAAGGCAAGACATCAAAAGTAAGTAAAAAATCAAGTGAAATAATAAGTAAATTTTAAAAAAGTACACACTCACACAAAATTGGTAAAAATACATAAAATAAATCTCTGTCCAAGTGATAAATTGAAATGGCTCAAAAATAAGTAAAATACAAAATAAAAAATCATGGAAATTGGTGAAATACATAAAATACAACCCCCCTCCCCGAAGCGATAAATTGAAATGACTCAAAAATAAATAAAATACAAATTAAAAAATGGCTCAAAAATAAGTAAAATACAAATTACAAAAACAGAAATCACACACCCCCCTCACTAACTTAAAATTATTGAAAAAATACTTACAAAAGATAGACATGTAGAATCTTTTGATACATCTTATTAACTTTTATTATGATGTATTAAAACAGTTTTGAAAGAAAATGTTGAGTAAAGGCAAAAAATTTAACGTTAAAAAATATAATCGCACTCATGTACTGACGTTCTTTTTGTTTCAAATATACATTTTAAACTTATTTCCAGGTTTATTCTTATTTTTTCCAAGGTGCGGTTACCTCAAAATTGTCACTCTTATGCAAAGAAAAGCAAATTTTGCATAACTTAGAATTAAATAATTTTCAAAAATAGCAAAGCTTAAAAATCTATAACCTTGCCACTCCTTTTGCATATATGTATGTGTGAAAACCCACATACCCGGTAATGCTTACATCTATTATAACTTTAAATTGATAATTATTTATGTGTGCTTTAACTATATATATCAGCTAGTATTATTTTATATACGCATTTATATAAATATACGCACATACACGCATTTAAGTATTATTATCATTCTATTAAGTTGCTTTTAATTAATATACACCAACCTGGAGGGGTTTAATAAATTATGGAACATAGTAAGTGAACTTTATAATAGGTAAAGAATATTGTTTCAATATCAAAAGTTGCAAATTTAAATGTAACATAATAGACCTCTCACATTAAAAAATATAATCGCTTAGCAAAATGAAATGTGACATTAAACACAATTCCCCCCCCCCCCTCTGACTGATTTCTAAATTTGATTCATAACATTCAAAAAACCCAAGTACAACACACACAAAAAAACCAAATACTTACAAAAAAAAATTACTTACAAAAGATAGACATCACGGGCAATTTGAAAGTATGCAAAAAGAACATTCAAACTTTGAGACTTTGCATGAAAATTATTTGGAGAAGCTTGTTCAAACAGATTGCAGATGATTATAAAAATACAACAAGGATGGTTTCAAAGTACATGAAAAGAACATTCAAACTTTTTGACTTCAAAAACAGGTGTAACAGTGGAATCTTTTTTAAAAGTACACACACAGATCAAAAAGAGTTGTAATGATGTTAAATAACAATTTTATATTAAACTCCGTTCCGAATCAATCATAGCATAATTCATATATTTTCAAACAAAGATAAAATAAAATAGGTATAATCATCTCAAGTGAGTTTCATTTAGTTTAGACCAGGGGTGGGCAATTGTTTTGGCTCAGGGACAACTTTGTGGAAGTGGAGATTAGTGGACGGCTGCATTGGGGGCCATTTTATGGAAGCAGGGGTTAATGGAGGGTCGCACCTTATTTTCATGACATAATAAACACACTGCTTTATTCCCTGTATTACCAAAGAAATATTTGTTTATTCATTCTTTATTAAACACAACATTACGGTTTTTCGGAGGGTTCATGGTTTCACTAAATTTAGAAATTTATATATTTACTGTTGCAAAGACAAAATTGAAATTAACCAGATCAACCGGAAAAGCACTGTGTATCTTATCTATACTTGCGCATGTGTATTGACATGGCTGCACTAGTGGAAAATACAAGATGAATCTTTGGTCATGCAAAGGAAGGAAATCTCAGTTCTAGTCAGATTTTTCTGGCTGTTTTATGGGCTGCAAAAAACTCTTAGTGGGCCACATGTAGCCCATGGGTCATTATTTGCTTGCCCCTGGTTTAGATGAATTTAAAGTTATATAAGATCAAGCAAGACTTACAAGATTACATTTAACATAAAATTATACTTTACTTTAGCGCTTAGATTTTTTTCATAGCTTAAGAAATTTAAATAACGAGAAAGAATTTTTGTTGTGCACATTTACAGAATAGGATAACTAGGTTTTAAGTTTAGCCTGATTTTAGAATTGAAATAGAGTTCTGCAGAAGTTTATTACCAGTCTTCTTTCTGCTTCTAGCTGGCATGGTGGGCAAAGTCTAGATTGCTTTCTCCATCAGTGCGGTTAGGTGAGCAGGTGGTGCGGGTCTTCTTCTCCCATCATGACTTAACAGTTCCCTTAGGATAGATGCCAATAGACGTCTTCTACTCCACATTGGACATCATAAAATCACATGGCTTTCAATAAAAAATAAATAAAAGGAAAAGTTTTGCTAAAGCCAAAATTTTAGTTTATACACTGCTCATTCTTAAACTTGTTTACAATTTATTTTTTTCTCAATTATTTGATTTACACTATTTTTTTTAGCAAAGACAGTGAATTTTGCCAAGTTATTGATTTTTGAAGGCAGTTCTTAGATTTATTTACCTGCAGTTGATTTTAAAATAGATTAGTAACTTGTTATTTTTTTCTCTAACCCCCTTCTTTTTTTTTCAAGCACTAATTAGGTCAAGATTCAAAATTCAGCAAAAGGATTTTTAGAAAAAAAACTTTAGAACTCATAAACAACTTACCACATATGCAACTCATTTGATTTTAATATACTTTATATGTGAAAATAAGATTAATTTACACATCAGCCTATAATAATTTAATTCTAAAATAAACTAAAAGAATTGTAATGCTCTTAAATCTATTACATTGCTAGGCCTTTCACATATTTATGTATGTTCCTGTTACACATACAGCAAGGTTGACCTTAGATTTAATTTTACAAATTATAACTTGTATGTGCGTAGACGTTCATTTCACGTATGCATACATAATTATATAATAATGATATGCACACACACCTATATTTAATATGACAATATCAGGATAGATTTAAAGTTAATATACGTATACTCAAACATAGATAAATACAAAAATGCATACTACTATGTAATATAGTAGATGAAACAGGAGGGTCACTATATTTGACTGTTTCAACACATATATTAAACATACACATAGAATTATTACAGTTAATGTATGTTAGATCTATATAGATGCACATACACACAAATATACCTTACTGTAGATTATTTATGATGAGTTTAAATGAATATATGTGCACTTGGGAGGGTTTGAACTGTGAAAAGATACTACTATGGAACATAGTAGATGAAACAGGATGATGGCTAAATACTATTTCAGTATGCAATAATGGTAATAATATATTAAAACAAAACACAGATCTCATGTAATAGGAATGTATATTGAGCACACATAAATATTTGGGGTGATTACTGTATGCTAGTGTTTGTCACATTAAATTTTTAATGGGTCGCGAATATGCATCAAGAAATACAAACATAAATATCTGATAGCAAAAATCTTTGTACATTTTAAGAAAATGTTAGTATTAATAAAAAAAAATTAGTAAGTAACATTACCTAAGCTTTGTGTAGTTTTCTCAAATTCAATTGTGAATTTGAACTTAAATAATCATAATGTTAAATTTCGCAATTATTTTCAAATCATAATTGTTCAAAAAATTGCAACCAAAAATGCAATTAAAATTAATGCAGCAAAAGCGTTAACCAGTGTCACACAATTTTTCTAAATCATTGTGTTGAAAAAATGGTTACGAAAGATAGAGCATTAAAAATATGTGGCACGCTATACTATAAATTTCTAAGAAAGAAATAAGATCTAATAGACTTTTCACATGAAAAATATAATTGCTTGGGTTGACAAATTTAATCAAAATCTAACTGAACCAGTCTTTTGAAATACCTACTTAGTTTTATTATGACCTATTAATTACTTTGGAGTGCTAGAAATACAATTTGTTGGGATTATTAATATTTTTGATGGTATTAATATGGACTTTTTTTAATGCAGATGAATACAATAGTAAACATGCACAAACCTTTTTGGCAACATTTCAAAAAACCATGCTGAAATTAAAGTAGGTATAGTGTTTTTATCTTTTTTTTTTTTTAAGTGTCATAGCATTGGCCAGGACGCGAACCCGCAACCCGGGCAACTGCAAGGCAGTCGTGCTGACCTCTCGACCACCAATGCAAGACTAGTGTTTTTATCTTTGCTTAGCCAAAATGATGAAAATGTGGGATCTTCCAAAAACAGAAGATGAGGCAGTGGAGTTTTTACAAAGTAAAAGTGTTCTGCCCTCTCAAAAAGTTTGGGTCGATGGCCATCAAAGGGGGCGTTATATGAGTCCAAGAATGCAATGGAAATGCAACATTAGTATCTCAAAATTGCATATCACTTAGAAAGGAACCTGGTTTGAGGACTGCAGATTATCATTTGTCTCAGCCATTCAAATTTTTTATTATTGGACTAAAAACCAATTGAATAAGCTTCTCCAAATAATTTTCATGCAAAGTCTCAAAGTTTGAATGTTCTTTTTGCCTACTTTCAAATTGCCCATGATGTCTATCTTTTGTAAGTACTTTTTTTTGTAAGTATTTGTGTGTTTTTTTGTGTGTGTTTTGTACTTGGGGTTTTTGGATGTTACGAATCCAATTTAGAAATTAGTTGGGGAAGGGGTTGTATTTTGTGTCACATTTCAATTTGCCAAGCGATTATATTTTTTAATGTGAGAGGTCTATTATATCACATTTCATTTTGCAACTTTTAATATTGAAACGGTATTCTTTACCTGTCATAACGTTTCACTACTATGTTCCATAGTAGTGTATTTTTCTTAGTTTAAACCACTCCAAGTTAGCGTAAATTAATTAAAAGCAACTTAATAAAACAATAATAATACATAAATATGTGTATGTGCATATATTTATATAAATGTGTCCTTAAAATAATATTAGCTGATATATATAGTTAAAGCATGCAGAAATAATTACCAATTTAAAGTTATAATAGATGTAAACATTACTTTGTGTGTGGGTTTTCACACATACATATATGCAAAGGGAGTGACAAGGTTATAGATTTTTAAGCTTTGCTATTTTTTTAAATTATTTAATTCTAAGATATCCAAAATTTGCTTTTCTTTGCATAAGAGTGACAATTTCGAGGTACCCAATTTACATATATAGAGAAATGTTTTTCCAAGCTAAAATTTGTTTTTGTCATTTATTTCTTGGAAATTATCTGATCACATCTTGGAAAAATAAGAATAAACTTGGAAATAATTTTAAAATGTATATTTGGAACAAAGAGTAAGTCAGCCCACTGGGACGATTATATTTTTTAATGTTAAATTTTTCACCTTTACTCAACATTTTCTTTCAAAACTGTTTTAATACCTAGTAATAAAAGTTAAGATGTATCAAAAGACTCTATATGTCTATCTTTGTAAATATTTTTTCAATAATTTTAAATTAGTGAGGGGGGGGCAATTTCTGTTTTTGCAATTTGTATTTTACTTATTTTTGAGCAATTTTTTAATTTGTATTTTACTTATTTTTGAGCCATTTCAATTTATCTCCTGGGGGGGGGGGGTAATGTATTTTATGTAATTCACCAATTTCCACGATTTTTTTAATTTGTATTTTACTTATTTTTGAGCCATTTCAATTTATCGCTTGGGGGAGGTGTTGTATTTTATGTATTTCACTGATTTCTCTTTTTGTAATTTGGATTTTATTTATTTTTGAGTCATTTCAATTTATCGCTGGGGGGGGGTTGTATTTTATGTATTTCACCGATTTCCACAATTTTTAATTGTATTTTACTTATTTTTGAGTCATTTCTATTTATCGCTGGTGGGGGGGGGTATTTTATGTATTTTTACTAATTTTGTGTGTGTGTGAAAATTTCCATATTATTTCGCTTTATTTTTTACTTACTTTTGATGTCTTGCCTTAGGCGTTTTAATTTTCCATCGATTTTAGCCATTTTTGTATAGAAATTTATCACTTGCAGGCTTCTTGGTGGTGCTGCAGCGTTGCCTAGCAGCCACACTACGCGTAACTGAAAACTACCTTTTTTTTATAATTTCTTTTTTATTTTGCTTACAGTTTTGACTGTCCTGCAGTCTTCATTAAATTGTTATCAATATCAATCTTCCACAAAGCATGAAGGTTATTAGATTTACATGAATTAAATTCTCAGTACTGTATTTAATATTTGATTAAACTTGTCTGATTGTATAATGTGGTGTCTTTAAATTGACAATACTTTGTCAGCTTGATATAATTTGTATTATCTTATGTTCACCATAATTAATTATAATAAATTTGTTTAAATTTACCTCATTTCCATTATCTTTTTTATCATACTCCAATCCAATTAAACCCATTAGTTAATGTTAAATTATTGTGTGTGATACTTCTGATCTTTATTTCACCAATTTATTTATTAAAATTATGTTATCATTCATTTTGCAAGATTCTTATAGTGTAGTTACATTTAATAGAGTACCATGCTTCTTTCTGTTTACTGGAACTCTGATTAAATAAAACTTATATGTATCATAGGAAGCATTGTTCATAGGATTTAAGCATGGCGTATGGGCATGTAGGTTGGAATTTGGTTCGACATGGGACCTTGTGTCTCATCTCAATCACAGTTAAGGTATCTATGGCTTGGACTCTTTGAGTATTGTTGAGTGAATGTATGATTCTGATCACTACAGTACATAAAAAATGATTAAACTTAATATAGTCTTTTTTCTCTTTATAATATACTTATATTTACAAATATTTAAAAAAAAATCCATTTGGGGGAGCTGCTGTAGGGTAATTGGTCTTGTGATTATGTAAAAAGAAACATCTTGAAAAGATTCCATTAAGTAATGAAAGCCAGATTAATCTATTAAATATTTTTATTTATTTATAGTGAGTTATCTGTTTCAATTTTGTTTTAAATTGATTCTTTTAAATTATATGCAATTGTATGTAATTATTACTAATGGTTGAAAGTATAATAAAATTTCAGTTTTTTTTAAAAAAAAAACAATTAAATAAAACGATAGATATAATTTAACATATAATTAGTAATATTTTTAATGCTTATTTTAATTATATGTATACGTTGACTACGAATTTAAAGTGAGGTGATTTTTTTTATAACTTAAGTTATTTATCATATAATTTATTATGTTGATTAATAAATAATGAAGTTCTTGAATTATCCATTTTTATAAAGTAACAATTATAAAATTATTAGTAAATCACATAATACAGTATTTATAAAGTGCAATAAAGATCAAAAAGTTAATTTTAAAAAATATAAACAGATTTTTTGTTTTCGAAAAATATATTAAGTAAAATTATCATTTATTTTACAATAAACATTTATATATACAAAAAAAAAAAAAAAGGAAAATTCAAGAAATAAAACAAAATTTAAATAGGTTATTATAATATAAAAGTCTCCCTGACCTCAATCTCCCCCCCCCCAAGAAAAAGAATACCAGAGATAAAAATGCCTTATTAAATAAGTAGTTAATTAAACTAGAAAAAATAGATATATATTTTAAGTTTTTATTTAATCACATATAGTTTTATCACATGAATATTAATATCTGTAAAAAGGTAAATGGTTCCAAGATGTATTTCATGTCAGATGGTTTAAATTATCATTAATCCAATCTCCAATTATTACAATTCAATCTAAAGATGCCATACTTTTTACCTTCACATTTATGATACTATTCTTTTCAAATGTGGTTATTTAATGATTATAGCAAATCATTTACTAGATTAAATTGTAATAATTAATAAATAGTAATAATAATGAGTAAAGATCATGAAGATATGTGTGAGGTTGTGGCCTGGGCCAACTGAAAAATATTGATTCAATGGGAAATGGATTTTAGAGTCATTTATCCGGTGAATAACTTATTCAAATATGTGTGATGAAATGGTAAGTTATAGATGTATTTAAGGTATTAAATTTGGATAAAAAATAAAATAGAGTTAATAATAATGGTGACGTAGTTCTAATCAAATAAACGAAAAGTTTAATTAATTAAACTGCAGAAAATGGTGATATTATTTCAAGAACTATCATCTTTAGATTGAATTGTAATATTTTTTTTTTAAAAAAATGTTTCCACTACTGATCAGATTTTTAAACAGAATTTAATAGATCTACCATAAATCTGCCTGCATTCATCCATTCAAATTGAAAAGAAAACTCACTGTAAAAACATTTTGTTCATTTTCTGAAAGAGTATTTTCACTCAAGTGCCCAATGCGTTTGATTTACCAGTCTGTTTTTAAATATTTAAAAATATCAAACATGATATTTTAGAATATTATTCACTTATAAAATGAAATTAAAAAGAAACCAGGTCCAATCTATTGAGTTTTAATATAAAATAAAGATTTTAGTGAGGGTAAACATTTTCAAAACGATGGAATTGTTAACCAGTTAATGTAGAAGAACAAAGCATTGAAGTAATTAAACTTTTTTTAAAACAAAATAATAATAATAATAATAATAATAATAATAATAATAATAATAATAATAATAATAATAATAATAATAATAATAATAATAATAATAATAATAATAATAATAATAATAATAATAATAATAATAATAATAATAATAATAATAATAATAATAATAATAATAATAATAATAATAATAATAATAAAAACAGTCCATTTTGTATTCATGGAAATAATATAAAGTTATAAGTTTTCCATAATAAATCTAAAACAAATTCAGTTATTTTTCAATCAATAATTATGATAACCAGTGTGGTCAATAATCATTTAACAAATAGCAAATGACCAATTCTTATGTTAATTAGCTAATATGATATTAACTCTCATTTTTTATATTGTTTTTGTGTGTATATAACAAATGCTGTCAGCAGTCATAGACGATCTAAAGCAGTGCAATTACCTCTCAGATATTAATGTAGTAAAATCTCTCAAAATCTTTTAATTTCCATAATATTAAAAAAATTACATCAAATCAGATTTCCTTTAGGAATACTTATTTATAATTGCCTTAGACTTCCACAACTATTTCTGCTCATATTCATAAAAATTCTTTAGTTTTTAAATAACATCAATAATAGAATATGAACCTATTCATTTTCCCCATCTTTCTTTGTAATTTTCAAAACAATGTGTTACCTATGGATAAATTTGAAACAGGCAAGATATAGAGATTATAATCTTTTATATTATAGAAGAATATTTTCGTTAAATATAATATTAAGTTTATCTAATGCATCTTTATACCATTTTACTTCTAATTATTATTCCACTTTTTCCTGTTTTAGTTGAATAAAATAATTTCATTTACAGAATCAATACAAATCTTTAAAATATTACTTCAATTTTGTTAAAATTTATTTTTATAGTCTTTCTTCAATGTAATTCATAATGACTTGGTTGCAAAATGTTGTCACAAAAATAACAATATAAATGACTTACTTAAGTAATTACAAATCTGACATTTTCCATTCTTTAATTTTATTTTCTAAAATAAAATATAATTTAGGAAAAAAATTAAGAAACATCTAGGTATATATCCAATTATGTCATGAATGTTTTAGTAATTTTATATAACTTTTGTATTTTATTAAATTTTCTTAATTTATTATAAATTTTTCAATTTCTTTTATTTAAAGCACTGATAGTAATACATGCATTTAAAAACTAAACTGGTGAAATATTATTGATTTTTAAATGATTTTGTTCCGCTTACTTTTTCTGTATGCTTGGTTGTTTATGTATTTGTTTATTTTATAGATACAGTTTAATTAAGACATGTGAGAGAGTGATATAGCATTTTTTAAAGTTTTAATTGACAGTTTTTAATATCAACATTAATACATTTTAAATAATGTGTGGAATTTTTCTTCTTCTTTCAATTGAAAGCTTGCTTTGAGTTATGATAAAATAAAGTTAGTTTACAACTTAAACCCACTACTCTCAGTGCCATCTCATATTGCTGACCCACCTGATCACACACATGTTGAAAAGATAAATAATCACCAATATATGTAGTTCATGCTAAACCAGAAATCATCAGTTGGTCCAGATTACTATCCTCACACATATATACAATCAGTGCTCAGCTTTATATTAAGATAGCCAATCTTCATACTTTAATGGACAGGCTTCAACAACTCTTCAGCCTTCCATTTCATTGAAAATTTGCTGCAGGTTTAAGCCTGTACAATGTATTAATTTATATAAATAGTGTGTAAAAGGTCTGCCCATCCCTCGCATATGTATGTATAAATGGATTATTCTCCTGTACATGAGGGGTCAGAATGACTAATATGTCAACATGGGTAGGATGACAACCTTGGCACTAAAAATGTTCGATCATCAGATTTTCAATGAAATGGAAGGCTGAAGAGTTGGGAGTTGGAATAGTTTGAAGCCCGTTCTTTAAAGTATAAAGATTGGCTATCTTAATATACGCTGAGCACTGATTGTATATATGTGTGAGGATAGTAATCTGGACCAACTGATGATTGCTGGTTTAGCATGAAATACGTGTATTGGTGATTATTTATTTTTTCAACATGTGTGTGATCAGGTGGGTCAGCAATATGAGATGGTACTGAGAGTAGTGGGTCGTGTGAAAGTCTGAGTTCGAATCCCGCATATATTACATATATAAATGCAGATTTAAGCCTGTACAATGTATTAATTTACAACTTAAAGTAAAATTTGATTCAAGTTAGAATAAAATAAACTTACTTTACATTTATTTTAAAGTAAATATATGTAATTAGAGAAATATGTAATGATATATATATAAACTAAACGTGTTAAATCGATTTAGAGTAAAATTATATTATTAAAGAAAGTTCATTTACAATATAGATTTGGTAAGCCTTTTTTAGGAAAAGAAAAAATGTTAAACAATCTTCACCAGAAAGGATGTCTTAATATTTTAAGTTAAAATGATTTATTATATACATATATAATTATGGATACTTATTAAATAGAATATATACATATGGGATGTACATATTAATTTATTGCAGAAATATCTAGTGACATATAAACTATTAGTATCAAGTCTGTTTAAAGGACAATATGGTTGGACATTTGTAATTATTGTGCCAATACTAAAAACTTAAAAATAAATAGAGATAAAAAATATTTTATAGTAAATACTTTTATTTATTGCACATCAAAAGCTGAAAAAATAATTGTTTTTTCAACCACAATTAAGGTTTTGAGATTGAATTTGAGATAAAAGTGTGGGGATTCAGAAATGAATTAACTTCATCTTTATGTGGACCCCACCCCTGCTCACATTTATTTCAAGTTCAGTCTAAAAACCCCAATTATAGTTGAAAGAATGATTATAAGGGGAGGGCGTTAATGTATGACAAATAAAAACATTTACTATAAAATATTTTTATCTCTGTTTACTATTGGAAAAAAAAAAACAATTTCATAATCAATGAAAATGAAACATAGAGAAAGTTTATGATTTGTTACATTTTAAAACTATGTTATTCCTTATTCTAAGATGAACTTTGGTTTTAATCCATTTCCAATACTGTAAATTATTTTGATATATAATAACACAGCAAAACTACATCCACTTTTTCTTTTTCTTTTTTTTTTTTGTATTATATAAATGTATATATATGTTCAGTTTTGAAATAAAAAAATAAAGTTTTTGAAAAGAAAAAGGAGAAGGATTTTTAATTTGTTGATATTAAATTATTTTGACTAATAAGAATTCAGCTCTCTTACTAGAATTAAAAAAAAAAAAATGTTTTAGTTGTAAATTTATAATAAACAATAGAACTATAATTTTTAAATATTTTTCCATCTGGTATTTTTAACAATACCAATATTGGTTATTGGAATTATTATTAGCGTTTAAACATTTACGTATGTCTTCTCATCGGAATTCTGATGTGTGGAAGCCAATTTTAAAAAAATATGATTTAAACTTAATATAAAACACGTAGCTGAACAACAGTTAAACTTTACTTCTTTTTTTTATTATTAATAAATGATACAACATACTTTATTTTGTTAAATTACATAGTATATTTATTTAATAGAAATCAAAGTTATAAGTTTGTTGCTTGTAAGAGAATAAAACTTATTTTATCAATTTACAATAACAAATTTTAATAAATAAACTTTATAATTTAGTACTATCATTACTACTGTTCATCCTACTGTTAATACTACTGCTGCTAATACAGGTAATTTCAATATCCTCAATCTCTATTTAAGCAACCCTCTTTCACATTATAGCTCACTATTCTCTAAGGCCTTTAGGATACTTCAATTTTGCAATCTATTAAATCTTACACAATATGATTCTTGTATAAATGCAAATAATCAATCTTTAGATTATATTCTTAGTAACTTTTTAAATATTCATTGTTGCCCTTTTCACTTAATATTCATCATCCACTATTAGAATTTATTATTGATATAAAATATTCCAAGACTTTATCTTTGCATATTATTGGAAGAAATTATTAAAAACGTGTCTAAGTATATTCATGCAGTTTACCAATTTTAATTGGGATTCTCTTAAATTTTTCCAATGATGTTAATTATTGAAATAAATTTTTCAGCAAAGCTTTTAATCCTGTTAATGAATTTTTTCATACCCGAATAACTCATTATTAATTATGATTTCCCCTCATGGTTTTCCAAATCACTTAAAACATTATTAAGAAAAAATGTTATCATTACAGGCAATATTTAAAAACCAAAAATATGATTCCTTACAGTAATTTTATCAACTACAGAAGATTATCTATGATTATTTATAGAAAAGACTATCAGAAATTTATTAAAGATATGGAGAGTAATGTTGTTGGTAATCCTAAATAATTCTAATTGTTCATGAAGGATTTGGGTGTCATTAAGAGAAAAATATAACAGGTTAATATCTCTTAAATTAGCTGATACTGATTTTTCTCAATATTTTTCAGAACTTTTTAAGTAACCATATACTATAATGACCATAATTTAATCAGTGAGAATGTTGGATAAAATATTTCACTCAATAAATTTACAGAATGCTGTATTGTGGTAGCCGTTGAAGCACTGAAATTGGATTTCAATCTTAGTCCAGGTAATATCCACACTTTCATTTATAAATGCTATACCAAATATTTATCTTCTTTGTCATATTCTCAATTGTTCTATAGCAAGCCATACTTTCATTACATCTCTAAAAATTACTAAAATTATTCATAGCCTTAAAAGTGAAGATAAGATCAATAATTGTAGGCTCATTTTGATTTTGTTTACTATTGCAAGGATATTTGGAAGAATGTTTCTACAGTAAAGTAATGCATGATATCAAATTATTGCCACTGAATCAACATGATTTTATCCCAAATAAATCAATAGAAACAAATCTTGTTACTATTTATGACCATATTGTGCATCCAATGGAAGAACAAGGCAGAATGGATGTTATCTATTTCAATATGTCAAACACCTTTAATAAAATTAAACATTACATTTTTTACTAATCTACATTCTTCTTAAAAGCCCGAGTAGTTTTTATTAAATTTAATGATCAAATGTTTTTACAATATTATTATCTTGAAATGGGTAGTATGTTAGCTTTTTGTACTTTTTAATATATATATATTAGTGAGCTCCGAACTAATCTATAATTCTTTTATCTCTTACGTTATGCTGATGACTGCAAGATATTCAGATGCTGTGATTACAAATTGTGTCAAAATATCATAGTTTTTTTAAATAGTGTGAAGAAAATGGAATAATAATTAATATAAATTAATACTCTTCTGTATCTGATTCACTAAATATGAACTTCTAAGATTTCTATATTATCTTAATAATCCTAAAATAAACTCTGCTGATGCACTTAGGGTTCTTACAATCATTTTCAGTAATGGCATCATTTGTCTTAATGTAGAGTTAGCAATTAACAAAAGCCTCAAGATGGTGAGAACTATTTGCAGACAAGGTGATGTCTTTGAATATTCCACCAAATATAAACTTTGGTTCTTTCTATTTTAGGATTGTGTTAAGTATTATGGAATCCACACACATAAAGAGATATAAATAAATTACAATTAGTTTTCAAAAAGTTTTTAAATTTTGTTCCCTAAGAGATGATTACAATATATCTCTTTTGGCAAGAAGAGCTAGGGATATGAAATTTTTATACAAAGACATTTCCAAAAATAGAATTTCTTATAATATGCTTTTAAAACTTTATTTTAATTCTTGTCAGTATGTAAATCGTTCATATAATTATTTCTTTATTATAATTTGTAGATGTGATACTTTTGAGATTTCCCCCTATTTTTTTGTCTTCCCAGTAGCTTCAATTTAGATTTTGTTGATGAAAATCTTTTCAACTTAATTTTAATCAATTTTCAAACACCTTATATATATATTGTTATTGATATTGTCTAAGTGTTGACTGGTTTTTAATATATATATATATAATGAATGTTTAGACGGAATTCTTGAATGTGTTGAGTAATCCATTTAAATCAACTTAATTAAAAGCACTTAACCTAGAACAACTGCCAGGCTAAGAATCAAAGTAAACGGACAGACTGCTGCATCCAAAAGTTGGATTCTCTTTCAAATGCTATTCTAGATCTAATATAGAGATCAAAGTACTGTTTACATTATATAGGTGTAAGAAGTCAAAGTATAATAAACTTCTTCAATTTTCTTACTGTATAATAAACCCCTCCATTAGTAAGTTATATATTGTAATATAATATTTTTAATGAATGTTTAGATGAAAATCTTGAATATGTGGAGTAATCCATTTAAATCAGCTTAATTAGAAAGCACTTGGTTGGTGTGGGGGGTGGGGGCGCCAGCGAGGAAGGGGTTGGGTGGGGGGAGGGGGGTGGGGGTGGGGCGGGCGGGCGGGAGATGTGAAAAAAAAAAATTAGAAAGCCCTTAACCGTATATTTGACCTTTATCTTGGTTGTTTTTTTATCTTGATCCTTTTGTTATATTATGTATTTTGTATGTGCAATTTGAAATTGACCTTTGGTTGTATAAATTTACATTAAATAAATACTTGATTGAAATATTAATAATGATTTCATTTTCTTTCTTCTTCTTCTTCTCCTCCCTCTCCTTTTTAGGCAGAAATGTTAATTTTCAATTCATTGTTAATAAAATTAGACACATTAAATGTTGCAAAATAATATTGTAAATTTTATTTAAAAAGTAGCAATTAATTTTTCTTACACTATCTAAGTAATATTTTTTTTGTTTTAAAATTAATATTCAAGTTATTTAAAATATTTTAATTGTTTAAATAAAGGTATTTTATGTTATAAAAATATTAAATGAATTTTATATAATATTAAAATAATGAATCACATTGTTTTAGAAAACTATTTTGTATGTGAATTAGTATTTGGGAAGAGTGGAGTTTTGATATTATATATTATATTGGGAAGAATTTGGATTAACCAATGAAATCACAGGATAAAATAGGTATAAATATAGGTGTTCAATCAATCTAGACAGTTCTTGTTTAATCTTGTCTTGTCTTGTTTGTTTAATCTGGTTGTGTTTTGAAAAGTTTTAATTTTTTATAAAAAATAAATTTTGGATTAAAGTTGAAAGTATAATTGTAAATAATTATTTTAATGTCTTTAATGTTTGGGTAAACGAATTCATTCCCTGTCAGTAAAATTTTCACATTGAAGCTTAATGAAATGGCGGTGATAATTTTATGGAGACTAATAGTTGTCATCCAAGAATTGGCCTAATGCCTAGCAAAATCTATGACAATTTTAACCATGTAACCGAGAAAAACTTATGGATTCATAAGAACTTTGTATTTAATATTTTTAGCATGTGTGAAGTGAACAAACATTTATATTTGACAATTTTGATAAACTCTTATAAATATAAATTGGCGAGAAATTTACATTTTATTATTGTGTTGAGGATATTTGTTGAAAGCTATTTAATAAGTTATATGTGCTATAAAAGAAAAAAAAGAACAAGTGATATTATATAATTGAATTAAATATGTATGAATGAATTTTATAAATGCGAATATATTTTATATTATTTGCAATGCATATGTAAAAATATTTTACTACTAGTTTATTTAAAGAGAATAGCCTGAATGAACATTATATATTTTTTAAAAGTGTGTGTATCAAGATTAAGAGAATATGTCTTTTGAATTATACATTTTAAAAGATTTTCCTTATTAAAAGAAAGATTTATTTTGGTATTATTTTAAGATTATCGTTATGTCTTATATGAAACATTACCTGAATGACAAGGCTGTATATAAGTGTAAGAAACTATTTAATTAATATATGCATGTTTGAAAAGGCAAAAAATCTTGGATTTTTAAGAAATAGCCTGTGATAAATTATTACCATTTAAATAATATATATATATAAGTGTATATGTTTTTAGAAAAAAATAAGAATGAAAGTTGTCTCCTGAAAAATTAACCAATAAATAATTTTATTTTTTAAAATGTTTTTATAAATGCTTTCTGACGAAGGAGTATTAAGTTTGCTATATTTTACAATAAATTTGGACCAGCATGGATAAATGTATATACATGGAAATTATTGCTTAATATAAAATTTATTTTAATGAATTTTTTTATCTGAAATACTTGTTCTCCTGGAAATGCTAAGTAAATGGACTTAGACAGACTATTTGTGCAATATGGATGGACAATGTTTCGTAGGGATTTTTAATGATTGAATTTTGTGCCTTATGGAGTTTTGTTCAGCACTGTGGGAGGAGAGAGTAGTTTTGCTAAAACTTTTCTGTCATCAATAGCAATGGAGGAAGCTCAGCTGGGGAATGAAAGCCAACAAGAACTTTAGTAGCTTTGAATTTTATTATTTTTCTTTTTTTTTTGGTATTAATGTTATTATTATTATTATTATTTAGTTAATATCTTTATTATTACAAATATGCTTAGTTTTAATATTGACATAATTTATTTTAAAAAATAAAGAAAATATTAGATATCAGAAAATTTAATTTTCTGCAAGGTAAAAATAAAATATCTATAGTTTATTTTATGTTCTGATGATCAAGGAAAGAAGGGAATCACCATATTTAATTCCATTAATTGTTGGAATTAAAGGTAAATTATTATGCATTTTAATAATATTTTAATATATATATTATTTTATTTATCATATTGCTTGAATATTAAAGCCAGATGGAATGATATTTATATGATTATGAATATATTAATTGTTTTATGAAAATGATGTAAAGATAGAAAATGTCTTGTGGGTTATCTAAAGGTATTTAAGTAATTTTTATTAATGCTTAAGTATGCATGTTTTTGAAATATGATTATGAGTTTCTAACATATCATTATAAACTGTATGTGTTTAGATACAATAAAATGAAAATATTGATCTCAGAATTATCTAATACTATAACATAAGCAAATAAATGTGTGATAATGATGGATATTTTATTGGAATCATTTGTGTATACAATGTTTTAAACCTTGAATTTTATTCGATATTTATCTTGGAAATGTGGTTTGGAGATTATTTAATGTAATGTAGTTAGTATTTTTTTGTGATGGTAGAAGTATTCAGAATGTGGAAGATGTAGGATAGTGGTTTGGAAAAGTAGTTGTAAAATCAAATCCTGGTTGCTAGGGATATTAAAGAGGAATATTATATGTGAATCATATTGTTGTGAATTAAGGGTTTAAATATAGATAATAAAGGTCTGTATATTTAGTACAAGGACAGTTGCATTCTTTCTATAGTTCAGTAAGAGCTCAAGTAGAATCCATAATCAGAATTTAGGGTACATTTGAGTTATTATATTCATATCCCTCATTATAATCACTGTTAATCACCACTGAATATTGCATTGTAAATGATAGTTTAAAAGTTGGTTAGAGTAATAATTAGACTATTGAAAGTTGTCAATATTAATGAATGCAAGAAGAGAGAAAATTTTTATCACAAATAATGTTTAATTATTTATTGTTTATGGAGAAAGAAGAAAAGGAATGATTTAATATTCATAGAGATATATGAATAATAGAGATCGTTAAACTCAAATATTTAATGCATATTTTGTTTGATTATAAGAAGAGTGATGAAATGTAATATCTGAATACTATTATGTTAATAGATTATAAAATGGATAAATAGAGAATGTACAAGCAATATAATTCTTTTAATATAATTTGAATTTTCTATAAGAGTGAAGTTATAGAAAAGTAAAGTTATAGGGTTATTTAAGATATTTTAAAATTAAATAGTTTTACAAAATGATGAATAAAAGTATTTCAGTAACTGTATTTTTCTTTGTTTAATTTTAAATTTGAAGTGTTAAAATATACGTGAATGATAAAGAGAAATACTTTACTGGTATATAAATGATGTGCCTAGTTTTTTTAGTACAATGTTATATGTTAACTTTTGAATAAGTGCTACTTTAAATTTAAATTTTATTGTTAATAGATTACTATAATTAAAATTACTTTCCAAAAAAGGTGAAGCATATTACCAGTTAAATAAATTGTATTTATTTATTGTTTTATTATGATAATAACTATGGAATATCATTGTCATAATGGTAGAAAATAATAGTATTGCTATTATAATGTATTATATATATATTCTATTTTCTACATAAAATAATCCGAGTGAAGGCTATTTAATGTTTATTTATTTTCATTGTGTTTTCTTATGTAAATAATTTGATCAAATTAATTTTCTTATGTTATTTTTTGTAAATATTTTAAAATTGATAAATTTATATTGTTGTAAATATAGTGTATTATTAAATAATAAAATTGTTAATGTTTTGGAATTTATATTGTCTCCAGAGTTTTATTTGTTGATATGTCCGAATGTTTTTGAATCTTCATATCCACATATACATGATTTATAAAAATTATTTGGATCGTTATATTATTGCACATGATTAACAAAAATATATTGTTATAATTATAGTTATTACAGAAGTTTTTATTATTGGTGATTATGAACATTATACAACGCTAATTTTAAAATATTTAATCCTGCAATTATATTAAGAATATAATATTTTTTTGTAAATGCCACATAAGAAATAAAAGATTTGTATAGCATAATATGATAGGAAATGTTATTAAAAATATTTTATGTGATGATTTTCATAAGAATTTATAAGTTATTTCCATTTATTGAAAAGTAGTAGTTAAATAAATGTATGATTTTAAGAATCATTAAAATATTCTAGTTGTTTGTTGTTTTGTTGAGAGTAGTTGATTATATGTAAAATCCCTCATTATATTTAACTACATGGTATTAATTTTTTTCTCATGTGTCATAGCATCAGCCGGGAAGCGAACCCGCTAACCCGGGACAACTGCTTGTAAAGCAGCCATCGCTGACCTCTCAACTACCAATGCTTGACATACATGGTATTCATTTGTTTATTATTAACAATAGAAGATGAACTTGAGATACTGAATAATTATAAGAATTAGATGAAGTGTTGATGGATAATAATTTTAGCTAATGTTGGATTTAAATATGCAAGAGTTTCATAATTCTTTATTAATATTTTTAATCTAACCATATTTTGTCGTAATAAATAAAGAGCTAGTCATAGTTTAGATTACTGTTATTATAAGTGTGCTGAGAATTCAATTTGAATCTTCATATTTAATTTATGTGTTTTTTGATATTCTTAGTTTATTACTTTCTTATTAGGTATAATATGTTAGAAATATATTCTTCGTTGTTTTAATGAATATTGTTTCAATAAGTCAATCGTAAATTAGAAGTAGTACTTTTCTCAAGGTTAACCAGAGAGTTTTTCTCACTGTTAGCAAGTAAGCAAA
This sequence comes from Epiperipatus broadwayi, assembly GCA_028023455.1. Classification (NCBI taxonomy): domain Eukaryota; kingdom Metazoa; phylum Onychophora; class Udeonychophora; order Euonychophora; family Peripatidae; genus Epiperipatus; species Epiperipatus broadwayi. The sequence continues at coordinate 67,415 of JAQFVV010006719.1, read as the reverse complement.
CTTTTCCCACAATTGGATTACATTATCAAGGATGAAACACCTGTTGCATTTCCATATAAATGTTTGCCTTACAAACATTTCATTAATTGTGAAGTTATCATTGTTTTCAAACAATATCAATCTATTGCAAGATGATCATCATTCCATCCAAATTTAATCTCCAGTTTCTCTCCTGTGTAACCTCTCCTACATCATGCTTACAAAATTCCTTGTTTCATCTACTATTTTACATAAACTACATTAAAAATTCTAATCAACCTTGAAAATTACTGCTGAAAATTTCTTGAGATATCTAATCAAAATTATCTTCGTGGTATTCAGGAATACATCCATCAAGTAGTATATATCCATATCATATTCTCTGCCTATCATGATTATGTGATGATGATTGATCATCATGTTGTTGTGTTTTATCTTAAAAAAAAATTCAAAAATTAATTTGTGCTTTAAGACTGCTTTCATATATACCATATATATATATATGTTAAAATATAGTAGAATATTTTATAGAAGATATATCAAAATAATTCTATTCAAGTAACCAGTTTTAATTATGTATATAAATAATAAATATAATTAGAGGGAATTTGAACCCAGACTGTCAAGCTCCCTTTAGCCATTCATTCAATCTAACATAATCGTTAAGCATGACCGCATAATGTGAGAAAGATAAATGATATTCAATTTACATATGTCATGCTGAACTAGCATTCATCAATTGTATATTGGAGATCATTTATCTTTTTCACATATATGTGATCTTGTGTATCGGTTGTATAGGATGGAGTGGGTGAATGAAGGGAACTTGAAAGTCTGGGTTTAAATCTCTTCTAATTATATCTAGCTTAAGTAAATATACTATACTTGTATTTAAATATAGATAAATGATTTATTAAACATTTTATAGAATTTGATTCTACTTTTTATTACAATTCATATTATTTTTATATCTAATATTTAAATTAATACACTGTACAGGCTTACACACACCTGCACATATATAATGTAATATAAGGGATTCGAACTCAGACTTTCACACAATCCTCAACTCTCCAATTGCTGACCCACCTAATCATACACGTGTTGAAAAGATAAATAATCACCAATATGCGTATTTCATGCTAAACCAGCAATCATCAGTTAGTCCAGATTACTATCCTCACACATATATACAATCAATGCTCAGCATATTGTTTATATGGGTTTATAACATAAGTTTTTGACAATTTTTACTAATTTTATAACCTAAATGAAATAAATAATGGCATCATTTGGAAATTTTTAAATTAAAGAAATTTATATAAGATTTATTTACAATTTGTGCTTTTTTTTTTCAATGAACGTTTCATTTTGTTTGAATATCTTTTCTTTTTTTACTGGACGATTGTTAATAATTTATTTTTAAATTTCCAATTTTGATGATAGTCTTCAAAAAAAAAAAGTGTCATCTAATAGAATATATTAAAAAAGAATGTCAAGACTATTCATTATATGAAAAATGCGTTGGTTTATGACATCACTATTGAAAAGAAAATGAAGTGTGTGTTCAAAGTTTTCATCGCCTTCCTTAAGTGGATTTTGTGTCTTTGGAAATAAAATCTTGAAAAAATCAAACTAAATTCAGCGCATATCGCAAAAGTTATTGTCATGTTAATGACCATATGAACTGAAGTCTTGAAAATCAAGACTTTGACAAGTTTAGTTGTAAAAGAAATCAGCTATAGGTCTTTTTATAAATGTTTCATTCTTTTGTATCGGCACACGCCACTCACTATTGTCCACAGTTATTAAAATGATGCATTTTTAACAAAACCCTATTCTAAAAATCCCAAACAGTAAAAATGTAGGCAGGCTATAAAAAGAAAAGTAATAAATAATTTTGCTCTCAATAAAAAAGAAAAGAAAGAAGTCACATTATTTTGATCTATCAGGATTTTCAAACACTCAAAAATTTACAAGTTATTTTGTGAAATTAATTTCTTCTCCTTCATATATTTGTTAATTTTAATTTTTACTTTGTAGAATTTTATTAAAAACTTATTGAAATGTTCTTTAAGAAAGTGTTGGAAACAAGTTATTAGAATGGTATTACTTTTCAACAATTATTATGGAAATAGATATAAAATATTGAAGAATGTAATCTTTTTTTAAAATTTTTTTTTTATAAAAGTAAAAAAAGATGTATTTATTTATTTTAATTATAAAAATAAATTTGAAAAAACTGATAAACTATTTTAATTTTGTTTTGCAAAACAATTTTAAAAACTTTTGCCTTTAAGTGATCTCTAGATCCATTGATTTAACTTTTTCAATCACCCATGATCTTTTTTGATCTCAAAATCAGTGCTGTGTGAATTCATATTATGTTTTTACAGATCTTTTGTTTTTTGAAATTATTATCCGCTTCTATTTTTGCCAAATGAAACTTCCAATGCTCAATTTTTTCATATGGTATAGGGTTGGTTTTTTTTGTTGTTGTTTTTTTTTAAAAAAGATTACTCCATCTATACATATATATTATAATTCATTTGCTCATTATTAAATACTATTACTCTACATAAATTAAAATAATAACCATAAACATATTGTAATGGTCAGAAAGTATAGTTGCTTTAACCTGACCCAGAGAATAGGTAAAGGGGTTCGAACCTCACCTACACCTCTAGATTCGAACTAAGTGACTTGCTTTCTTACACAAGAGTTAATTTATCTAATGCAGCCTGGTGGTCAGATAGAGACAAAAACTCTTAGGAATCCTAGCACATAGACAATAATGAACATCTACAACTTAGTTACTATTATAAATTACGGTTTATTGTAAGCATAAGATTATTTATGTTCCATTTAATGGAATTATTGACAAATAACAAGAAAGTACCCATATATATATATAAGATTCAATTCTACTTAGATTTTTGAAATAAAAGAAAAACAAAACATTTGATATGCATTATTAAATGTGGGGATAAATTTGACTAGGTAAAGAGGAAATGCAGAAATTGATCTATGGCGTGAGAACATGGTAAAGTTAACATGTTTAAATTAGCTAAATGAACCAGAGACTGAATTGAACATAGCCTCATTTATATTAATATATATATAATTCCAACAACAGATTATATATCAACAGGTATTATTATAAAACAAAAGGGTAAGATTCAGTGTGGTACTCAGTGATTATGATATATATTTAAATGTGGGTCTTTAAAATATAGTAAAGCCTTCATCATAACTCCAATTTGATCAATGGATAGCTACTTAGGCTCTAATTAATTATTAGAGAAAGGAACCTGTTCACCTAAGTGTGACCCAGATTCAGGAATGAAATGTTTTGTGATAGCTTAATGTCCATTTTCTTCTTGCTGTCTCTCAACAGGATTCACTATTCCAGGCAACTGATATGTCCAGTATTCATGAGCTGGTTGGATGAAATAATTTGGAAAACTCAATAAAAAAATGTAAATACACTATATAATCACTAAGTAAAACAGTACAGGGAATGCGGCCAAATGACCTTAAATATTAAAATCTTATTAACATTAATATATATATATATATATATTGTAACATCCACTGCTCTTTTAGTGTTTTTTACAAGTTAACTACCCGAACTCGGTGACCAAATTACATCCTATTTATTACATTTTTTTCATCAGAAAATTTAGTAAGATTTAATAGACGCAATTATCTTTCCTGGTCACACAACACCCTTTCAACCAATATAACTACTAAAATAATGGGATCAAGTAAGCCAGCTTTTAATTTATTTGAAAGGTGCCAGGATTCTGTATTGGAATCCACTGGCCAACCCCCTTTTATTTATTGAGTTACGACGAAATTATCTGGAATCTCCAGAGGATTGTGTTTCAGTACAGCATTGGCAAAGGTAAATTATATTTTCAAATCTTAATAATTAACATTAATAAATTTATTAATAATCATTAATAACGTACAATGAATAATTGGTATTAGAAATAAATATTTTTATTCTAACAAGATTAAAATATTAAAAAAAAACCACATTATTAATTAATTAATTGGAAAGATTACACACACACCAACCCAGACATGAATCAATTAATTAAAAAAAAACAGTTCAACAATTATAGTTTTTAGGTAAACAAGAATCTCTTGAATAATAGAATTTAAAGTCTTTATCGGGATTATTTTAAGCTTATTTTTAAGAATTGTTTGCAAACTTCACAATCGGGAAAAGTTACTCTTAACTTACCGGTAAGTTTGCGTAGATTTTTGGGATCCCAAGCTCATAGGAATTTCCATTGGTCTCTTCTGCCAACATCCACAATTATTGTTCCATTCTATAGCTGGAGAAAAAAGTATGGTTGTAGTGACCCTTTCATTGCAAAAAGCGATATTCACAAGGCTCCGTTTCCATGCTTGCATGACATCTTAGTACAGCAAATGATGTCCCTGTGCAGAAGTATATTACTGCCACAGGTTATGCTCATGGAAACGTCCAATTCTCAGACACATAACAAGAAGGTAAAGAGAAGACCTAGATCGAAGTTGTCCTCTTCTTTTTATACCTCGATCCAGATTTTGAAACTTCTGCACATCCTTTTGTCCTTTTATCAGCATATAATAATCTTGTACACTCTCTCTTAAATTTAAGTTACAAAGTCCGGCTTTTTATAAAGTCTTCACCATCTTTAATTAGCTAAAATATTTTTCTTTTAGCTTATCTGGATTAGTAATTTGTGTGTCTTTTGTTCTTTTCAATTTTTACTTTATTTTTAATTAGATACAAAAAAAAAAAATATGAATAAAAATTTTACTTTCATTGTACAATTAAAAAAAAATAGATTATACAAACTAAAAAAATTTAATTGTGTCTTTTTAATAAGATCGCTAAATTTACTTTTTTTTTTTTAGCTTTTAAATATCTTACTGAATGTCAATATATTTGTACCATATAAATAAACAATATCTCGTATATTACTATGCTAGAAAATCTTTTACAATAATACCCCCCTCCCCACTTCACAGTCATAAAATAAACTTATATGCAGGTATTATATCAGCATTTATTCTTAGCCTAATTAATCACTAATTATCACTATTTAACTAATTTACGCACATAGATTTGATGGATATTGAATAGATAATTATATGAAAAAGATCACACTATATCCCTCTATTACAAATACTAACTAACCAACACATATATTTCATCTCCCAATACATATTTATTTAATAAGCATTTAGTTTGATTAAGTATACATATGTATAATAATAACTATGAGGTATTTTTCTAAAATATATAAATCACAAATTAAATAGATACATTTATATATATGATAGTATTTTTTAGTCTAATTATAAAATGAACATAGAGTTTATTTAAACTAAATGACAATGTATTCTTTTCTCTCTCCTTTAAACACATTTAATAAAAAAACAATTGCAGGAGAAGGTGGAGGGAATTCTTTCGAAAAATCAAAATAACTTTTATAAATTATTGAGAAACTAAGTCCGCCCTTTATTATAAAGGGTTGGAAAATAAAATAAAAGTTTTAACTTATTTAAAATACCTCGCAGTTTCTCTCATATATATATTCCACATTACCAATAAAATAATAAATACAAAAAAAAGAGATCTTGTTAATTTCATATGTATGCTAACGACACGTCACTATATATATATATAAAACAAGAAAATAAAACAATTAGTTAATCTTTAGAATACATAACTTAGCTCTTTCTTTTAAATATATTGTAACGATATACATATGCCTATGCCGTTACATTATTTTAAAATTTTTAAATAATGGGGAAAATAATCTTAAATAAAATCAGTTATTAAAAACTAAAAGCTAAAATTAAAAGTTGTTTAACATATAAAATATATCGCACAGATGGGAAAACTTTAAAAGTATATTTTTTTAAAATAATAAAAAAAGGGTATTTGAACATACTTTTTTTATAAAAAAAAAAAGTAAAGATAAAATATTTTTGTTAAAAGATTCCTATGTAATCTCAGTAAATGTAAATGATTGTTTTATAAATTAAACGAAAAGCAAACTAGCCCTTGGGGCTCTTATATAAAAAAGTCAGATAAAAGATATAGATAAGAGAACAAAAAAATATTAAATGTCCAATAGAAGTACAACCAACGCTCGGACCTTAACGAAAATTTGGAACAGGAAACCATGTTCAGTGAATCTGGACGATTAGTATAAAAGGAAAAAATATTCAAATTAAGTTAGTTCCAGCTTGATTTTTTGAGAAGGGTGAAAAGACACACTCTTCACTCTCTCTTATTTCAAATGAAGTGACTGTTGAATTATGAATGGTACTATTGCAGACCCCGAATCATATGGGTACTGCAATAAAATAGTACCAGGATTGAACCAGCTAAGGCCATCTCCAGAACAACAGACCGGTCTTCCATGAAAGTATAACCAATAAAGACTTTGCAGGAATTGGCACCAGGAACCGGGAGCTCTTCTACTGTAAGATATGAACTATACATTTTTTTAAAAAAAAAAACTAATTAAGAACTTTCATCAAGATGTAACAAACTTTTAATAATCAACTAAACCTAACTTTTAAAATGAACTTTAATCTGACTTAAGATTTCAAAATCAATTATTAATGTTTAATTTTATGTACTTAAGTTTGCTAATTTAATCATTTCCATTTTTTTTATTAATATTTATTGATTAAATTATTTAAATGTATTACATTTAAGTTGGGTGTAGATGGCTGCATAGATTCGTTAACATTTAATTATTTTTTATTTTCATATTGATTAAAATATATAGATATCGGTAAATATGGCACCTTATGCTGAGTGTCTCAAATGTATTTATTTGTATATCTTTTAAGTTATTGGTGTTAATGTGGTGTCTTATGATGAATGTCATTGGGTTTATTGTAAATTTCCCTCTGCAATTCCATCAATAACTTTATATTTTAATCGTTTATGTTTATTTTAAAGGGCTTTTATTTCAGGCTATTTGTTTCATAGTTAGGTTGATGCTCGTGGAGGGATATATGGGTGTTTATATCAATGTAATGTGAAGCGTGTTTAGCATTCAGGGCAATGTGCCCAATTGAATGCATGACCCAAAGATGTAGTCATTGCATTGCAATGGATGCAGATGTATTTCCTGTGCCATTGTCCCTTTTTAGCTCTATGGATTGGGACTATAAGTCAGCAGATAGACCACTCTCCCCCATATGTAGCACTTCTCTTTAATTATTTTATATACATGATTCCTTCACCAGACAGACACACATTCCTGTACTGGACGAGGATCATGTCCTTCAAATAATATGCTGTCAGATGCACATTCCTGTCAGCATGGTTTTATGCTAGAATCTTCATATTGCATTGGTTGCGACCATGTATCTGGAAGCAGGCGTTGTTTTGGCTGTGAACTTTTAGTCTGAGATTGAATGATTGTTTTGAAAAGTTTTTAGCTGAGAAATCTATGTAGCCTATCTATACTCAACATTCTAAAGTAAAATTTATTAAAATGTCCATCTGTGTGAACTTTCTTGAATAAGTTAAATTTAAAAAAAAATAATAACCAATTTAAAATGAATAGTAAAGATAAATTTTATTCCTCAATTTTATTTATATGTGCGTTAATAAATGTTTTGTGTGTTAATTACTGGCAATGGCTTATTTTATTTTTTAAATATTAATATATTTTGAGAATATAAATCTTTATTAAAACTTATAAGAATTTATATTATAAATGATCTCTGCTGCTCCCTGAGCTAGTGGCATGGGCTGATGGTCGGAATAAAATACATATGTCAAATTTGAATCTTAACTTATGTATCTGCCTACTATATAAATTTTCTAGGTTCAAATAGTCTGGTGGCACCCTGTACGGCAGATATGGTAAGACTCTACCATCCCCGACCATTATAATATGTAATGTATAAATATATGTTAAGCAGAACAATAATATATAAATAAATAAAAATGTCAAAAATAAAAAGTTACTAGTAATTTAGATACGTGTATATATATATGGATTAAGCTTTATATGTTTGGCAAATTTAGAGTCCATTTTTCATTTCAGTAATAATTTATTAACAATATATAGTGATTACATCCTGATGAAAATAAAAAAATTGTACAATAACATTATATTAATGTTCTGTTTGACATCTGGCTAGAATGTATTATGTGAACACAACTATTATACCAATTATGTGGTTAGGTATAGTGAAGAACATTTGTATAGTGTGTGAGATTCTAATAACTTGTTTAACATGGTTAGAGTGTTTTATATAAGCGTATTTTTTTAAGATTGCATAATCTAAAAGTCTAGGTTGATTGGAGTTGATAAACAGGAAGAAGATAGTGAAATTAATGACCAGGTGTCATCAAAGGCTTTACTGGAGGCAAGGAGCTGATCACATTTTTTGATTTTTTTTTTTTTTGATAAAACAACGGTATGACTTGTGGCGGTGGTAATTCCATGAGTGTTTTGCATCTTACAATCCATATAGCATAAAGGACAAAGATAAAAAGCCTTATTACTGAAAATGTTTTGTTATGTATGGCATTTTCAAGGGATAGTATCATGTCAGTTCTTATGTTGGAGTTAATGATAATCATATCTTTCAGCATTTTTAGTCTTGGGCATCGGTGTATAATATACTCTATGGTTTCTTCTTCAATCATTAGAGTCTGTTTTTAAAGGTGTCATGATGCAGTTATTATTTCTTGATGGCTGTTATGATCTATATCAGATGTCTGTGCTCCTGTTCCATTTAGATAAGTCTTTCTTTTTGGTAGCAAAGGTAAGCCATTATCAGGCATGATTCTTCGGTCTTCTGCTGAGCTTCATTTCTAGGATTCCTTCCAAGGATGGACAAGGAGGGTGAAGGAAAACTTTTATTCAACCATGACTTGTACAGACATTTACGAATTAGTCCAGATTTTAGAACAAGATGATGATGATTTTTGAACAAAGAAGAATTTTAGTATTTATATTTTTTAAGTCTTTTTTTCACATTAATTAATCAATTGCAAGTCTACCAGTGCTTCCATTGTTTACCAACTTTTAAAATCATCATATGATTTTACACTATTGTTAAACAACGATTTTATATTACCCTATTTTTTTCTTAATTGATCTTAAGTCAAAATTCATTTAAGAATGACATTTCGTAAATTCTAGATAATTTCGTGGGCATCATTCATTCAGACATAGTAAAAAGTAATTTAAAGTGAGTGGTTTTGCCTCACGCTTTCATTTCCCATACTTAAGATTTGCCCATATATAAGCATTTGGGTTGAAAGAATAGATGGATTCATTCTATTCTTTCGAAAAGATTTTATCTTGTTTTGGAAGTGAAAGTATTCATTTATTAGTATTAATATTCATAAAAAGCGCATATATGTTAGCTTGAAAGGCTGATCTTTAGGTTATTAATCTATTTTGTGCATCATCTGATTTCTTTATTTGCTGATGCAATACTTTTCAATATTTGCTGAAGAAATAATTTAAACTTTTTTTATAATTTCCAAATTATATACATTTAAATTTCCTTTATAATTTACAAGTTATTTTAACATTATATACATATATATTATAAATCATTTAATTTAATATCCATTCACTGTGGTTGGATTTATGGTCTGTGGTTAAATAAACAGTGAATGGTGAAGCACATACATATATGGCTATTTATATGTACAGCTTCAATATGAATTGTTATATAATTGTTGATTGAATTTTCAGTCTTAAAAGCAGTTAGGATAAACCTTGGGTTCAAATTTCTATATCCCAAAATTATATAAGCTTTATTATCATCATCGTACAAGCTATGCTTTAAGTCTTTTTTATTAATAATTCCAAGAATATCTTAACTGTTCCAAATTGCAGCATTACACCTCTTACATTTCAGCATTTTTGACATTTTTCTTTGTCTCATACATCATAAAATATATGACAAAATGATTATTTATTTTCAGAAAATAATAAAATTGACTTCATTTGATAGATATTTTTGTCTACTCCTGAAATAAATTTTAAATGTTCACATTTTGTTTCTGTAAATATTTAAAAAATGAGACTATAATCAAAACAAAGACATTACATGTCATGTTTCTAGATATATTATTTTCAGTTTATAAAATCAATGAAATATTTCTTAATTTTTATTATTTTTAAACATTTGAAACGTATAATTATTTATTTCTCTTATATCTAATGGATTATGCTTTACATGTTTAAATTTTTTGAATATTTATTGCAAATTATGATATTTTCTTTACTCATAAATAAAGTTGATTGTTTATGTCATACGTTGTCTTCTAATTTGCTTCAAGCCATATTTATGTTAGCTGCTAATATAGCATTATGTTTTTGAAAATAAAATATTTCAAGTCAAAATAAGTTGATAATAATTTATATTTCTTGATATTTAATAAATATAGTGCAAATTATTTTTTTTTTAAATTTAAAACCATAATAAATTTGCAAATAAACATGTTTTTGTGTCATTGGAAACTGCAATGTCATAAAATGCCAAACGTTTTACAGCCTTGGCAAGAGACAATGGCCGAACATGTCAGGGTGGGGTTTATGTCTATTGTAAGAGTGGAAATTTTGAATTTCCCACCTTTTTAGCATGGAATTTTCAGGAAAAAATTATTATACTAAAATATACCATTTTACACACATTTTAATGTATAATACTTATGAAAAAATTCACTAGGGGGTGAATTAGCCAAAAGACGAAATAATTTGGTTCAACCGGTTGTAAAGTTGAGAAAGCAGGGTATTTCCCTGCTGTTTATCATGAATAAATGAAGTCTAATCTGAAAACTTGATTATCAGAATATTTTTATATGTATATTAGTAGGAAGAAGTGAAGGAGTACAGCTCTCAGTGTGTTGTGAGCCTGAATGGATATGTGATTATTCTAGCGAATCGAATCAAATTGATATTATTTTTATGGAGAAAAAAATACTGTAGATAGTTGCTTAATGAATTTTAGTTTATAGACCATTTTAATTTTTGTGACAACATTAAAACTTAGCTTGTCATTTAACACTCACTGGCTTTAACAAATATTTACAATTTGACAAGCCAGTGTAGACTGTAAATTTTGAATTTAATGTTTTATAAACTGCATTAAGCCTGAAAATTCAATCAGTCAATTAATTATGATGTAATTACATTTGCAGTGACTAGACAAACCAATCTGGAAAATAGAATCCCTCTCCTGTTAATATATGAATTTGTAATGATCTGATAATATGAGAGGTTAGATTGTCATAATGATTACATGGCTATGACTACTATATCAATTCCAATAAAAGCTTTGAGTATTCCATCATTGATTTGTCAGTAAAAATGGATGGTTAAATAGTTGGAAGGATGAGAAGATTGAAGCCTGTTTATTAAAGTTTGATGAATTGTTATCTAAACATAAACTGGACACTGATTGTATATATATTGTAATGGTATACATTTATGCAATTACATCACTGTCAAATAATAAATGAAATTTCGACAAATAAAACTAGGTACAATTTTTTTTTTAAAAAAGAAAATTAATAAAGTTGTTTAAACCAATATATATAAATTGCACAGATGGAAAACTATTAAATAATTACTTAAAAGTAAGTTAAAGTAAAAAAGTAAAAATATAAAGATTAGTATTTTTTTTAATAATGTAAAAGAAAATACACCTTTACCCTACTTAGCGATTGTCTACTTAGCGATATTTCGCAATAGCGATCATCATCAATTTGTACCCACTACTTCGATGCACAATCGATTATTCGCTATAACGATCGGGAAAAATTTAAAAAAAATTTTTTTTGGCAGCCATCTTGAATTTTGCATCACTGATGACGTCAGAGATAGCTATATTATACCCAAAAACAAAAGTATATTATTGTAATATGTATACAGGTAATGACTTTGCTGTAATTCTATACACGTATAATATTTTATTCATAAAACCCTTAAAATATCTATAATTACTTTATCTATAATACATCATATATAATAAATAACACAGCAAATGTTCATCCACTTTTTCTTTTAAAATACGTATATATGTTCTACAATAATATTAACAAATTAAAAATCCTTCTCCTTTTTCTTTTCAAAAACATTATTTTCTTATCTCAATACTGAACATATACAGCATATATATGTATATAATACAAAAATACCATCATCACAAACTTTCAGGAAAACACTAAATATGAATATTAAGCTGCGTGTGTGTGTTTCTGAAATACGATATATTAATTTTAGAAAACCTGGATAATTATGTAAAAATAGTTGTTGATTTTGTAACTTTGTTAATCAGAAGAAGAACAACATTTTAAAACAACGTCGAATTAGAAAAGTTTAAAAAAAAACAGATTGCATTTAATTAAAAATCTTTCTACTCGAACGTGGGGGGGGCATTATTACATTATTAAAAATATACAGTAAGAAAAATAAACCTACCTGTATGTTTTAGAAAATTAGAAGTTAGATTTTTTACTTTGAAAATAAGTTGATTTTTTTTTCTATATGTTCAATTAAATAATTAATAATTAAACATTGTTTTTTAATTTGAATAATTTCACATAAGTAATAAAATAAATGTATAGTAGTAATATATACTGTAATACAATTTTAAAAAAAAACACTTCAGTATAGATTTTTTTTTTCATTACGATGAAAAACTTCCACTGAAGAATATAAAAACTTTTAAATTCAAATTTAGTTTCATTGCTGTTCTGTACTTTTTAAAGTGAAAATATGCATTTTTTTCCCTAGTGATATAAAACTTTTCTTTTTAGATACCGTATTTAGTCATCATTGTCATGAAAAAATCAAGAAAATCTTTGAGCTTGGAAATCAATGTGAATATTTTATGTCACTGGAACCACCAATTTTTTCCCCATAGACTCCCATTATAATTACGTATTTTGTCTACAATATTCTTGTTTAATGATGAGTTTTGGAGGACCAATTGCCATTGCTAAGCGGGGTAAAGATGTAATTATAAAATGTTATTTAGTCTATTCAAAAAAAAGTATGTTTAAATCTTAAGTAAAATGGAAATGGTTGTTGTATTAAAATATAAATATGAAGCAAACAAGCCTTTGGGGCACTTAAACAATGGAAAGTCAGATAGGAGCTAAAAATTAAAAGGTTATAATGTTTCTTATTTTGCAGCAGACTAGCCAAGGTACCAACAAACCCATGGTCCATAAAGGAAAACCACCATGGCCAATGAGATCAGAGCAATGTCAGGAGTGATTGATCTGAAAATTTGGCAATATGAGAGGCCTAATACTACAAAAAGAAAAATAATTGAATGGATGATTTGATTATTGATTAACTAGTGACTGGCTATTGATTGAATGGTGGTATAATGTGGACTCCCACAATGTAGGAGTCTTGAAATAGATTTTCTTTTCTTTATTTGACTGGCTAAGGCAGCATCCCAAATGACAGTTCCTGAATGAATGGCAAACAGCAGCAATTTTGTTTCCACGAACAATCTACAAAATGTGATAACTAGGATGGACTTCCATAAATCTGATGAAATCTGGAGGATTCATAAAGACTGACCATGGGAAGTATACACTTTGATATTCAATATGAACTTTTAGATATCTTAAACAAACTTTCAATTAGTAACCTGAGTAACTTCTAAATAAGCTCTTATCTGTCAAGCAAATTAACTCTAAATTAATCATTAATATTTCTCTTTTATTTATAATGTTTGCTATCATTCATTTCCATTTTTGTTAACTAAATTATTAAATTAAAAGTTAGGTATAGATGGCTGCATAGATTCGTTAAGTTTAGATAATGTGGAATTAATTTTGGACTATTTATTTTGTAGTTGAATTGATGCTATTGGGAGGGATGCATGGCTATGTTATGTCAATGTAAGCTGAACTATGTTAGCATACAGGACTTAGTACCCAACTGGCCCAAAACATGTAGCCATCATGTTGTTATTGGTGATAGAGGCATTCCCTACACAAAATTGGCACCCAACATGGGGCAATACACTGTAACCATGAGTACCATGACTTTTAAAAGAATTATACCAGTAACTTTTTTTTTCTGAAATGAATTGCTTTTTTGGTTTGTATTAACGTAAAGTTGTAAATTTGAATGTCTTGTAAAAATATTGCCAGAAAGAAAAATTGTGCGTATATGAATAAACTCTAGGAATAAAATGTAATAATTAATATAAAGTATTTTTAGGACAGACTAATTAGAATAATAAGTAACTGATTTTGACTTGCCTTATTAATTATTTAAAGACTGATTACTAATGAGGGAGGAGCGCAGGCTCAGCTGGTGTATAAAGGGAAGAATAGTCAAAAACTTTTTTTAATTGTGTAATTACTAACCAAAAAAGTCACTTAAATTTTAGCATATAACTAATTTGCATAACATAGGCTTAGTAACACTAAGTAATTTTTTTTAATTGGTTTTTTTTAGGATGTTCCGTCATATGTAATGGTACACATTTATGCCATTACATCACTGTCAAATAATAAATGAAATATCGACAAATAAAACCAGGTTCAAATTTTGAGAAAAAAGAAAATTAATAAAGTTGTTTGAACCAATATATATATATATAAAGTGCACAGTTGGAAAACTATTAAATAATTATTTAAAAGTAAGTTAAAGTAAAAATCTAAAGATAAAAGATTAGTATTTTTTTAAAGTAATGTAAAAGAAAACAATTTAAAATGTTAATTAGTTTCTATTCAAATAAAAGTATGTTTAAACCTTAAATAAAATGGAAATGATTGTTCTATTAAAATGTAATAAATGGCTTGTTTTATCACCAATGATATCAACTCAATAAATAGAAAAGCCATTTGTTTTGCCATTTCCAGAAAATGGATAATATAGGAGATAGTTTGCATACATTTGCATATGATGATGTTAATAATCTATGAGATTATGATTATGCAGTAATAAAACTCTGAAAGTACTTAGTCTGCAGAAATTATAATATAGAAAGCCTACAGAAATTATTATAAATAAAAGTTTCACTGCAACACATCAACATGTTATTAATAAATGTATAGCAAATAAGTCCTTGGGGGCAATTAAACAATGGAAAGTCAGATAAGAGATAAAAATTGAAAGATTATGGTGTTTCTTGTTTCGAGCAGACTAGCCAATGCAGTTACCAACAAACACAATCCAAAAAGGAAAACCGTCATGGCCAATAAGATCGGAGCAACATCAGGAGCAATCCATCTGAAAATTTGGTGATAAGGGTGGCCTAATACTATAAAAAGAAAAATAATTGAATAGATGAATTGATTATTGATTAACTAGTGATTGACTATTGATTGAGTGGTGCTGACTTGTTAGAAATACTTCACAGCTATATTGCAGACTCTCACAATGTAAGTCTTCCAATAGATTTCATTTCCTTTATCTGTACAAGCTGAGGCAGCCTCCCAAATGATGGTTCCTGAATGAATGACAAGCAGATGTTTTATCCCCAAGGAGAAAAATTTATAAAATGTGATAACTAGGATGGAATTCCATAAATCTGCCAAAATCTAGAGGATTCATAAAGACTTACCATGGAAAGTATAAACTTTGATATTCAATATGAAGTTTGAGATAACTTAAACAAACTTTCAATTAGTGACATAATAATAACTTCTGAATAAGTTCTTATCTGATGAGCAAATGAACTGTAAATTAATCATTAATGTTTCTCTTTTATGTATAATGTTTGCTATCAATCATTTCCATTTTCATTAACTAAATTATTAAATTGAAAGTTAAGTGCAGATGGTTGCATAGATTCGTTAAGTTTAGATTAGATAATGTGGGATTAATTTTGGACTATTTTTTCATAGTTCAATCAATGCTAGTGGGAGAGATGCATGGCTTGTTATGTCAATATAATCTAAAGCAGTGGTCTTCAACCCTTGGTCTGTGGACCAGTGCAGGGCTCAAAAGTTTTTTACCGGTCTGTGGTAGACTGGCAGGAAAGTTTGTAATAACAAAATAATGAGTTTAAACTTTGAATTAATATAAACAATTTTTATTTATTTTTTCATCTCATTTTTACCCAATTAAAAAAAAAGAAACAGAACAAAAACAAAATATAATCAATCATACATGAATTAATTTGTTTTTCTAGTTATCACAGATGTTTATGGGGGGGGGCTAGAATTAAATTTTCTTGTTCATATGTCATAGCATCGGCTGGCATGCAAACCCACCACCATCTGCAACCAACTACTTGCTTGCAAGGCGGTTGCGATGACCTCTCGGCTAACAATGCTTGACTAGAATTAAATTTTTATTATTTTTCTAAAAAAATTTAAAAAAAAGTTTTTTATTATACAAACACCATATATATATATAACTTCATCTTGTATATTTAACATAGTTATTTTGTTCAGTTATAACAGTTATGCTCATCTAAAGCTAAGCAGTTTACATCTTTAAGAAAATTTATCTATAGACTTCTGCCGGTCTGTGAAACCTTATCCTTATTTTTACCAGTCCGCAGGTGTGAAAAGATTGAAGACCACTGATCTAAAGTACATTAGCATACAGGGCTTAGTACCCAACTGAATGAACAGCCCAAAAAGTTTAGCCATCATGTTATTATTGGTGATAGAGGTATTCCCTACATCATTTGATTCCTTACGCTCTGGATTGGGACTATAAGTCAGCAAGAACCACTCTCCCTTTATTTGGAGCATTTCATTTTTTCAATATTTTTATATATGACTCCTTCACCAAACATGCGAATTCCTGTACTGGATGAGGATGACTTCCTCAATAATATCATGCTACAGACGCACATTAGTGTCAGCATGGTTTTATGCTAACATCTTCATGTTGCATTGGTTGCGTCTGTATATCAGTAAGCTAGTGTTGGTTTAACTGTGAACTTTTTAACCTGAGGCTAAATCATTTGAAAGTCTTTAAGTGCATATTTTATGCAGTCTATTTATGCTTAATATATTAAATTATATAAAAACTTCCATCTGTGCATATTAAAATAAATATGATATAAATTTATCTAATTGTGTTATTGTAATCCTCAAATTTGTTTTTTATATATGTGCATAATAAATGTTCATCTTATTAGTGCTGGCAGTGACTTATTATTTTATCTTTTAAAATATATAGTTCAATATAAGTAAGAATACGCTATATTATAAAACTCTGCTACTTCTTGAGTTAGTGACAAGGGCTGATGATCAATAAAAGTTGGATCTTACCAATATGTATCTGCCTGCTGTATAAATTTTCTAGGTTTGCTATTAACTGAAAGGAGACCCTTTGATTCCTCTTGGAGGTCTTAAAGGAACCGAGCAGGGCAAATTCCTAATGTCCACTCCATACATTCTTCTCGTTGCAGCTGTTATTACTATGTGATTATTCATATAGTATATGAACATGGATGGGCTGCTCACCAACAGGCATTAGCCAGCGTGGTGAGTTTATTGGCTTTTTACCTCTGAGCTTAAGATCGAGAAACACCATGGTCTTTCTTCTCAGTGCCTGATAAGGCAGAATGAATGTTTGTGTAAATGATAAATATTTTTTCCAATACATATATACAATTATGACAGACAAAAATAAAGCATGGCCATTATTCCCAGGAGGCTGTAAAGTCACCAACCAAGGCAGCGGTTGGTGGCGGAGGGTGCTAAGAATCCCCTGATTGTGGATCCAGGCTGCCATTTGATGACAACTTTTTATTTAGGTACTTACAACTGCAGATCACTTTCAAGTGAAGAAAGATGGCAAGAATTAGAAGAAGAACTCTCTTATATTAAATGGGACATTATTGGACTTTGTGAAGTTAGAAGAAAAGGTGAAGAGACAATTGATTTAAAAAGTGGACATATACTCTATTATAAAGGCACAAATATTGGAAACACAAGTGGAGTAGGATTCATTATAAATAAAAAGTGGAAGAACAATATTGTGGAGATTGATGGTGTATCGGACAGAGTGGCAAGATTAGTTATACAACTTAATAGCAGATACCAAATGCAGATAATTCAGGTTTATGCCCCAACAAGTTCTCATAGTGATGAAGTAGTAGAAGATTTTTATATGGATGTACAAAAGGCTTTTGATCAGAGTAAACAACATTTTAAAATTGTTATGGGAGACTTTAATACTAGAATTGGTAAACAAATGAAAGATGAAAGTGCTGTAGGTAATTTTGGTTATAGTAATAGAAATGAGAAGGACATAGACTTGTGGAGTTTGCAGAAAAAGAAAAACTTTATATTATGAATTCTTTTTTGAGAAAAATGTTAAAAGGAAATGGACATGGAAGCATCCAAATGAAGGTACAGCAGAATTGGATTATATTTTGACTAACAGGAAATACATATTTCAAGATTGTAATGTTCTTAATAAATTTAACACAGGAAGTGATCATCAATTAGTAAGGTGTAAGATATGTGTGAAACTAGAGAGACCAAAATTATTAAGAAAAACAATATTTACAGTTGATATTTCTAATCTTCAGATGATATTCCTAATCTTCAGAAACATTCTAATGAATTTAAATTAGAACTTACAAATCGGTTTCAAGTATTAGTAGATTTTGAACAGGATTCAGATTTGAATGAAATTAATATGAAAATAACTGATACACTTTTTAAAACTGCAACAAAAATAGCTGGTAGAAAAAGCAGCAATTGACCAATAAAATTTCTACTGAGACTAGAGAATTTATGAAGAAAAGAAGGAATATGAAGATATACAAAAATGATGTATTAAAAAGAATTGAATATCTCGAATTTTGTAAAATGGTACGGAAAAGAGTTGAAAATGATATAAGAAAGTATAACTGTGAAATAGCAAGGAAGGCTGTAGAAGAAAATAAAAGTCTTAAGAATGTAAAACAACATATTGGTATTAGTAGGAAATTTATATCTGCAATAAAAAAAAAGAGGGAATTTTATTGTTACTAAAAAGAGAGATGACATCATGAAATTGGTAGAAGATTTTTATCAAGAATTATATAGTAATAAAGAACAAGTACCTCCCTATATATCTATTACATCTTCCAAATTGCCCAGAATTTTAAATTAAGAAGTGAGATACACAATTAAATGTATGAAGAAAGGAAAGGCTCCAGGTAATGATGGAATTATAATTGATATATTAAAAGAAGCAGGTGAAGAAATAGAATTTTTTTTTAGCAAAGTTATATACCAAATGTCTAAATGATAAAGATGTACCAGATGATTGGAAGAATGCAGTAATAATATTAATATTTAAAAAAGGTGATAAAGAAGATATTAGAAATTACAGACCTATTATCAGTTTTATATAAAAAATTTACCAAGATAATTACAACTCGTCTACAGAGAACATTGGATTTCCACCAACCAAGAGAACAAGCTGGATTTAAAAGTGGTTTTAGTACAGTAGATCATATCCAGGTGTTGAGAGAAGTTATAGAAAGGACGAATGAATATGAGTTGTCATTATGTTTTGGATTTGTAGATTATGAAAAGGCATTTGATTCTATAAACATTTCTTCAGTGATTAAAGCATTGGATCATCGAGCTATAGATCCAGGATATTGTCATATTTTGAAGAATATTTATAAAAATGCAACAGCAACAATTAGATTACATAATGATACTGGGAAAGTCAACATTGAGAAAGGTGTAAGACAAGGTGACTCCATATCTCCAAAACTTTTTACAGCAGTGCTGCAAGAAGTATTTTGTGGATTAAAATGGGAAACTAAAGGAGTGAAAGTAAATGGAGATTATTTAAGTCATTTAGATTTCGCAGATGATGTAGTTGTTTTTGCAAATAATGCTTTAGAGCTGCAGGATATGTTGCAGGAACTATCTGATGAAAGTAGGAATGTAGGACTAAAGATAAATGCTAAAAAGACTAAAGTAATGTTTAATCGATTTGTTCAAAATATGAAAATAAAGATTGATTATGATGAATTAGAAGAAGTTAACAGTTACAAATACCTTGGTCAGATTATTAATACAGATGGAAACATAATGGAAGAAATTAATCATAGAATTAAACTTGGTTGGAGTGCTTTTGGTAGAAATAACTTGATACTAAAAGGAAATATGCCTTTGTGTTTGAAAAGGAAGGTTTTTAACAAATGTGTTTTACCAGTTCTTACTTATGGATCTGAGACTTGGACACTTAATAGAAGAGCAATACAGAGACTTCAGACCACTCAAAGAAGTATGGAGAGATGCATGTTGGGAGTAACAAGAAGAGATCGAAAACGCAATGTATGGGTAAGAGAACAAACAGGTGTTACTGACCTCATTGAAAAAATTAAAATATTGAAGTGGAGTTGGGCTGGACATATTGCTAGAAAAGATGATAATAGATGGACAATTGAAATTTTAAACTGGATTTCAAGAGATTGTAAAAGACCCAGAAAGAGACCACATGTGAGATGGATGGATGAAATAAGAAAGTGTGCAGGGGTGATGTGGAGAAGAGAAGCTAAAGATTGGAAAAGATGGAATAAACTTGGAGAGACCTTCATCCTGCAGTGGATTGATAATGGTTGATGATGATGATGATGATGAATGTCCTAGTGGTGTCCTGGTATGGCAGATAGGTAAGAGTCTCCACCAACTATTATAATATATATGGTAGATTATGATCTAGCCCAACTGATGAGTGCTGATTCTGCATGAAATACATATAATGGGGATCATTTTCGCAGATATGTAGTCATGTGTGTTGATTGTTTGAGATGGAGTGGAGGATGAATATAAACTGATAAATCCTATGTTCAAATCCTTCTACTCAAATATGTCTATATATATATTCCATTTTTTGTTTATTTGATATTTTATGATGCTATGTTTTAACTTCTGCAGAAATATGTCTAATTGTAATTTTTCAAAGTATTCTATTTCCGTTCACATCTTTTCACTAGAAACCGTAAATTTTGCATTTTTTAAGATTATCTTTCAATTAATTCTTATAATGAAAATGGGATTTCTGGTGATAAAGTACCCTTTTAGGATATGCTTTTACAATAATTAACTAAATAATATTTAATTTGCGAAGTGCAGATAGATGAAATTGAAATTAAATTGAGATACTGGAAAATCTCAATGCGCTTGTTATAATTATCTGACCACCAATCAGATGTTATGATAACCATCTGAATGACAACCAGACCATAAACACATGACAAAGAATTTACGAGAAAAGGGTGGCCACCCTTCTCTTTACTTTTCTTTCTATATATCTAAGCCAGTCATAAGTATTTAGATTTGAAAGCATGAAGCTCTAAATATCTTCACTATTAACTCAATGAGTTTAAATTATAAACATACAGCATGAAATCCTACAATTTACTACACAAATTAAATATTATTTACATAATTTACTGTTAGTTATATTATCTAAAAACTGCTGTGGAGTAAATTGTAGGATTTCGCGCTATACGTTTATAATTTAAACTCATTGAGTTAATTGTGAAGATATTTAAAGCTTCACACTTTCAAACCTAAATACTTACAACTGGCTTAGATATATAGAAAGAAAAGTAGAGAGAAGGATGGCTGCCCTTTTCTCATAAATTCTTTGTCATGTGTTTATGGTTTGGTTGTCATTCGGACAGCTATCATAACATCTGATTGGCTGTCAGATAAATGTCATAATGAGCGCATTGAGATTTTCCAGTAACTCAATTTAATTTCAATAATTAAATGTGCAGAATCACATTCAGCGGGCCAAAAAACATAATGATTGTTTTTATGATGTTGCTATAATATTTTTATAGTTTTACAGAGCTTTTATATTGCACCAACAGATAGTTCAAGTCTCACTTTCATACAATAAATTAGGTAAAATAACAGCTCTTGATATAGCCATCTTAGTTGCAATTATTTTCCTGTGATGAAATATTCTATGTTTTAAACTTTATTTAAACTTTCCAAACACATCAACTTGTTAGTAATAACACACAAATAGACAATACAGATTAGTAATTACACAATGTTTCGAGTAGTATTATTCTCCACTCTTCTTCAGGTGTTGCTGGCCTATATGCACAGTGACAATATTCGCTTAGAAGTTGAACTCGCACCTTTAGATTCTTGAATATTGAATTTAAGGCAAACGCTCTACCAACTGAGCTATTCTGTCAAAGGCTCAGTTAGTAGAGCGTTTGCCTTAAATTCAATATTCAAGAATCTAAAGGTGCGAGTTCAACTTCTAAGCGAATATTGTAGGCCAGCAACACCTGAAGAAGTGTGGAGAATAATACTACTCGAAATGTTGTATATTTACTAACCTGTATTGTCTATTTGTGTGTTATTACTAACAAGTTGATGTATTTGGAAAGTTTAAATAAAGTTTAAAATTCTATGTTTTAATTTATCAAAAGTAGCAACACTAATTTGAAATCTGTATTGGACCTTAATATTGAAGTCTATTTTTCTACTTATAAAAATACCAATATATTTATATTGATTTATTTTTTCAAGTCGATAACTATTCAAGATAAGAGTTGCTGTGGTATTTTTTTTATCCCTAACTAATAAAGAATATTCAAACATTAAATACATTCCGTAGATCATAACATAATCATGAGCATACTGCAAATTTTGAATCCAATAAGATAAAATCATTGTTCTTGCTTTTAATTGGTTAAAATTAAAAATTCCATCACCAAACCTATAATTTATTTTGATATTTGTTTTATTAAGCCATCTACAAACAGTTCTAAAGAACAGTGACATAAATATTGAAAACAATTTTGGAGCAAATCTACATTCTAGTTTAATATCAATTTTCCATTTCCAATGCCTTAGATTTTATACTGTTGTAAAATACTTTCTCTTATTCCATTATGTAGAAGCTGATTAATACAAATAAAGTTTGGTGGATATTTAAATCATTTTATGGATCTGTTTGAATAATTGACTCAAATCCTTTGTCCATATCAATAAAAGTCAAATCAGTCTTTGTTCATGACACTTTTTTTACATTTGCCTGACAACAAAAAGCATGCCATAATGCTTCTTGATTCACTGTATAAAGTCTTTCTGGTAACTATTTATCTATGACTGGAAGCAAACCATTGAACAAAGTTTTTGAAAGTATCTTTGCTGGAGTGCAACTTCATGAGTCTACATATTCTTAAAAATTTCAATATTTTTTTTAAAATAACATGTTACCACTATATTTTTATTTTCTTCAGCTACTTTATCAGAACTTTCAACCTTTTTATTTTGAAGACTTGAATGAGCTGTTTGGCACTGTTATTCTTGTCTAAATGTAGATGGATAGCTAAAATAGATATACCACTAAATGTCATCATCTCAAATCTTGCTTCATTATTCAAAAGATAATCAAAATATTGTTTCACATGTTCAAATAGTATTGTCATTATAAAAGAATCTGCCTTTTCTGGATTTAATAAGATTGTAATATCATTTTTTCAGTTCCACATACTACTTTCAGTGCATCAAAAAAAAGGGAGCTGAAGTGACTACCACCAGTAGTTTAAACATGGTTTTATCTCTAGTAAATCTGTTGAAACTAATTATTCTTAACATATATAATCAAATTGCGTATGCTAATGAAGAGCAGCAGAGATTAAATGTCATCTATTTTGATTTATCTAAAGCCTTTGATAAAGTCAGTCCATTCTTTTTTATAAGTTAAATTATGTTAGTTTTTCTCCTAATATCAACACATGGTTTGAATTTTTCATTAGAGGTAGAATCATGTTTTCTATAAATTTAATTTGGATATTCATCAAAATAGTATCTTAGCCCTATACTGTTTATTTATTTCAACATTTTTAAATATATCATAGAATATTTACAACTGCCATATTACTTTCATGATTGGAAAATATTTAAGTGAAGAAAATCTCTAATTATATTTTCATTTAGTAAGATAGCAATTATACTGCACTTCAAATGCTCATTAGTGAAGTTAGAAAAGTTGTAGTTAAATATCAGGCTTAGTGCTTTCGAGGTCTTTTAATCTTATGTTCATAGCCAAAGAATTAGAAACATTGCAATGTTGTTGATGTTTGCTAATATATGCAAATTAGTCTTCATATGCAAAACAATTTTTCTATCAAAAGATCAATCAGCTTGTCCACTTCTTAGAGATAGAGAAACATGTGTCTTTTCTATTAATGGTGTGTGGATCGTTTATGATGTAGTACACCTTTATTTTTCTTTTGCAGTCGTTTCTCTCAGAACACACAATCTGAGGGTTGGAGAGTTCAAACTTGTGACCGGCTTTGCCTTTATGGTGTGTTATTAACAGAGTGATTAAATTGCAAGTAATAAATATTTTATTATTTCATTCTCTAAGATATCTGAACATCTAAACTTAGTGCATGTTGCTATTTTTAAAAAGATATTTGGATTTTATTTTTTAGCATTGGTTTTTTATCTTCGTATTGAAAGTATGGTGAATAAAACATGTGCAATCATAGATGCCATTCCGAGGCATATTAATCTTTATACTCAATTATATGTTATTTTTCTTATTGGTCTTTACATTTTAGAATATAAATCTGTTATTTGGAATTCTTATTCCAATCAGGGATTTTATTCACTGTAATTGTCTTTTAATATAATTATTAAGTATGTGATGTTAAGTAATGATTATAAGTTATCTCTTTTTAGTACATGTTATTTTAGAGATATTAAATTTTTGTTAAGATTATTTTTCATAAAACTATGTTCAACAATGTACTATTAATGCATCCAGAGTCAAACTCTAATCTGACAGCTGGATAATTATATAAATTGTTTAAAGAAACAAATACTATCATTTAATAATAAATTCAAGAGTGTTTACTCAGAATAATAATGATATTAGTAGAATAGGATTCGCAGATCACCTGATAGTTTTCTAGTTGAACCCAATATCAGTCTTGATCACATAACAGTTCATATCTCAGAAGATAAATAGTAGATATATATTTCTTTACAACTATACTTCTGTAAGCACTTTATTGTTTACACACATCTCTTGAGTTAGTCTAATTACATTTTGATGGGAACTTGTTTCAGCTGCTAATACTGGTTTACTCTGCACAATTAGCTTTCATTCTGTATTTAGAGTATCTTTCTTTCTATTAGTAGTTTTTTCTCTTTTCTTCTTTCTCTCTTACAAGTTCTGGAGGTATTTTAATAGATTTCCTAATTCACATAATGTTATACCTCATTGATATGCATATTAGCATGTTGCTTCTTGCAGTAAAATAATTTTCTTTTTTCTGCATATAATTATTATTTCTGGAGTTTTCTAATACTGCCTATACCGACTAGCTTGCACACACAAATATACAACTTTATTAGTGAAGCTATATATACACACCTAGTCAGTACAAAACAGTTATCTAAAAAAAAATTCATATTTTAAATCCATGATACTAGGTCCTCTTCGAATGTTTTTAAATTTTCATCTCTTTTTCATATATTCTGCTCTTGTAATGAAACTTTTCCTAATAGTGCCTTTCTTGATTTAGATTTCAATAAGTTTATTAATCGTCTCTATAATAAATCTATGTAATTAAGAAGCACTCGTTGACTTAGAGTTATAACAAAAAGGTATATTAAACATAAACTAATTAAATGCATTGAACTTTCTTTAAGTAAAATACTAACAGAAATATATTGCTGAATAAAATTATGCAGTACTGGTGTGCTTATATAATTGATATGGTGCAATATGTTTATGAGGGATAATATGTAAATAGACAATTGAATATTCCATTTTTCAGACAATGGAATACATTAATGCACCACAGATCACATGTTTTTTCCATCTAATGTTAGAATAATTTGCTCTGAAAGAGATAAAAAAAGAAAATACAAAGAGGCTTGAGCAATTGCAAAGAATCCATATACTACCAATGAAAAGGATTAATAGTTCCATTGGCTGAAAAATGGAATATCTAATTGTCTATTTGCAAATTGTGCCTTATTTACATATTACATCATGCCAATTATATAAGCACATCTGTACTGTATAATTGTATTTAGCACTATCATATTCTGGTAGTGTTTTGTAGAAAGCTGGCTCTGTGTAATTAATTAGTTTATGTTCGTTATACCTTTTCAGTAAAACTCTAATTGAATGAGTACTTAAGAATACATAGTTTTATGAAAAGAATTAATACTTTTGAGAAACATAATAAATCTAATAATTAAAGTTTAATCTTTGTATGAAGGTGTACTCTAAAGTAACTGGAATTTTATAATAAAAAACTGTTTGTTTATTTTTAAGTGTTATAAATTTAATTTCTTCCAAATCACTATCCATTTAATGCAATACTGGTCTAAACATGTTTTTCATTTTTTAAGGTTGTCCAGAAACATTTGCAAAGAGATGCCTTTTAACATCTGTGGTGTTCTAAGTCTGCAAAAAAAACAAATTGAGACATTTTTTTTCATTCAAGAGATCAAAAAAGTTGTACAAAGTGAGATCAAGTAAATACGGCTGAGAGATAAGCTGTGTCATGCTGAATTTAATTTAAAAATGTTTCACACACAAGATTTTGAGAGATGACACTTTGTCGGGGTAAAGCTTTCCCTCTTCTCTTTGTCACAAAATGGAATGATTATGTTTTACCACATCATATAAATGTTTCAGAACCTGAAGATAAAATGTATGACCATTATAAATTAAATCTGAGAGAAAAGTGCTGTTTGCATAAAAAAGCATTGTTTTGACTTTGTACTTCACTTGCCACACTTTTTAGGGATATGGTGAACTTAACATTTCAATTAAACCACTTATCAACTTGTGTTCTTATGAAATCAACTTGCTTGTAATCTGTTTTAGGCATTACAACTGTTTACTTCCTGTTTTCTGTAAAGAAGAACAGAATTTTGCATTGTTTGAACTTTTCAGTCATTATAAAAATTACCAAATACATGAATACATGAAATACATTTTACAAAAAAAAAAGTGCTATGTGGCACCATGAATTCACATGGCGATGTCATTTGGCAGATTGATACAGAAGAGTTTCTGCAAAAAGCATGTAACAGCAGAAGCATATACTACTACAAGCGTGCAAACCAGAGAACATTTCTGGTTATTTTTAGGTATTCCCTCATATTGTATTTGTTATATTGTTAGTTTTTATATACATATATTTTAGGATTGAATTCATTTTTTTATCTCTATTTTTTTTACTTATATTTATAACAATCTGTACCTGCAGCTTTGCTTGCATTTATAGAATAATAATAAAAATAAAATTCTAAAAGAATATAATGTATTTGATAAACTAAAATATATTTCAGATTTATATAAATAAGGAGGATATATTCTTATTCTTCTCCTTTACTTTCTTTGCATTTATTCATATATATATATATATATATTGTTTAAATAACTTCCTCATATATGTGCATATATAGGTATCTGCATAGGTATGTTTTGAGGATATCTATGTATATATTTTTTGACATACATGTATATATTTTTATATGTATATGAAGTAATAGTTATACTTTGTATCATTCAATATTGTAGCTCTGATGAAGACTGCAGGACAGTTGAAACTGTCAGGAAAATAAAAAAAATATATTTAAAGTTTTTTGCATTAAAGTGTATATGAGGGGAGTTATTGTAAACAATATATATATATATGGAGGATATATTCTGAGAATTTTAATTTTTTTTTAATGTTTTACTACCAAAATTCCATTTTCAATGTATTGAATTCAAATAAAATTGTCCCTTGCTAATTCTCTCCATTTTTTTAGTTATACCCTCAATTTAATTAAATGGTTTATAATTAAAATATATTTATGTATTCCATTTTTGATGTATTGAATGCCAAATAAAATATTCCCTTGCTAATTTTCTCTATTCCTCTAGCTCATGTAGTAATAATTCTCCTCAGTTCTAATTAGTAGAATGTTTCATAGTTGAAATATAT
Source organism: Epiperipatus broadwayi (assembly GCA_028023455.1). Lineage (NCBI taxonomy): Eukaryota > Metazoa > Onychophora > Udeonychophora > Euonychophora > Peripatidae > Epiperipatus > Epiperipatus broadwayi. The sequence goes on along the minus strand of JAQFVV010006719.1, from coordinate 39,485 downwards.
TATGAAATATTTACATGAAATAATTATCAACAGCATTATCACAAGAAGTATAACTTATTAAATACAATAAACAATAATTTTAAAGTGAATTCTTTTATATTTCTTATGTGATAATTTTTTTTAAATAGCTATGAAATTTTAACATCATGGTAAAGGGAAGGGAGAAATTAATTATTTTGTCCAAACAAAATTTAATTAATTTTAAATATATTTACATAATAAAATTGGATTATGAAAAACTATTACTTTTTTCATTTCTTTAATATGAATTTCAATATTAAGTGACAGCATTTTCCAGTGTTGTGTTATGATGTGATGTACTGTAGCTTCTCTTTTATCAGAGTCAGGACTGTCTGTAATCTTTTAATCAGTGCTGCCCTCTTTTTTGCATTTTTATGAAGTTATTAGAAAGTGTTTGCTATTCTGATGCATTTTTATATTGTGAATTATCAAAGTTTTTAAAACAATTAGCAAAAAATTTATAGCGTAACAAAATTCTCCACAAAAAAAAAAAAAAGTAAAGAAAAAATTGTGCAAGATTCATCAAGATTAGTGCAATATTTGTTGAGTTATAAAATAATAAACAAACAAACTTCTGTATTTATGTATAGATATATAATCTGTAGTTGGCTATATGTTGTTTATACTATCATTTAATTGAAGAATTATTATATTCTATTATTACTAGTCCTACTATAAGTACTGCCAAAAAAAGGCATTACCATTAAAAATTAGATTGATATAAGAGAATGTACAGAAGAATTCTACAAAAAGTATTTCATAGTAAAAAAAAAAGATAAACAATGCAGCCGATTTTTAATAATAACTTTAGTGGAAATTCATGTTTTTGCTGAAAGGGTGAGCATGCTATTAAATTATGGGAAGTTGGAAAGCTCTAGATAGTGATACAATCATTATTGTTATTTTAAAAGAAGAATATGAAGAAACATGAATTACTGATAAAACTATATACCAAATACCTAAGTAAATATCAGGTGATTGGTGGCATGCAGTAGTAGTATTAATATTTTAAAAAAGGAAGGTAAGAAATTTCAGGTCCATACATTTTAATATATTTATTTACTAAAATCAGTATAAATTATATGCAAAGAATTTTGAATTTAAGTCAAGTAAAATTATGAGCTTATTTTAAAGATGATTATAATATACTGTACTACTATTCTTTTGACTATCTAGAAGTCATTCAGAGCTATAATTGGCAAAAAAAAAAATTTGTTGTACATATATATATAAAATCAGTCAACACAATCAATCCCGATATCAATAAACGATTTCAACCTGTTAAATTTTATATTAATTTATCTTATGGAAATATTTAGATATGTTTGTAATAAATTCATCATAAACATATAAAAACAACTAATCATGCATATATGCGTATGTGTATTATAGCTCTGAAGAATTCTACTATTCAGACAAATTGCCAGCAATATTTATAGCAAAAAGACATTTTTTTTTTTAAAAAAAAAAATTGAAATGAACGTGTATATATTATTGTAAATTTTATAAAAATTATTGTTTGATTTATATTTTAAATACAGTATGTTGCAACTCTTAATTTATTATGACTAATTAGTTCTGGAAAAATAACATAATGGATATGTTTATCAGAATGAAGATCACATTTTCATAGAATTAATTTATTAATATTTAAGTGATGTTGTAGTAATAATAAAACGGCAAACTTTTATATACTGGTAGTAATATACTTATGCACTTATTGATTCTATATTAACTACTTTAAATGGTCAAATTTCAATTGCAAAAAAAATTGTCTATAATGTTATTTTTTATATAAAATTTAAAATAATCAATCTAAAACATAATTGAAACAGATAACTAAATATAAATGATAAAATTATTTAGTCTAACCTGGTTTTCTGTCCTTTATTGGATGAAGTTACTGTAGAGTATTCGTCATGTAATTTTATGGGGGAGGGAAGGAAGGACATATGGCTTTATTGCTCAGGAGTTTATGAGAAGTTCTGATAGCAGAATTGATCCTGGGACTACCCATTCCCACGTTGGATGTTCTACCAGTCATACCAGAACTGCAGTCACCAGGATCAATTCTGGAATCTCTCAATCCCAAGTCGAACCAACTGTTCCCTACCCCACAGGGCAAAAAAAAAACATTTTGATAAAGTTCTAATAAGGAATGAACGTCTGGTTAAATGTATTAAATAATTTATATTTATTTGTCTGTTTCAGTTTTGTTTTAGATTGATTATTTTAAATTTTGATATTATATTATATTCATATTTACTTAAAATGTTGATTAAAAAGGCACAAAATTAGCGAAATAATTAAAATAATAATATTAAAAACAGAATTAAGAGAACATTCAGTCAACATCTTTCTTTTCCATATTCACTTCAGAAACATTTTTAAATGCAGTTAAAAATGCAAATTCCTTTTCTTTCTATAATTTTGTCTCTAGCAATTAAGCTGTGAAATTTAAAAATATATGCAGAAAGTGGATTAGTTTTCTTTAGTACATAAGATACTTCACTTATATTGCCCTTTTTAAGCTGTGATTTATTATATATAGAATTATAATTGTTAATAAAGAAGACTATATAAATTATTATTAAAGTTTATCGGCTTAACGTTTTCAAGGATCCATGCCTCATATTCATAGCCTTCATAAAATGTATAATAAAATTTATGCAAATATTCAAATAAGCTAGTATGAGGCGTGGATCTTTGAAAACGTTAAGCCGATAAACTTTAATAACAATTTATATATTCTTCTTTATTAACAATTATAAATAAGTGTTTTTTGTTACATAATATTTGAGAAGTAAAACTATATTTATTATATATAGAATTGTTTGTTTTGTTATTTTCTTATGCATATTACAAGAAGATTTCAACCAAATTTTTTAATCATTTTCAATTATTATTTCTATATATATATATATAAAATTTATTAATGAAATATATTGTTTAAATTACTTGAATGGCATTTGACTTTACTTGGTGAAATGAATGGATGTATTTTTGGTTCAAAATAAAATAGAATAATAGTAACATGAAGATTGAATGTATTATAAAATGAAAATTAAAAAAGGTGGGAAATATGATAATAATAAAAAAATACAAAGAAAAAGAATAAATGTGGAATAAGATATAGAATATAATAATCAATCTAAATGAGATTGAAACAAATAACTAATTATATTTATAATTATTAAATTATCAACCTGGCTTTTATTGAGACCTTTTTACGACATAAAGTTTTATACATCACATGACCTATTAATTACATTCACTCCATCTATTGAACATTATTCACTTTAAACAATGTAATTGGTATTTTATTAATAAACCTATAAAAATACTAAAAAAAATTAAAACTATATAAATAAATATATGTATATCTACATAAAACAATAAATATTCTACCCCCCCCCTCTTTTTATAACTTTCATTCACAATTGTACCATATTTTGAAAATCTTCCAATGATCTAATAATGCCCACTTTCCATCTAATTTTGCTGGACCTTTAATTATATTTACATATCTATCCAAATATTTCTGAATGTTTAAAGTTTCATAACATATTCTTTTACGATATATTTAACATATTTTATAACTCAAATATTCCTCTCACATTCCATTTTATGACCAGTATTTAAATAATGTATATATGGTCTTAATCTAATATCTTTTTTGTTAATTGCTCTATCATGTTCCTTCTCTTTATGACTTATTGTTTTTTTGTCTGCCCTATTACAATTTCCACATTAAATTTATAAACCATTCTTATCTTACTATTAATAACATTTATCCTATTTGTATTACACAGCTATCTACCCAAAGACTTATTATTTTCCCAAACTATTCTTATATTATCTGGTAATTCCTCTCTTACTAACTTTTTACACAATTCCCTTGAATAAGGAATAGACATTTATTTACAATCTTTATATTTGTTCCTATCATATTTATTTCTCCCATTTATGTTTTTATTCTTATTCCTAAAAATATTTTTAATTACTTTTTTTGTATATTCTATTTTAACAATCATTCTCTACTTCTATTTTTTGTTTATATGCCTCTTTCTTATCTAATGTAAATTTATTATTTTTTAATCTAAATCCCTTTAAAACCCCTATGTTTTGACACCATGGTTGTTATGACCTAGGATCAATTAAACCTCTAATTTTTCCTATCTTTAATATAATGCTTAACCATTACTTCATTCATAATTCCTTTTTTACAAACATATCTAAATATTTTAATCCATTTATCTCTTTCTCCACAGTAAATTTAATTTTATATTTATTATTCAATTCATTAAAAATGTTATCAATACCTCTACTATTTCCAATAACAATAATATCATCCACATACCTATAATATTCTATAATTTCTTTAGTCTTTATAAACTCATCCACTATACTTTCTTCTATATTACTTATCACCATTGATGAGATATAGAACATATTGCAATAATAAGAAGGAAAGAAAATTACAAAAGAAAAAATGAAGAAAATTATAGTAATACAGATAGAATTAACAAAGACGAGGCATATGGTGATGGATTTAATTAATAATAAAAAGATTTGTAATGAAAAAAATATAAAGGATATATTGTGGAATAAAAAATAAAAATGTAGATAAAAATATAAGAATTTATACATCAGTTTTTAAAATGAATATGAATAGTGGTTATAAGGCTAATATTTAGTAAGTGGATGAAGTTAAAATTGATTAGTCATTGAATATTGTGTTTATGAAGAATGTTTGCGATATCACATTGTGTAATTATTTTTAAGAATGAAAAATAGTAGAAAAGTGTTTAATAGAGAATGTATTTTTAAGTTGGAAAACAAACAAATAAATATACTGATATAGAATGTATAGAAAAACTTTATATTTTAAAAAAAAAAACATGAAGCATTTACATAAAATAAAATAAAAATACATAAAGAAAAAAAAATATTTTAAGAAAGATTTTTATATTTAAAATGAAGATTTTAAAAAAGAAATAATATTAGGCATGAAAAGAAATTAATAAACAATAAATAAGATGGGAATGTTACGGATAATAAATTTGAAACATATAATGATAAATATAAGCTTATAATTAATTTAACAAATAAAAAGTTTAGTGAATATGAAAAAAGGTCCTAGAAAAAGAATAAAGTATATTCCAGAGAGAATGATTAATATAGAAAAAGAAAAATGGGGAATAAAGGCAAACGACAGAAATAATACTTAGTAGAACTAAAAATATAAAAAGTAAGGAAAGCAATAATACAAGTGAAAAGTGATATTAAAAAAGAAATTTAAGCTTCTAATATTTTTAAAAGGAAATAAAATATTCTGTAAGGTTATATTAACTAAGAAAAAGAATGAAAAAAAATGGAATATATGCATGCTAAAGACAGATTATTTCATAAAAATTAAAAAGAATCAAAATATAGAAAAAATAGATAAGTTAATAAGATAATCACAAAAATATATTTAAAAGGAAATATTAGAAAATATGAAATGATTAAATTGGATAGGATGGTTATAAAAATATATGAAATAGAAATTCCATGTAAACGAGTAATTAAGAATGTCAAAACATGTTTTGGAAAACTATTTAAATGATTACATTGTAATGTTTTTCAAAAATATGACAATGTTAATACTACAAATAAATTTGTTGTAAATAAATTTATAAATAAGAAGGAATATAGATATTTTGTATATATATATATTAAAAATATGTATACAAATATTGATCCAGATGTAACAATTATGATGATAATGGACGTATATATTAAGAATAAAGAAAAAATGTTAAAAAACAAAAACGAATGTTGTCAGTTATATGAGATGTTGAATATACAGTATTTTATAAAAATTATAGTATTTGAATATGAAAAGAATTTTCATAAACAAATAAAAAGGCTTAATATATGTTTTTTTAACATTTTTATATGATAATTCTGAAAACAAATATTTTCATCTATAGTAGATATAAACCAATATTTTAAGTAGGGTATGTTGATGATTATTTCTTATTATTTAATGGCAATAAAAAAACGTGGGTTTTATAAAATATATAAATAGTATAGATAATGGAATTCAATTTAATACGGAAAAAGAAATAAATAGTATTGTTGATGACGTGGATATTAGAATTGAAATAATAAAAATAATTTTGTTAATTATACTCCAACTTATTATTTATTAACTTAAGCAACATAAAACAAAATAAATTAAATCCAAACAAGTCATTAAATTTCAAAATAATTACAAAAAAAAAACAAAACAACAAAGATTAGAATATAAATATATTAATCATTTGCAAAACATACAATGGGAAAATTTATAAGAATTACTATATAACAAAAATTATATATATATAGAAAATAACTATCAAAATTAATTAGACAAAAAGAGAAAAAAAGCAGGAAGAATATACAAACTTATATTGTCTGCAGAACATACCAATGTTAATGCATTTATAAATTTTAATTGTTACATGTAATACAACAAGCAGAGCATTAAACATTTTTATAATTATATGAATTGATAAATGGATAATGTCTACTGAATAGGCAAGAACAAAAGAATTGAACAGTATAATACCATTGTAATTGGATTGTCTATGAGTATTTTTTCAAATTAAAAACTGGCTGTCTCATTTTAAAAAAATTAGTGTATTTATAAGGAACATCTTACAATACCAAAAGTATAATTATGATATATATATATATCAGTAATTTCTTTATATTTATAAAGCTTGACAATAGACAATACATGAGAATTGTCATAATGCACAGAAATCATTCTAAATCTATAATAAATAATATGTATGATATAATTTTGGAAGATACATAAAGAGGATAATGAGTAAACAGCTTGATCACCCCAAATAGAGATATTATAAGACAAAGTGCTTTGATAACAAACAGTGATATAGTCATAAATGCAGTCCTAGACAAAAATTTCATTAAATAATAAAACATGTAGTTAATCTTGCATTACAGAGAACATAAATAAGCAATGTGACTTGAACAGAATAACATAGAATCAATAAAAACACCCAAAATAATAATAGTTATTAACATAAATAGTGTTACCATAATTACAACCTTATATTGATGACAAATACTGATATCAAATGGATTCGAAGAGTATTTATATGGAGAGACAATATTTAACTTTATTATGATTGACTGTTAAACAGTTTCTTAGAAGTCAGTTACTAATTAATGCCTGATTCTCGTTAATCACCAGATCAAGAATATTATATGACATTGCGTAACAAGACAGAGCAATATCATCAACAAAAAACAAAAGTCACTGAGTTTAAAAATAAACTAAAAATATTTATTATAGGATATATGAGCACAGACTTTCACATGACCCACCACTCTATCTCATAACACTGATACACTTGAACACATATATGTTGAAAAGATAAATAATCACCAATATACATGTTTCATTCTACACCAGCAATCATCAGTTGGTCCAGGTTATCTCTACACATATATGCAATAAGTGCTCAGATATTTATTAAAAATAGCCAATGTTCATACTTCAATGGACAGGCTTCAATCCACTCCACACTTTAACTCTTCAACCATCCATCTAATTGAAAATTTGATGATGGAATGCTCAAAGGCCACCCTGAGGCCAAGATTCTTGTCACACGCATGCTGACCTAAAGTCAATCTGACTCCTCATGTACAGGATATAATCTCTTTAAAACATATACGAGGGATGGGTAGACATCTCTACTATACAATAACTGAAATACTTTGAGCATTCCATCATCAGATTTTCAATTGGATGGATGGTTGAAGAGGAGTGTGGAGTGGATTGAAGCCTGTCCATTAAAGTATGAAGATTGGCTATCTTAATATATCTGAGCACTTATTGCATATATGTGTAGAGATGATAATCTGGACCAATTGATGATTGCTGGTTTAGCATGAAATATGTATATTGGTGATTATTTATCTTTTCAACATATATGTGTTTAAGTGTTATGAGATAGAGTGATGAGTGGGTCGTGTGAAAGTCTGTGCTCATCTATCCTATATATTACATATATTGATACAGGTATATAATAAGTTGTATTTTAGTTATTAAAAATATTTATATATATCAAAAATAGTAAAGGGCCAATTACAGACTCCTGTGAAACTCCATGATTAAATAGTTTAAAAATACTAATAATGCCATGTATTTTAATAACGTGTTTGCAGTCTTATTTAATGAATTTTTAATCAAAAAAGCAAAATGACCTCAAAAACCATATGAATATAATCGATGTAGAAGAATTGTATGATGAGAATCGAACATATTAAATCAATCCACATTAAATCCATATTAAATCAATCAAACATATTAAATCAAAGCACATTAGTATAAAGAGCATGTTAAGTACTCTATTCAGCAACAAAAACAAACTAGTACAAAGAAATCATTTTTTGACTTATTCCAAAATGTCATCATATCTTAAATAACTTAGAAATAACGTCAAACGTTGTTAGCCGAGACGTCATCGTAGCCGCCTTGCAAGCAAGTAGTTGGTTGCAGACGGTTGTGGTTTCGCGTCCCGGCCGATGCTATGATATACGAGAAAAAAAACTTAGATATAACAGAAATAATTGAATTAGACCTATAATTGATATTAACTAATTCATCACCTTTTAAACAATAAGCATTATAATACCACTTTTAACACTCTGGAATTACACCAACAGATACAAAAAAATTAAATAAATAAACTAGAAAGAGTATTAAAAACAAACTCAGTTATCTTTAAGAATTTTTAAAGTTAAATTATCTGAAGAAGAAGAGTGAACATTTTAAAACAATCCATAGAATATGATAGCTGAATATCAGAAACATCAAAACAAAAGAAAAAATTCAGAAATAGATTCAGAAGACAAATTAATAGAAAGTTTCACCTGTGGTATATAAGCAAATAAATTATTAAAAAGATCAGCAACATATTTTTCATGGCCATATACTTTTAGTATATTATCATTATTTTTAATGAAATTTAATTTGATTATTTGATTAGAGGATTTTTTTAGTCAAAGAATTAATTGTTTTCAACTTCAGAGAAATATTTTTACTACAAAGAAGTTCCATATAATAACCTGATTTAGCTATTTTAATGTCCGATTTAATTTCTTTATTTCAATCATTAGCAGAACATTTTAAATGCTTTCTCAAATTATTTTTTCCAATTAATTGACCTGTAATCTTTCTATTTTTATTTTCCAATTTAATATGTTCAGCCACTTTTTTTCTTCTCATGTGTCATAGCATCAGCCGGGAAGCGAACCTGCTAACCCGGGACAACTGCTTGTAAAGCAGTTGTCGCTGACCTCTCAACCACCAATGCTTGACATGTTCAGCCACTTTATCAAAGAAATGTAAATATTTCTGATATTGTAAAAAAAAAAAAACATGATTACAGTTTTCAAGAATCCCAATTCTGATTGGATAATAAATTATTTAATTTAACATGTGGTAGTTTATTAATGTACTTGTAGATTTTTAATCTATTATAAGCCGCAGACTATTTCAAAACAATTGCAGAATGATTCATAAAGTCTAATTCACATAAATCAGATTTGTAATTAATATGCTGATCAAATCTAATAAATATATGATTAAATAGAGATTTACAATTTGTCATTATATAGGGACGAACGTAAAAAAATTGCCTCTCTAAATCTATCACTATTAATTCAAGTACCCATAAATAGAATTGTGTTCCTATTATCAATGTTTATATTATCAATTATTACAGCAAAAATGGAAATAAATTAGATAATGTGTCAGTATTAGTAGAATCTATGTAGAATTAAATATTGGCTTTTATTTAAAAGTTATATCCAGCAATTTAGTGTTTTAGTTTCCACATTGTATTCACAAAAATGTAAACCTACATTCTTAGATATACCATATTAATTAATGTTATCATTCTAACTTTGAATTTATGGACACATATTTTTTGTTAATTCAATCTTTAAAATTTATATATAAAAAAACTTTCACTATTGCCATTATAGTTCAAAATTCTAAAAAAAAAATCATATACTTGATAAAATGTTTTACTTTACAAAGGAGAATTCAGTGTAAAGTGACAATACTCATCATCATCGTATTTCAAACATTTCAATAATTTAATATTAAAATAAGCATATGAAAAGGAAAAATAATTGATAGGCTTTTATTTTTATAAAGAAACTATTTCTAATATAGTTAAATGGATTGAGAGATTTAATTGATTTCAATTTTTCCTCTAAAATAATTAAATAACTAAAGATAAACATAAGCAATGCGCTCAAGCATCAAAGTAATTGTGATACCTTTTGTATCACTTATGAAGGTCACATCATATTATAATCACATTTTTGTTCTAAAATGCATTATATCATCATAATCTTATTTTAAAATGAATTTTAGATGTTGATTTTCCAACAAATATATGATGATTAGGTTAAAGAATTGCCTACCTGAGGTAAAAATTTTAAATCTGTTTACAACTCGGATAATTTTCTAAAGTTCATCTCATTCAAAACCCAGATTAAAACATGGCCGACCGATGTACTAACCTCTACGCCATAAAACCTTTCAATTAAATGATTCCTGTTCGTTATTTCTTTCACACATGTATAATGGCGTACACACGTACGTATTGAACACGTTTTAAATATTTTTAAATATCTATTAAATAGAAATGTCATTTATTATTAATCACGACACACAGGAATGATCATTATACAATATTTATTAGATTGCCTGTTAATCGTGGAGTTGTTTTTCTAGGCAAGATCTGGAGAGAGAAGCAAAAAAATACAGTACCAAGAATCGTCTGTTTTGCAATATTCAACAGGTCAATCAGAAGTCATCAAGAGGCGGGGGGGGGGAAGGGGATCAAGATTAGGGATTGAAGATCGAACAATTAAGAGAGTATCTTGAGAGAGGTTGCAATTTTTTCAAATAGCCAAGGCTCAATTGTTAATATGACTGTAACTTGATAAGAACATGCCATTGATACTATTCGATGACAAATACTAGATTTTTATTATTAATAATATTATTATAGTTATATAATTATATCACAAACGTGAGACATTTTAATAATACTTTTTGATAGAATTTTATTAACATTTTAAAATAAATATGCTCTTAGTTTATATGATTATATCATCACAATTATCTGGTTGATCTGTCTGTCTCACTACAATTGCTTTTATTTATATATATTGTAACGATCCGGAGAAAGGCACTTAACGTAAACTGCACTACAGGGCGCCATCTAGGCATTTGAACCTAGAAAAATTTATAAAGTAGGCAGATACGTCAGTCAAAAAAAAAAAAATTTTTTTTTTTTTTAATTTTGATTCCGGTCGTTAGCCCATGTCACTAGCTCAGGGAGTAGCAGAGATTTAATAATATCATATCTTATCTAATTAGATTTCAACATTAAAAAATAAATAAAATAAGCCACTGCCAGTAATTAGCATACACACATTTATTTATGCACATATATATAAGATTTAAAATTATTTTAATATTAGTTTTACATTTTAACATTTAACATTATTTTTAACTTTGATTTTTGACTTTAATTTACATTTAATTACTATTATATTCTAATTTTACATTTTAATTAAGTTCGCACAGATAAATTTATGAAAGCTTGTTTATAATGTTAAATATAGATCGGTTACATAGATTTCACGGTCAAAAACATTTCAAAGTAAACATAAACGATCAAAATACAAAATTATTGATTACTGACAATTGCGGAGGTAACTTTATACGTAACCCAATAGTATTCACCATAAGATACTTGCATTGTCACCAATAACTTAAAAGACATCCGAATAAATACATTTTAGATACTCACCATAAGGTATCATTATTTATTGAATGTCTATATATTTTGATCAAATATGAAAACCCAAAACATACTTAACCGATAACCAATCCATGCAAGCGTCTATAAACAACTTAAATTTAATGCATTTTTATTTAGGATCAAGTATGAATAGACCACATAGATTTGCATTTGAAAATAAAATGTTCTGTCCCTATTTAACCTTAGGCTAAACTTCGCAGTCAAACTGGCATCAATCCATCTGATACATCGATGTATTCAATGTAATACGGAATACGGCAGCACCCAAAAAGGTTAAGAGAAGATATTGACTCTCATTAGACAGGAATATTACTTCTATCTAACGAGAAGAACAATAAAAAAAAACTCCATAGAAAGGAACTGCGCTCTGCGTCTTATAATTCCTTCCATAGGCAAAACGGGAGAGTGCGACGTATATATAAACGATTCTGCCAGTAGCGAATCTCCGACTACATCTACTAACTACCTCAATATATCCAATCCATTGACCTAATTTAACAACGAAACGAATAACCTAAGATTACCCTCCCCTAATATAACTTTACAAATCTATACAGCCATTCACGCCCGACTTAAGTTTAACATTGATATATTTTAATTTATCGGAAAACAGAAATCATAAATAAACTTAAAGAACAAAGTTAAATAAATGGAAATGACTTTAAATAAATAAATAATAAAAAATACATCAAATAACACTATTAATAAATAATTTAGTTTGGTCAGATAGGATTCTATTGCATTATTTACTAAAAAGTTTTAAAATTTAGAGTTCTTATTGTTTCAAGTGAATATAAAGTTCTTACGATTTTTAAAACGTCCAACCGTATCCGTTGCTTGCCATGAACGTGAATTCTCACGCTGTCCTAAAATTGGTATTCTGTTGGCCGATTTATTTATCCATCCGGAGGTTTTTTGCTTTAACTGGTCCTCAATGTAGAAAAACGATAGTTCATTTCTTTTTCTTTCTTAGCAAAGCTGAAGGGATTGAATCGTGCGTCTTTTTTCAGTCCCTTCTCCTTCACTTCCGCACTAACACATATCTCTCACATCGTAATAATCAATCACTCCCCATAATAATTTTCAACCATGTCCTTTTATATTCATTTGAAGGATTGCATTTACATTACGTCATCGATGCGATGATCCTTTTCGTTGAGGTCCGATTTCCCAATGGATTTCTTTCATTGGCTATTTGTTTCTATTGTTTTCCTATCTGACCCATGTTTTTACATTCAAATGCCCAAGGCTGGTTTACATTTGACTAATTAAATTTATCATTTCCATTTCTGATTAATTAACCTGTTTTCCAAATCAAAGATATATTTAAAGATAAATTTAAAGATATAATTTTATCTCCAAATCTTTTTAAGTTTTAGTTTTAAAATACTTTTTCTTTAATAAAGTTTTATTTTAATAATTTTTCATAATCTGTGCGATTTAACATATACGAGTTTAAGATGATATTTAATTTCAATTTTTAATTCTTAAAGAAAATTTTTAAATGCGAACTTTTTAATTTACTTTCATGTTTAATAAATAAAAAAAAAAACAATGTAACGAACGTCTGTGCTCGTTACAATATATATATCTAGTTATTGCTGTCTGTATATATAATTTTTAAAAAATAAAATTAGCCATTTATTAATCTAATTTAATCATTTCAATAGATTGATTATAGATAGCAAGAAGGTAAAATAAAAGTTATTAAATGGCCTATTACAGAGTGTAGATTTTTCCAGCATCCTTCTGCAAAGAAACAGGAAGGGGTTAAAAGGAAATTTTCAAAGGTAATCAAATTTTACAAGAGAAAATTTTGTGATTCACTTTTCTTTTTTCTTTTCTTTTATCTAAGAATAGCTAGATACCCATTTACTGATCAACAATTGAATTGTTAAGTTTGCTTGGAACCTGAAAAAAATGTATACGTTGCATTTGTATTAGAATCCCAGTCATTCATATGGCTGTCAAATACGATAACCGTTATATTACAAGATTCCTCATTTGTCGTAATTAGGTGTTAGATTATAATTTTGTGAAATATTTTTTGTTTTAGTTTTTCAAATAAAATAGTTAATAGAGGAAATGAACTGTAATTTATGTCAAATAATTCTTGTCATAGATCCAGCCGAAATTGTGGGCTGTTCAATATGCTTTGTACTCCCATCCCTGCTCCTATTTTTATGTATTTTTTTATCGGCTTAATATTCTTTTATTTGTAAACACCCAGTATTTAAAAACATTCAAGTAGTTTTTTTTATTTTAAACTATCATTGTTATCCAAATTTCTAGCGCATTGTATGTTTTTGTACTAGTCTGTTCCTTTTTGTTTTATAATCTATTAGCTTTATTTTTAAAGTTGTTTCTATTTTAACATTTTAATGTATATTTCTTCTCTAACTTATTTACCATTGAATATTTAAGGACATTAAATTGTCATCTATATATCTACATCATGCACTGTACTTAATGCATATACTATATGCAGGCATATAATATGCACCTGTAGTTTTTTTTTTAATTTATTATAAAAATATACAAAGAATATTATCTCTAGTACTAAAAAAAAAATATTATAAAGAAAGCCTACGTACTACATGCACATAACATTTATATAGCATACATCTCAGTTTTTCACTCTTAAATTAAAAGCAGAAGTACACAGTATATAAGTGGCAATATGATAATTGTTATTTATCTATCTTTAGCACCAGCAATCATTTATTAGTGCATTTCTACTATCTGGACTTGCATTAATAAATTGACTGTGCCCTATAAATTGCCACCATTAGAAATGACGTTTTAGCACAAAAATTATCAACACTTAACTGTTTTGAGGAATAAGATTTCAGGGATAATAATAAATATTAACATTATGATGGAGAATTGCCTTGGATTTTATAGACTGAATTAATTGGTGTAATAAAAATTTAAAAGTTACCAAAGATTCCGAGCATGCCAAGAAACTTTTTCAAATATCAAATGAGATACCTACGAGTGGTCATGTTCTAACATGATATAGTTGCTTAATTAGTAGATATAAGGGTATAGAACATAATCATGTAGCATTGGAAGATTATTTGGCAGTATCTCTCATGAACAAAATTTTGTGTATTAAGTAGATGTAGTTTTTTAAATAAATGTAATATTTGCTAGTTACCAGATGATGATGCATTGAACATAGATTATATAATGAAGTTGTTAATGAATACATTTGTAATTTCAATGCTTCCTGGAATAATAAAACAGTCTGAAAGACACGGCAGTGCTTAATTATATAATACAAGCAAAACAGCCTCAGCATATGATTAATATAAGTAAATATATTTTGGTTGCTATCCTTAAAAATACTTAATCTTAGATCATTATTAGCCAATGGAAACATCCCCAAAAGACATTTTTAAAATGAAAGATAAGATTTAATAACAGCATCATAAATTAATAGGATGGTAATTCTTGTTATAAATATTCACAAACTAATTTGCAGTACTTTTTACTATTGTAAAATTAAATTGAATGCATACTTATTTAGATAAAAATGATGTAAGTTACAGAATCAGATAGAAACAAGAATTATTTATTACCTTCTTCATTTTCTAAATTTTGCGTTGATGATACCACTTTATCATTTATCTACAAAGAATGATTCAGCCATTTTTTCAAGGTAACTTGTACAAAAAAAATATCAAAGAATTAATTTTTTTTTAAGATTTACAATATATGAAATGTGACAATATAATTCTTGGAATGCCCTTTTATAAAATATACATGTGGAACTGTGCATTAGTTGCTACTCTGACTTTAAAGTAGTCCTCTTATGCATCTGTACACTGAAAATGGTGTTTCCATTTCTGGAAGTGCACCTGGAACATATTTTCAGGAATACAATTGAGCAGCTGTCTCACATTCTGTTGGATATCAGTTATAATAGAAAATCTTCATCCTTTCAATGCAATTTTTAATTTTGGAAACAACTAAAAATCGCAGGGAGCTAAATCAGATTAATAGGCAGGATGGCCTAGTTGTGTAATTGATTTTTTTGGCCAAAAAGTCCTTCACAATGAGCACACTATGACTTGGTGCATTATCATTTATGACTGATCTACTTGTCAGGCCATAATTCAGATTTTTTTTCAAACAGAATTGTGTAATCTCTGAAGTGATTGTTTGTCCCTATTCAATAAATTCTTGGTGGACTATCCATTGTGATCAAAGAAACACAATCATGGTCTTAAACTCTGAATGTGACATGCATGAAATTTTAGAGCACTGTGAATCAGGGATTTCCATTGCGTGTTTTAAGGTTTTGTTTCTGGGTTGTACTGGAAGCACCAAGTCATTATCCATAAATAATCTTGGAAGAAGATATGTGTTTGAGGAAAAATTGGTTGCAACTAATATTGCTTCCGTTTGTCCATCAAAATCCGAGGCACAAACTTGGCAGAAATCTTTTTCATGCCCAATTTATTACTAAAAATTAGCCTACCTGTTTCTCAATTAAGCTGCATTTTTCAACTATCAATATAATGCTTGATCATCATCTGCTGGACTATATTGCATCTTGCACTTTGTTAATATTAATGTCAATTTTTGTTTCTGGGATTATCCATCATAACTTCTTGCCCATCTTTGAACTTCGTATGCCACTCAAATACACTAATTTTTTTCATAGCATCTTTACCATATGCCATTTACAATAGTTGTAATGTTTCAGTAGCACTTTTTCTGATTTTCAGACAAAACTTAATATTAATACATTGCTCAAAATCTCGATCCTCCATTTTTACACCAAAGTATTTGCACAGATATTTATTATATTCTCAATAGCTAATTATGAACTAGTCCTGTTTGTTTAAAATTTACACTTGTGTTAGCTTAAACATGTTCAAACATGAATACTCATGTGATGTTGATACAATTAGTTCACAGGCGACATCACATGGCCATTCAAGGAATTAAATTGTCACACCTTGTATATTAGTAAAAATTTGAAAATACTATGAAAACATAATTGAAATTTGATTTTTGAAAAAAAAAGTGGATTATTATTATCGGAGATAAACTATATTGTAGTATCACAAATTATCTTATTATAAACAGAAGATGGTAGATGATGTTAAAAGAAAATATGAAACATAGCCAATGATGTTAAGTATTCTGTTTATTTTGATTAAAAAAATACTTTTGAAGTGATAGCATGAAAATTCATGCCATATTTTGTAAAAAATAATATATTTAATCAGCAAACTATAATTTGTCAAATTAATTTACTAAATTAATTTTCAACTTAACTGCCAAAACTCAATAAGCCAATACAATCTGTTGTCAAGTCAACCTTTACAAGAAAAAATGGATTCTATCTTTTACACTGATTTAATTTCTTGGATTGTAGTCAATTGAAAGTCATTAGTTTTGAGATGTTATTTTGGCACTGCTGTTGCTTCAATTTTTTTATACACATTTTTTTTATTTATCAAATTCAACACTAAATTTATTAATTAAAAAAATCTGAAAATGTCAGTATCATACAGATGCCATACAAATATCACTTAAATATGAATATAAAAGCAAGTTGACAATACTCTGATTGGTTGTATCATAAAATAAAGAAATCAATAGAATCACTGATTGGTGAATTATTTGTTACCAGGTATTTTAGAACATGTTTTATTCCTTTAATATTTCTGAAAGAAAAATTGTAATTTTCAGTAATTTATTTGTATATTTAAGATTATTTATCAACATATTTGTAAAATATTTATTTTAAACCAAAAAAGGACATGATTACAATTAGATTTTATTTGAACATATTTTTTTTAATAAGTTATAAAAATGTAGTTATGATAAAGCTGAAGCTGTTTTTACTGGCTAACAAGAACCACTTTCATAAACATCATCGAAGATTTTTTTTACAAAATTTTAATAGTAATAAGGGTAATTTTGAATTTTCAGACATACTTTCATTCATTTACAATGTCTCAACTAAAATTTGTTTCTATTTTTAAAATGAATTCAAATAAGAAATATGTTGTTCAATATTTTTTTATGAGTTGGAAATATTACGATCCAATACAAAAAGAGCAAATATGGCTGGAGATGTAACTAGGGTCATTCAAATAAGAGTGGGAAGAGTAGGAGTTAAAAATATTCAAGTAGTGCTGATATGTGTCTGAATCAGATTCTGGTTTTTAATCTTCCTGTTGAATGGAGTTAATTTAAAATTTCTAAGCAAATCAAAATCTCATTCTCTTTTAGTCATGCATTTCACTTTTTATCTAGTTAACATCATAGACCAGAAAAAAGAGGTAATCCATTCCAGTCAACAAGAAAATAAAAAGTATGAAATCAAAACATTTTCACAAATACATTTATGCAGAGTAGCTATCTAACTTTCACAGTTTTATATTTTTTGACAGCCCCTAGTGCCCATTTGAATTAAACTTTCAATTTTTTTATTTTAATAAATTAATCTTTATTTGTAACAGTAACAAACTTCATATAGTGGTATCACCAAGTGCAAGCCTTAATAATCAATAGATGTAAGAAGGTTTGTGCATAAAATCTCTAATCATCCAATATCCCCAGATTAGTTTCTAGCTTGTGGCTTTTATCAGTGAAGAACCTTGGATTTGAGAGCACTGCACCTAGATCTTAGAATATTGGATGAGTGGGCACTAGATAGAGATTTTATGCACAAAGCTTCTGGCATCCATTGATTACTAATGCTTGCACTGTATGCAGAGTTTGCTAGTGTTATTACCAGGCTGTGTAAGCAAATGAAATGGTGATTACATGATGTTTTTGAATTCCTAAAAACAATATTTCAATTTTACAATAGCAAAATTAGTAAATTTAAATATGTAATTAAAACAACAGCTTTTTAATGTTGCACAATGAATATTTATTTTAACTCTATTTATAGGTATGCAACTTTTTTTTTTTTCGCATTAAATAGTGAAGCTATAATTTTACTCTAATTTATAATAGCTTTGCTAAGTGCTTTAGAGATTTCATGTTTGAATCTCATACTCATAGCTTTGTAACTAACGGTTGTTATGATTATGCAAATGCGTTTGAATTTTTAATTAGTCCATTGTTTAGAGAGAGCAAAACATGACTCTTCTCCATTAATGGCATTAATGTCATTTGCCATATAGAAAGCTTCTTTAACTTTTCTTTTGGCATCATTTTTTGTACAAATTATTTGGGCAGAACTAGGTTCAAATACATGGCCTGTAGCTACTTGGTGGTCCCAGAATACTGATGATCCTTCATTTTTATTTTTGACCCCATTGTAGACATACCTATGTTGATAAATTCTTGTGTTCAGGTTAGCCCGAGTTTCACCATAATATGATGCATGGCAGCCTAATTGAGGGCATTCCATTTTATAGATCACATGAGGGGCTCGATCTCTATCTGTTTTATCTTTAGCATTATTTATCAGCAGGTTAGTGTTGGGAGGTGTTCTGAAACTAAATTTAAAATTGTTAGCCAAGGTTTTTGCAATATTTGATGTTACATTAGGTACAAAAGGAATTGTTAGGTATTTCATATTGTCTTTAGGCAATTTATTTCTTAGTTTTTTATAAAATATTTTTATTTTCTGATTGATTGTATTAGGTTTGAAGCCTATGTTAGTCATTTCCTTTGTATATTTGTCTATATTGTTTTTCCTATCTGCTATATATTTGCATAATTGGTGATTTCTAAAAAGGAACGCATTCATACCTGCCCATTTATATGTGTTGGGGGTGTTAGATTTTGGACTTGGGTAACCTCGTATGTGCAGTGGTTTAATCATCATTTTATAATCCAAGTGTGTATTCTCTCTTTTTATTAACAAGTCTAGGTATTTTATTTCTTGTTCCTTGTTTTCCTCTGTTCTACTAATGGTTAATCCTGAGATGGCTTGAAATTCATTTTGTATGTTAATAGTGGTGGAAGGTTTTGCTGCAATAAAAATGTCATCAACATATCGAGAGTATATGAAAGTTGGATCCATTGTGAAATATTTTGGAAGAATTTGGTTCTCATAATGGTTTATGACAACACTAGCAACAACTCCACTCATAGGCAGTCCCATGGGCCAACCATCATTCATCACATATCATTTGTTTTCAAATTTAGCAACTATATTGTTATCCAGCCACTTTCTAAAATCTTAATATAAGTAAGCTATTATAAAGCTATGAAATTTTATTTGAAAATTTAAATTTCCACTTAAAATTATTAATAAAATGCATGTTTTTTTTCTGCCAATCACAAAAGACATTGTGCTATATATTAATATATTTTTTGATTTCTCATTTTCAAAAACAAATATTTTCTAATATAATCTGAGTTTGGTCATAAATAATATATTCAAAAAATAGATATTTTACATACATTTTGCAAAAATAATCATAGGTATATAAACAAATTAAGGGTAAATATATGTTTTTATTTTCAAAAGCTTAAACAAAAGAATGAGTGTTCAAATCTCTTACAAGCACTCTTGGGTCTGAGAATAAAGAAACTCAATTGGCCATATTGATAACTCATTTGCATTAAATACTAACATCTTTTTATTTTTAACTAATAGTTTTCGCACACTATTTTAATTGTAGTTTTTTTTCCATAAATGAATAAAACTGACAAACTAATATTATAGATAGTTAGAGAGTGAATTTAAGGCAAAGAAGCTGAAGCAACATTATTACTATCTGTTAACTGCAATCTTTCAGAATATTGTGTGAGAAAGTTTAAAAATAAGTGAGTTATATAATAGAACAATTGATTATTTGATAGGTTTGTGCAAATTAAATCTTTTTAAATATATATTTAAAATTGTGAATAAAATATCTTGATGAAAAATAAAATTTAGGCCAAAATGTTTAAATAATAATGTCTCATGATCACCTTTTTTTACACCTACAGAAGCTGTTAAACAGTAGTAAATTTTTCCATATAATAGTGTCACCTAATAGATGTTAGAAGCTTTGCCCAAAATTTTTAAATAACACTGTCTCAGGATTATCTTTTCTTACCCTTACACAAGCTGTTAAATAGTAGCTTTTTTCTTCTACATGACAGTGCCACCTAGAGCAAGTTCTAATAATCAACAGATGCTAGAAAATTATACATTATTATCCCTATAGAATGCATATCTATATAAAATCTCCAGACCAGTTTCTAGCTTCTCTCTTTCCTCATTGATGAAAGTCATAGGCTAGAAACTAGTATGAGGATATTGTATAGATAGGCACCAGACAGGGATTGTGAGGCATGGCCTTATAGCATCTATTGATTACTAAGGCTTGAATTAGATGGCAATATTGTGTGAAAAAATGTGCTATTATTAATAATATCTTCATTGAATGTTAACTTATTTTTTCTCTCTAGTTTATTTCAATTTTAGAAAATCTAAATATTTATCATTGAACCATTTATATAAGCACATACGAACTAGTGTTTTAATTTTTATAAGAATAACAAACTATATTTAAAAATTTTTTTATATATAAAATGCGTAGTAGAACATTTTATCTCATAATAACTTTTCCTTTTTAAATTGCTTATTTCCAATCTTTTTTTTTTTTGTTATAACACTATTACTACTATTTTTCAAAAGAAATTTTATTCCAAATTAGGTCTATGATTCTTTTATTAATTTTGTATAATTGCTTCTCATGTCATTTGAAATTTGAGTTTTTTTCTTTAGTCATTTTTCTATATATATAGTTCTTATTCTTTTTTTAATTTGTTCAATAATATGTTATGCTCAATTAATTTATTTTTTCCAGACTAGCATGGGAAATTGTTAAAAGGAAGCTGTTACCATATTACTTGAAACTTAACTTTTTTCACTTATTGTTTATTTCAACTTGTTTCAGTTTATTTAATATCAAGAAAAGGAGGGGGTGGATACTTTGTTTAATTCCTTTACTATTATCATAAAAATTTGTAATTCTTTTTTCACGAGCTTGTTCAAATATTATTATTGTAAATCTTTTTTTCTATATCCGTCATGAAAAGAACCGTAGCAACTGGGTGACAGATGGTTCTTAATTCTATAAAGTAGGGCATGTTTTCCAAAATTATCTTGCCTGATAAATTCATTTACAATTTGCTTTCTTAAAATCAATGGTTTTCGTCAAGAAATATGCTAGCGTTGGGGTGGTGGAAAAAATGTAACCCTAGTCATTTTTTTTCTTTCGCTCTAAATTGTAGACATTTATTTGTAATTGGAATGTTAAATTTAGTCTAGAGAATGTATCTGAGAAATTTTATCTTTAAATATTTATATTATATAAAAAGACATGAAATGGATGCACATTCGTTTATGTGGTTATTATCTTAGCATAATATATATATCAAGAGTTTCCCAGAGGTCGACCACTTATGAAATAGTTCCATCTTTTAAAAATTACTAGTGCATTAATAATATGATTATAAAATTCTGTTTAAATAAGAACAAACAATTTAAAAAAATTATCTGAATTAAAATTTTAAATTTTATTTGTTAATTTAGTCATGAATATGTTTCCCTGCAAATATGAAATCGTTCAGCTGCATTTCTGAACTCATGTCGGACTATTTCAGAACTCTCTAGACATGTCCAAAGAAACAAATGTGACGAAACGTGCATAGAATTTGCTTTTCAATATGATATAGAAGGATTGCAAAAACAAAAAATGATTATTGAGATTTAAATATCTGATTTTTACTAATTCAAATTAGTGACTCCTTTCAAAACTATCCAAATTTTAGATGTTACATACATTACATTATTACTTTAGACCATCAGGCAAATTACTTATCAAATTTAAGGTACTGAACATTATTCTGTTTGTAGTATAGAGAAAAATGAAAGAACAAATGTCATCCTAGAAATTAAAAAAGAAATATGTCATCATCTTATAGCTTACAAATTATTTAAATGCATAGTCTTAATATACTTTCTTTAGCTCATATGCCTTCTATGAATAAATATCTTTTTTAAATTAAGGATGTTTATATTCATCTTTTCTCCATAAAGAGTCATTCACATATTGTACTGATTTTTTATGAAAGAAGAGATGATCATTAAGATTATTTATTTTAAAGAAATAAATTAATGTTTGTCCATTTTTTAAAAATAAATCAATCATAACATTATGAAATTCCATATTTGTATAAACAACTTCTGATATGCTATCATTTTATAATAACTTCTTTTGATTCCATCATTAAAAATTAGCAAATGTTTTCCAAATGGTAAATGACTTGAAATTCAATTTCAGATGAATATTGGAATATTGTTTTGAATCACAAATAGGTTTAGACTTTTCTCTTTAAGTAATGAGTTCATTGTAATCTGGTTAGCAATCATTACATGTCAGTCAATGAGCATGTAGACATATTTAAATAAAGGATATATTTTCTAGTTTAAAGTGGGTTGACCATATTTTGTAAAAGCCATTATATATGTATATGAGTTTAAATGTTTTCACACTTGAACACTTTTTTTTACACAGGGCTGGTTTTATTTTCATTTATAAAAATTATTAAGTCACAATTAAGGATTTAGTTGCAGATGGTTCATAATGAATATTCTCAACAAACATGCTAAATTTTAAATAGCAAATACTCTTTTATTTGGTAGTAACAAATGATAGATTTCAAACACCTATGATCTTCGTACTTACATAATGTATTCCAGCAAAAAGATTGTTTTCTTTTCAAGCTGCCTAATTCTGAATTAACATATATGTTACATAGGACAGTTTAGCTGTTCACAATACAAATTTTAAGGCACTATCATGCCAGGGGCATGAATTATGGTCTGAAATGTGACTGTGTTTTGTACCCTCAATGTTCTCCCTATGATCATGAAATCATACAAAGCCACTTGAAAACATTTTTATGATCCTTGATTTCACTGCCACACACATTACAAACATTGTAATACTAGTTTTAATTAATTAATTTAAAGCAAAATTTAAGATTAGCAAATTGTTTCATTGTGGGTTAAAGTATAAAACACAGTAACATTTCATGTTATAACTCATTATCCAGACATGGTAACACACATGTGTTGATTGTAAAAAAAATAAAAAGTTATAATTTAAATATTTTAATGTGTTTTTTTTATCCTTCATAATAATTAATGGACTTAACAATAACAACATGAGTAAATAATTTGAATTTCTTCTGGAATTTCCATGGTTTCAGACAGTATGAATGATTATAGAATACAATATTAATAAAAGACAAAAGTAATTCTCCAAAGTCTATTTGATATTATATGAATAATAATTCAAGTTTGCAGAAGAAAATGTTTCTGAATCTTTTGGGAAAGAATCTGGACATATTTTTTTCTGTAGTGGAACTGAAGAGATTTTTAAAAAAAAATAAAAGCTTAATAATATAAGCACAAGTTTAACTCATTCTATTGCTATCATAGTCAATTAATTAATCAAATAAATAGCGTGTATTTCAGTGTTGAGGGACTGTTATCTTAACTGTAAAAGTAATTTGAATATCACATCCTTATATACATATATTGAAGCAAAGGATTTTTACAGCTAAAAGAAATGAATGTATATTGTGGAGCAATTTGTGACACATTCACTTTTTCCTAAATGAAAGCACTATCCACTATTTTGATTATACCAGTTATCATATCAGTATTAGAGATCACATCATGCAGAGATCCCCAACAACTCTTCATTCTTTGGATTAAATCTACAATTCAGAAAACAGCTAGTAGGATTCAGTTGGAAAATGTAGTTAATGCTAATATTGACAACAAGCAAATGTATATGTGATCAAATCCAAAATATATGTTTGTATATATATTGTATAATTTTTTTTATTATATTTAATTTGCCCTGATAATTGAGAGCATATGCTATCTTGGCATATATACTTTTTTATTAATTATATTTTTTAAATAAATAAGTTATGACTCATTAACAGCCAATCATAAATGGATATAATACTTAGGATGACAGAGTGTCCTTGAAACAATATTTGTAATGTAAATGTGATTAACCTCTCAGAAAAATTATAAGCAAGTTCTCTATAAAATACTATTTTTTAGTAAAGCTTATTTTTCTTTAACTTGATGTATATAATCTAATAAAAGTATTCAGTACAATTTCATCTAATAAGTTGAGCAGTTTGTTTTGTAATCTTACATTCTTGGTATTCTTATATAAAAATTATCTAATGGCTGATATTATGAAGAAGCACTCAAAAAATAATCGAAATCATTCTCTAGTACAGGGGTTCCCAATGTTTTTTCTTTCTGGCATCCCTTGACTAAACTTTTCATTTATGAGTACCCCTTCCTTTCTCATAGAATCCCATTCTTCTACACAAACAGTTTTTTTATTATATTGTACAATGTTCTTAGGAGTGCATTACTTTGAAATGGCTAAGCTGGTAAACTGATGGTTGGTTGATAGCGTATGTTTTGGCGACTTCACGATTAAGTCTTTCTTCGAGTTTGTTAGAAAAATCAAGAATACATTAATAGACCAAGATTTTGAAATTGCAGTCATGGACGTGACAGAATTATACGGATCGATTAACAGGAAGTGGTCGAGTGACATCGTTCATAAAGAATTAATAAGTAATCATTGTCCAAATGAGTGCATGAACTTTTAGACAATAAGATTTTTACAACTTTTGAGGGTGGATGGTATGATATCAGAGGCGGTTGGCCTATGGGTCTTCCCTTAAGTGGACTAATTTCTAGCATATTTTTAAATTCTTCGAAAAGCAAATCATTTCTAAATACCTCTCTAACACTTCTGGATTAATATACTTGCATTATGTGGATGAGGTGTTTATTGCAGCTCCAAAAGATGTGATCACGAACATTAAAAATGAATTACAGCTGCAAACTAAATTAATTATAATCACCACTTGGGAGAAGGAATGGCAGACACTAAAATATTTGGATTTGCTTGTCCATAGAGAAGGCAGAGCTCTGCATTATTGCATGATTGTTAAGCCTCTTGAGGTCAGAGGTTTTGCTCAACAATTCACCTACATCACATAAATTCACAGGTTTAAACGTGTTTCTATTTAGGAATCAAAATTTGTGTAAATTCGAGGCTAATAGGAAGACTAATATTGCAGGCTATATAAAAGATTTATTAAGCGTCGGCTTCAGTTACAGATTAATTAAAAAGAAAATAGATCAATTTTACAAAAAATCAATAACTAAACACATAATTAAAGATAAACCTCAAATCACCCTTTCTTACATCCCCAAAGTACCACAACAGTTTATAAAGACTTTAGCTGGTGAATTTAAAGTCGGCTTGAAGGACAGAATGGATCCATCTCAGACACCCCAGGTCGTATACAGCTTTTCATGCCCTCGGGCTGGATGCAGTGCCACATACTATGGGGAAACCAAGGTCACTGTCCATAATAGAGCTGCTCAACACATGTATACGTATAGAAGAGCAAAAAAGAATAATGATAACTTCTCAATATTTTTCGAACATGAGAAGCAGGCTGGTCATGTGTTCAAACCCTGCAACCCCAACATAGTGTGCTCCGAAGCCAACGATTGTAAAAGAAAGATCAAGGAGGCATATTTTATTATCAATGATAACAATGCCATCAATAGACGTGATACGGGTTTTGCTATTTCAAGAAAATGGACAAATTAATTTGCATACGCATTTGCATACATTATTATTTAGTAACATTACAGCAATGGTTTATAACCTATTTTGGCCATGAATATGAGGGGAAACCTCGAAAGTACTAGGTCTAGATTAATTTAATTGTTTTTGTTACTACTGACAGCTTCTTCTTCAGTGGGTTAAATCGCTTATATATGCTGTTAACTAAATAATTTACAATTCAAATTAATGGTAAATATAGATTATTTTTTCTTTTACATATTACACTTCATTTCAGTTTTTTATAAGAACAAATATATATAAGCATTAAAATAAATTTTTGATCGCATTTTATAATGAAAATTTATACAAATGGTCAGTGATTTATACCCAAGTCTTCAAACATAACTCTTCTTAATAATTTCAATGCGATCCTTGATCTTGTTTCGTGAAGTTGAGTTTTTTGAAATCACGTTCAAATGAAGACAGATACAATCATATATCCGGAGCCGCATTAAGTTTATTACGATGTTTATTCATAATAAAGACATGAAATGAAAAGGCTGATTCAACAAGCTGTGTATTCATAAAAGGTAAATACTTCAATGCTTTATCATTGAGATACTGTTCTTTCACTACTGCCGGGATATCAACGATATTTCATTTTTTGAAGTCATATTATAAAGAAGAATGAGTCAAAAATTCAATCAGTTCGTCTTTTCTGATATGAATAATTTTTCAGCTTGTTTAAAAAACAGTTTGTTGAATGAATTTGAAAATCCAATTACTTTCAACATTTTGCTTTGAAAGCATTGCTGGAATGACACCTTTGGTCTTTTTTAGCAGGCTATTATATTAATTCTTCTCCATTTCTTCTTTCTCCCTCTATATTTTGCTTCTTTTTTTATTGCACTATAAATTCATCTATACTCCTTCAACACTTTAAGCAAATAACTTTATTTATATATTTTACAGTTTCGACTGTACTAGCAATCTTCATCAGAACTACAACATAAAAAATTAGACAAATATTATATCAATACAACCAAAATTATTATTATTCATATTTTACTTTTATATGGAAATATGAAGAATAATAATTTTGGTTGTATTGATATAATATTTGTCTAATTTTTTATGTTGTAGTTCTGATGAAGACTGCTAGTACAGTCGAAACTGTAAAATATATAAATAAAGTTATTTGCTTAAAGTGTTGAAGGAGTATAGATGAATTTATAGTGCTATTATATTAATTTTTACTTCTTTGACAATTTCTGCTCACTCTCAGATAAGTGAAGTGTCTCAAAAACTTCACACTAATCTTTATCGATACAACATTTCCAAAAATCTAATTTCTTAATCATAGCCATGATTTTGTCAGACATTTTACAGATGACTACGGAACTGTTCTGTAATCCTAAGTTAAATTTATTTATTTTTGAAAAAATATCAGTTAGGTATACAGGTTGTTGAAGCTATTCAGTTTTATGAATCTTAGAACTTAACTCTTCAAAAAGAACTTGCATTTCATGTTTCAATTCAAACAATCGTAATAGTACTTTTTCTCACGAAAGCCACCTCACTTCAGTATGTAAAAGCAATGTTGTATGGAGGCTTTCCATCTCTTCACACAGTTGAATAGTCTGAACTTTGTGGAAGTGGTTTTAATAACATAACACCTTTTACAGATTGACTGAGCACCTCGTTCAATAAATGGGGCAGAAATTTAGTCACAAGGCTTTGTCTGTGTATACAGAAATGACTCCAAACTACATGGGGAGCAATTTCTTTGATACTACCATGTAAGCCTGTATAATAGCCACACATAGATTTTTCACTATCCATACAAACACAGCAATTGGTTCAATCAATTTCTTTTTTACAAAAAATATTCTTGAATGGTATCGAATGTAGTCTCACTAGTGCACTTTTCTGAGAGGGGAAAGCACAATAAAAGATTTTCCTCAATAATGTTATCATTTAAATATCTTTAGGTAATAAGCAAAATTGATAAATTGGAAACACCAGTGCTTTCATCCACCTGTATAGAAAAGAGGAGGCTTTTTTTTTTTATTCTCTCAATTATTGTTGGGACAATATTGTCAGACATTTTCTTAATTCTCCAAGAAATTGTATTATTTGAGAATGTAATATTGTTAATTTTTCAGACATTATCATAATGAATATACATTGAACAGCATCTGATACATGAAGATATCATTTTTTTCACAAATTGCATGATTTTTAATACTTTTGCAATATGGTAGCTTCAACTGCATTTTCATTGTTTTTGTTGCAGATAGCACAAAAGAAATTAGATTTGGGTTGCTTAATAGTCACTGGAAAAACTGACATTTTTTCTACAAATATTAGATGTTTTTCTTGTAAATGGCACATTAATAAAGATGGTTTCATGGCACTGTTAGTTAACATCTTTCCATATACAATGCACAATAGCTTTGGATAGTCGCCACCTCCCATGAATGAAAACCCATATTTCAAGTATTTATCAGAATATTTTTTTTTTGGGGGGAGCATAAATTTTGAGATTAACTTTATCTTTTACCATAATATGCCCGTCATTCATTCACTACTTGCTTATCATCGTGTGCTTCTAAATCACTATGATGTTTCAAAGTACTTGCTGGTGACTCAATGGATTGATTTTCAAGATTAGTTGTATTACCTTTAAGAGTTCCTGTTTTCAGCCATTTGTCTATTTTAGGACACAAAATAATATTAAAAAATTTTTTGGGAAAAAATGTTAAAAAAATCTAATTAAGTACTTAAATCACATTGAAATTTAATAACAAAAATTAAAATAATTACTGGCTTTCAATTGCTTTTTAAGAAAATTTTATACAAAGGAAGAGATTACATGCGGAATCATGAAAATGATACTTGGTTAGTGACACCCAACTATTAATAAATTACGAGGAATGTATAAATAAATAATATACAGATATCTTCATATAAGAAAATGTGCACGGTTTTGAAAACTCGTTATTAAACATTTTCAGTTTGAATGGAAAAAGCCTTTTTAAACCCACTTTATACTTTCAATTTTTTTCAAATTATTTGATATAGTTGTTCAAAAGCTTATATCCATTTGAAGAAATTTTGATAAGTGTAAATGACTGCTATACAGCAATTTTAAAGCTCTCAACTTTTTTTGTGGTTTGAGGAGAATGTTGAAAAACTTGCAAATATTTTAAGAATAATTTGAACATTTAAAAGCTTTAATTTGACAGTTTTTTCACCATTTGAAAAAGCTTTCATAGTTCTCACATCATGGAAAAGTTTTTTGGTTGAATTTATTAAAAGTGAAAAATGAATTATTCAAACACAAAATATCATCTTCACAAAGAATTAATCGAAATATATTAATGTTTTATTTGTTTGTGGAACATTAAATTCAATGAATATAAAAAGCAAAATTTTAAAAGATGAGGTGTATGAAAATTTATTGGAAATAAAATACACCTGAGTCTCGTTTTATGTGGTAGATAGGTTCCTCAGAAAAGGCGCACAAAAGAAATCACACAAAAATAAACTTAACTTACCTTGACAAATGGGGGATAGGTTCTGTAATTTTCAGATATTGGCATAAAAGCAAAGCAACAAGAAAAAATTAATTTAAAATTTGCATTAAAAAAATAAGGAAATAAAGTATGACTAATAAAAAATTTCAAATATTTGAAAAAAATTAATACAAGACAAACTTTTTTTACTTTTTTTATTAACTATAGTATTTAATTTTACATTTTTTCATACATATTTTAATCATTACTGCTATGTGACAATATGCATTCATTTGTGAACTGGTAAGAAATCAGATTCATGATATGATGTAGAACTATTGCCACTTTCAATCTTGTGCTGTGTTAATGGTTTTCTGTTTCTATATTAAAAAATGAGATCGCAATCAAAATAAAAAGATTATACATTATCATTAGAAAGATTATTTTTATTTTATAAAATCAATAAAATCTTCATTATTATTTATTTTAAAAATCTAAAAAAATATTTATTTCTGTTAATATCTAACAAAATACGTTTTAAAAGTTTAAAATTTTTGAATATTTATTGCAATATTTTTATATGTACATATACATCTATTATTATTATTTACTCATTAGTATAAGTAGATTATTTACATACAAGCTAAGATTCTAAATACAGCTTCAAGTCATATTCCTGTTAGCTGCTAATATAACATTATATTTTTGGGAAAAAAAAAGTATTTCAAGTCAAAATAAGTTATTAATAATTTAAATTTCTTGATATCTAATCAATATAGTGAAATATGAAGGATATTAAGAAGAAACATAAATCACATAACTTCAAAATCGCATTAAAATAATCTGCATAAAATGAGACCCAGGTGTATATTTTATATTTTTTAATTACTGTTTTCAAGAGAAAAATGTTAAAAATCAGCATGATAACAATTTGGAAATCAAAATAGAAGTTCTAGATTTGAAAAATCATAAATTAATGAATAGTAGCCCATTGGTAATTGCTTGAGAGTTTTCCGAAGTAGTAAAATTTATTCAAAAGAAATTATTTACAAAAGAGCAGCTGAAGAAAAACTAATTGCGGGGATTGGGAAACAACTTGGGGAAATAAGGTTTCATTCAAAATACATAGTGTTATTTAAGTTCATTATTTTGTAAAAATATTTATTTTTCCAAATTTTTAGTCAAATTACTGTTTTTTTTTTTAGTATCCATTTCATCTTTTTCATATAACGCCATCCCAATAAAAACTGTTACAAATCTCTAAGTTTTTATTGTACTTCCATGACATGTTGTCACAGCAATAATCGAAGGTATACTAATGTTTGTTAAATAATTTGAAAGTGTAAAAGTACAGAGCTTTTAAGCATTTGAATAATTATATGAAATAATTTGAAAATGTAAAAGCCACTTTAGACTTCACCATGCAAAAATTTTAAACCACATAATTCTTCTTTTTTATTGTTGTAATTTCTACTGAATATTATATACACATGCAAGCACATATTTAATATGGAAGAACAGTAAAAGATAAAATACATACATGTAATGGACTTATTATTTTTTTCTTTTATTTTGACTTATTACTCCTTCCATTGATTTCTTTTTGTAAATTACTTGTAAAGATAGTCTTAATAATTTGATCTTTAGACTTTTGTGTGATTGTATAATTGTAAATTAATATAAAAGATTATATAATAGGCAATACTTTCAAATTTTGTTATGTTTTGTTTTTGTTTTTACGAAAAAAAATATATAAAAGAAAGAATTAAACATAAAGTTGATACATTTGTATTGTATATGAATATTTACACATATTGAAGAGTTTCAATTTAAATTTACATTAAAAATTATTAATAATGATTTTTCAAATGAGAGCTTTCAAAACCCTGTTCATTCTCTTATATGGAGATGGGACATCTGGATATGATTTATCTGTGCTTAATTTTAACACCTTATTGCTTTTGCTTTCTGCCATTATGGATAATATTTTCACATACCCCCAACTAGTATGCTGTGTACCCTCAGTGGTATGCATACTACAGGTTGGAAACCACTGCTCTAGTAGTTACATCTGTTGTAATATTTGCTCCTGCTTCTAGATATCTCTCTTGGTACTCTTCTATATCAATCTTCAAAATGACACCATCATGTGAAATCATGGTCACATGTAGCTCATTTTTTATAAAATGTGTTTCGCATACTTATCAATTTTTGTAATGGTTGAAAAGTTGGATCACTGTGAAATTTTGTTTTTTTAGGGAAAATGGCAGGGAAAACAACTATTGCTTGAAAAAAGCTTACAAGCAAGTTGATCTGGAAAAATACCACACAAGTTTACAGGTGGTTTAATGGAAGCATTAACTTCACCACTTACCAAAAGTAAATATCAAGCCATGCTGATTTTTTTTGGGTGGGGGATGATGCAAATAGCATTGTTCACTCAGAATTCATTTGTAATGAGATCAGGCATTTAAAGTTTACAAGTCCGGCAATTTTCTATGATTTGGTAAAATGTAAACTTATTTTGTGAAAAAATTAGAGTGCATGTTTCATTAAACAGTGTACTAAGGTACCGAGCTTGAATGTGGTTACAATTTTTTAATTAAATTCGCCATAGCCCAGGCTTATCCATTGGTCACATTCACTCAATCTCACTTTGTGCAATTTTTTTTTAAATCTCTCGAATGAAAAGAATGTCTCAGTTACTTTTTCTTTTTGCGGACATAGAAGTGGTGAAGAAAAAATGAATAAAGACGTTAAAAGGCATCCCTTTGCAAGAATTTCAGGACTGTTTACAAAAGGAAAAACATGTTTAGACTGGTGTATTGCATTAAATAGACTATATTTTGAATGAAATTCAATTTGCAACGCTTAGAAGTAATTTATACAATTGTTTAATTTACGGGTCTTTCCTCATATGATTGTAGCCAATATTTTCTATGTTACATCATTTTATAGTATAATAAATTGGTATTATTAGTAATATAAATATATACTGTGTCGGTATAAATCCACCACACTTACTAATTTGACACAGTACCCGAGTTCAAACCCAATCCACGTTTAAGAATAAATTCCAAAACGCCAACTAAATACAAACCCAAACCCCGGTATTACCAACCGATGATGACTTTCATAACTAGCATGGGGTAAACCCATTACTAGATGAAAACACCTTCTTTAACTTCAAAAATGACTTCCGCTTTTGGCAGCCATCTTCGTAACTAGTCTTAAAAAGCGTCCCTTAGTGTTTTACAGTTTTAGGAAGACGGGACGACTGTCCCTTTACCTTTACGTCTGTTATTCAAGGTAAGTCAACTTTTAATCATTTTATATGATGGAAAGTGATAATATAACCGATAAAAACTAAAAATAAAGTAAGCCCCGATCTCAGCATTCAACCCAACAATGCGGTCATCGGTCGTAAATTGTATAGCCTTAGATCTAATCTAAATGCATCTAAACCACCCGCTACAACAAATAAAAACCCACAAATGAGTAAATCAAAAGAAAATTCCATTGCAAATATCAACAAAAGTTTAGAAAAATATTCAACTTACCCCCTAATACAAACAATAGAATAAATATCTCATCAAGCTAAACTATTGATACAAGCTAAAACCAATCATTACCTCTCCGAAGCCTTTACTCAACCACAGAAGATTATAATGAGCAATTTCCTTTGCCCAACAATTCAATTAAAACTATATCTGGAAATAAACAAAATTACCAACAAAATGATACCGACTGAAATTTTTAAAGTAAAACATTTTCCACCAGAGGTCCATAAAACCAGTACTGTGTCAGTACCTGCTTGTCAACAGTAAATTTAAAAATAAAAAGAAGAAATAAATTATAAAACTGATAAATTTCATTCTAAAACAATCAAAGATTTTAGCTCGAACAATCCATTGCTACATCAGCTAACGTGAAAGCTAAACCAATTACCTCAATATCAACATTGGAAAATCCCACTACGTACGCAAATATCGTAAGGTCAAAAAATTCTGAGAGCATCTCTGAAAATATTAAGGCCGATAATCTCAATGAATTATATTTGAATCTCACAGAATTAGACATAGAAAAAGAATCAAACACGTAGGAAAATGTCTCTTTTAATATAAACAATATTAACGATGATATGTTCCTAGAAATAAACAATGAGTTCAACAAAACGATACCCGACGCTCTATCCGAATCTTGCAAACTATTACAGCGATAAGTCTTTAATCTTAGCCATAACAAATCATCAATGTGCTTTATATAAATTCCCTGTAGAACAACTCTACAGTCTAATCAATCAAAAGCAATTAGGCAGAGGCATTCACATGATCCTTAATCATCCCAATGACCGCTATGTGATCGTAGAGTTTAAAACGTGGGCAGACCGAATGAATTTTAAAAATAACTACAAATCTTTAAGACATTATATACTATGCTCCATAGATATGAACCGTCCAGTTACACTATCTGGCAGAATTCAAAACTGCCTTGCCCACTTAAATGAACAAGAAATACAAGACATCCTTATTAATTATGGTTCAGTTAGCAAATTTAAACACCCATTAAATCCTCACTTCAAGATCAAATCCTGTCCAATACAGTTACCTTCACACTTACATTAAAGAAAAACATTATACCCACTGACATACCCACTATTATTATAGCAAGAGGCTCTCCTATGGTTTTGACATTCAGAGGAGTACAACCACAATGTTTCTTCTGCCTTCAAAGAACACACCTCATTAAAGACTGTGCAGCAAGAATATGCACACACTGTGGTATTAAAATGAATAAATTTCACAAATGTCCTGGTAGACCTATTAACAAGTCCTTAAATAGACAATCATCACATAGGACTAATTCAAACAGCAACCTCACAAACCCAGATATTCAGATTCAAATAAATCCTCCAACAAAACCTTCCACATCCAAAACTATATTTCAAAATGAAAATATTCAAGAAAGAACAAACGCCAACCTTTACACTAATAGTAGTAAATCAGAGAATCAAACAACAACAAATACTGCTCCTAAACCAATCACGCAAACTAATAATACTCAAGATCAAACATTCGAAACAACTTATACTAATCCCCAAGAAATAATATTAGGTCAAACTCTTTCTACAAAAGAAGATAATATGACCAAACCATCTAAAGAGAACAAGATAAACCCAGGCGATGAAGAAAATACACTCAAAAAATGTCAAAACAATTCTTCCAATATAACTCCTAACCAGCTTAAAACAACTGATAACAACCCTAAACAGAGTGAACCACAAACTAACTGCAATTCTTCAACTCCTGCAAGAATTAACCTACCAGACGAAAAGATCCATCAAACACCCAACCCGAAAGTCAGCATGATCGAAGATTCACAACTGTTACAGCAAACAGAGAATGTCTCAAGTCTAAAATACGAACAAAAATCTTATGACAATAAAATAACACTACTATCAAAAGAACAGGAAAAGGAAAACAACACTAATCAACTTCAAAATCCTCAAAAAATTGACACAACAAATACCCAAAATACAATTAAGAAAATTAAAAGAAAATCAATTCGCTCAGATAAATCAAGCTCTGATGATGACAGCTCCCACCCGGCACTTTACTCACCACCCCCTCTAACAAACAAATCTCCGATAAATCCAACTCAAAGCTTCACAAATCCATAGAAAAAAGAGGAAAACCATGGATCTTACAACCTTAGATACCATTGATTCTCCCGATGAATCTCAGACAGATTACTCTACTCCATCAGACACCGAAGACTTCATGGATGCGATTCCTCAACCAACAAATATATCACCAAGCCATCTACAAGTTCAATCACAAGTCTCTGACTGCCTAACAACATCAGACCTCATTAATATAGAGATGTCCGACATTCACTTGGATCACTTTGCTGAGGACGGTTTGGATTAATCTATCATGTTCTGCAAAATAGCTGGCATAAACATTCGCGGAATCAACTCAATCGATAGAGTTCTTGCTATTAAAAACTGGCTCTCACTCTGCTCCCCACATATACTTCTTATGGGCGAAACCCAACATCACTATAAGACTGACCGTAAAATAATATCTCTTCTCTCCTCTCTCGGATTTACTAGATTTTCCCATCGGCCATTCAGCTTCAGGTGGAGTCAGTATTCTTCTTAGCAAATCAGCACCACCAAAAAGTTTCAACATTCTATTCCTAGATGCCAAT
This sequence comes from Epiperipatus broadwayi, assembly GCA_028023455.1. NCBI lineage: Eukaryota > Metazoa > Onychophora > Udeonychophora > Euonychophora > Peripatidae > Epiperipatus > Epiperipatus broadwayi. Next base: position 3,215 of record JAQFVV010006719.1, on the reverse strand, counting down.
ATTATTATTATAGAAATAGATTATTGGGGTTATCCGATCATCATAGCTTATATTTATACAGCCAAAGACACCTCTCAATATCTAAAAATAGTTCATATCCTAAATGCCATCAACGCTAGCAGAGCCTCCCCTACCATTCTTCTCGGAGACTTTAACACCACCTACAATGACTTCAACAAGAGATTTTTGCATCTAATAAATCGCAGATTAATGTGTGGAGAGGGCTTCTTCCCACCCGAAGCCTACTCTTTCTATACTAAAACTAAAAAGTCCCTAATTGATCTGGTTTACTACACCCCAGACCTCCATTTCAACCTTGATGCAGCCTTAACCCCTGTTGCTTTCTCCGATCATATGGCTCTGATCTTACAACTCACGCCTATCTCAATCCCTACACCTATAGATGGAAGATCTTCCGATCTCGCATGATCACCCAATCAAACATGACCGAAGCGATAGTGTCTGAGTCATACATCTATTTCCAGAAAATAAACATCCTTTCCCTCCCTGCTGAGGAGGGCTGGTTTTCCTTCATCGGAATTCTTCAGTCCATATTAAATCACCACACCAGGAAAATCAAAGGACCAAATGGTCTTCTAAATGACCTAACAGACATTAATATACAACTTCAAGCATCACAGCAAAATTTCACAAATACAGAAAAAATTATCTTCCTTAAAACCTCTACAAAATCAAGCAAAAATCCCTTGCAGAATATATTTCCATCAGAAGAGCCAAATGCTTCTTAGCACAACAATACTGCTGGACGAGAGACTACCTCAGATGGGCACTGGGTTACAATAAAAACAAATCACTCCCACATCCATTTATACTAATGGTACCAATCTCATTGGCTATCCAATGATGCAGCACATCAGCAAACAATTCTGCCAATTAATGCAAAAAGATGGAGCCCCTCCAGTAAACAGCTGGTTGGATGCTGGAGACCCCAGCGAACATGGCATCACAGAAATCCAAATTAAAAAGAAGATATCATCACTCCCTGACAGCATTCATCCTGGCCTTCACGGCATCCCAAATTTCCTTCTCAAACACCTCAGTCAATTCACTGTTCCAATTATTAAAAAATGATAGATCACCTAGCTTCCGGCTACAGAAACATAGCAGATCTTTACCCTGTGGCACTTGTGCCTTTTATTAAAAAAGCAAAACCACTAAATGACATTAACAGTATCCGACCAATATCCATGACCCCACTGCTTATCAAGATTATAGAGTCAGTCATTAAGGACCAAATCCAACCTCAAATTCTTAGCAATATCTCGCCAAACCAATACGGAAAAAAGGGATCATCAACCTCGCATGCTATGTCCATTATAACTGCACTGTTCAATCATATCAGAGTACATCGTAAATCCAAACCTATTGCTGTCCAACTGGATGTTGCAGCAGCATTCGATTCAGTACAGATCAACACCCTTCTGGATATTCTGATGGAATACGACATTCCAGCTGCAATTGTTCAGATTATCAGCAATCTGCTCAACAACAGAGAGATTTTTCTCTCTCTTGATGGCAAGATCACTCCAGGTTTCAAGCCATACAAGTCGATCCCTCAAGGATCTCCGCTCAGTGCCCTTTTCTTCACAGCATACATCAACCCTCTTCCGATCTAAAAAAAACCTCCCTGGAATATTCCTTCCTTCTCTCAATAAAGATTTCAATGTATTCGCATACATAGATGACATCATGGTTGTGCTTCCCACCATTAAATACCTTCCCCATCTCATGAACATCTTAAACAGAAATACAGTGAAACTTGGCCTACAAATAATTTTAACAAATCTTCCATCTGGAAGATAATGTCTGGTAAACAAATCAACTCTTCCTTTCTGCTAAACCACAAAGATACCTTGGCTTCCCAATCTTCAAACCTCCAACTGCAATGGCAAGAATGATTCAAGATGCAATCCTCCAATCAACTGAAGCCATCACCACTTCACTCTCTAGAGTATACCTTTCATTATATGGAAAGGTTAGCCTCCTCAACATGATCATAATGCCAAAAATCTCATATTATCTTCCATTCATTAAAATCACTAAACAGTTTCAAAATAAAATTAACCGATTATGCACCAAACTTCTCTGGAGAGGAAGGACTGTTGCCATTAGCTTGCGAGGTATCCAACGCACCACGCAGGTTCAATGGACTGTCATTCCACTCAATTCAGGCAATCATTTTACAAAAACTCATAATATTCTACATAATCTGATCCTCTCCTATGGATACTCCAACATTATGAAAAAATTACACCAACTGATCGTCCCCGCCTTTTCCAGTTCATGGATATCATTGCTAATAGATCATCTACAACTTTATAACCCGACGATGTCCTCTAACCTTAACCAAAAAATCACTTTGTGGGAAGCATACAATCTAATCAACTATAATCAACAACCCATTAAAACCAGCCTAAAAATAACCAACCAAAGACTCATTACACACTTCAAAAGATGGGGCCTTGAACCCAAATTCCTGGACTTCATCATTAAAATTAATCTTGATGCGCTTCCCACAAATTGGTTTCTTTATCACCGAAGAGGTTTTACTAGCATTGACCTTATATGTGGTTTATGTGCTCGTGAAGATGAAACCACAGACCATATTATACACCGCTGTCCAAGACTTAAAATACTGAAAGATATAATCATAATCAATTCTTACATAAGATCTGAAATGATTTTCTCACTTGAAAATGCCATTAATAGTGGAACTTTTTCAATAATAAGGCTCTCTATCTTTGTCCTTTATTCCATATGGATAGTGAGATGCAAAACTCTCATGGAATTACCCCGCCACAAATCATACCATTGTTTTACCAGACTCTCAAAAAATCAAGAAACGTGATCAGCTCCTTGCCTCCAGTAAAGTCTTTGACTAACACCTGGTCTCTAACTGCTCTATCCTTTTCCTGATTGTCAACTCCCACCTACCCAGAATTCTAGAATAGACAATATTAAAAAGAAAATAGTCGTGTTATTAAAAAAAAAAAAAAGCTAATAACATTCATCAAGTTCTCAGTTTCTCATATTCTACACAAACCCTTCATTATACCTAACCACATAAGTGTATAACAACTACTAACTAACATATTCTAGCCATATGTTAATCAGAACTTTTTATAATATTATTGTACAATTTATTCATTAATTTATCCATTATCAAAATGTAATCACTATTTATTACTAATAAA